>CAJQUW010011240.1:0-99775 GCA_907163375.1 Prostheceraeus crozeri | reverse complement strand
TCGAAAAACGAACAGAGTTAGAATTTGGGACGTTTTGGTGTGTAGCGTCAAACGAAGCATCGGTGAGAAAACGGGAAAACGGAGGCCAGATTCGGATTCAGCGTGAAATTCTGCATCGGTATGGTGAGTTTCAAGTCAATCGGAGAGAAAAAATTTTCGGCTGACGTCCCCCCCCCTCTGGACAGCTTGCGTCGATTTTGGCTTCCAGTGGACGGATTTTGTCGTGCGATAGCTCGTTTGAAAGCTAAGAGTGAGACAAATTCAGTGAAAGAATCGGCTTGTTCCTATCTGTCTTCGTTCAAAAGTTAGAGCGGTTACAAGATTTTAGGTCGGAGCTCGCTTACCTGAAAAAATCCTAAGTGTCAGAGTGACTTTGTATGGGTAAAATTTTGAAAATTTTCCAAACTGTGGAATTTCGACCTGGGACCGTCACCAAAACATTTTTCATCAAATTTCACTGACCTCCCCCCCCCCTCTGGACAGCTTGCTTCGATTTTGGCTTCCAGTGGACGGATTTTGTCGTGCGATAGCTCTTTTGAAAGCTAAGAGTGAGACAAATTCAGTGAAAGAATCGGCTTGTTCCTATCTGTCTTCGTTCAAAAGTTAGAGCGGTTACAAGATTTTAGGTCGGAGCTCGCTCACCTGAAAAAATCCTAAGTGTCAGAGTGACTTTGTATGGGTAAAATTTTGAAAATTTTCCAAAGTGTGGAATTTCGACCTGGGACCGTCACCAAAACATTTTTCATCCAATTTTCAAATTTCACTGACCTCCCCCCCCTCTGGACAGCTTGCTTCGATTTTGGCTTCCAGTGGACGGATTTTGTCGTGCGATAGCTCGTTTGAAAGCTAAGAGTGAGACAAATTCAGTGAAAGAATCGGCTTGTTTCTATCTGTCTTCGTTTAGATGTGAGACGCCATTTAAGATTTTGGGACATTGGCGAAAAACGACAGAGTTAGAATTTTGGACGTTTTGGGCTGTAGCTTCAAAACGAAGGCTCGGATTGGTAAACGGAGGCCAGATTTGGAATCAGCTTGATGTTTTTGTCCAATGAGGATCATCATCCAATGAGAATCAAGCATTTCTTTATAAATAGCGAGCCTTCCACAGTGAGAATCATTCCATCGTTGAATCACACGAGTGACGGACGCACATTTTCTCTCTCTCTAGTTCCCTGTTCTATTATCCAACTAAAATGGTAAGTCGCTACTTCCTCCCTCTCCTCCCTTGAACGTAAACTTAATACAATCTTTTTTCATTTTCAGGCATCTACTCCATCTGCTGCACTAGTAGGACAAAATGGCGGTCAAACGTTACAAGGTTCGCTACGGTCAGATCATCTACAACTGAGGCCAGTGGAAGAAACATCCAAGGTACATAATCCTACACCGCTACAGCGTAAATTTAAACAAGCCTTGCGTTATGATGATCATAGCGTAGTACTCCAAACGGGAATGCTCCCTTCCACGGATGTCAAGATAATGCACAATCAGTATGGGGACTACATACTGATCCCCGTGAGTCCGTACATTCGCCACCAACTTGATATTATTGAGGAGTACGTGACATTAAATATGGACATTCCTACTCCTCTTGCTCAAGAGTGGAAGGCGAGAGATGACAAGGATACTCCCTATAGAAAGATTTGGGATGGTAATCACATTTGCCTACCGGTATCACATTGGTGTACTTACTATAAGAAGGATGGAGATCATTCAATACCCATCAGATGTGATGAGCTCGGAGAAGGTACTTGGGATATCCTTTTCAAAGTGAATGGGCTATATTATGGTCGACACAAGGATAATAAAATAGCCTCTCTCTCCATGCATATGGAATCCATCCTATATATTCCGAAACCACCCAACGTGGACGACATAATTGATCAAATCCTTAACAGCAGTGGTACGAAGCGCAAGTCGGAGAAGAATGCTACATCAAAACGCAAATCAAAGAAGGAGAATTGCTAGTCCTTTCCTAACTCTACCCTATGACAATTCGCTTATGTGCTTTGAGTGTCGTAGACGTGGTCTTATTAGATACATTTTACTTCTTCGTTGCCATCATATCATTTGTGTATTTTGTCGTGAAAAGCATCGATGTAATTCTTCATTTTGTAATATGTTATAGAACGTTTCCTTAGATGTGTAAATTTCCGTTTTAGGCTTCTATCATCATTTTTATGGATTGTGAGGGTGAACCTGTACAGGAGCTCAGTGCTATTGCTATGAACAATTGGACATATCAGATTGTTAGTGTCTATCATCAACATGCCAACTGCGATCCCAATGTTGATCAATGGGCGAGAAAACACATTCATGGACTTAATCTGAAATATTTGCAAGACTATGGCTTTTCTTGTGAAAGTGCTCTTCTTATTGACTTTAAACGATGGTTAGCTGCTTTCAATGTTATACGCATCTTTTGTAATAATCCTGGTAAGGAGAGGAAAGTATTTCCCAATCTAATCATTGATGATATTTTGCTCCCGCCTTGGGATAGTAGAGTGAATCAACATTATCATGAAGTCACGAAACGTTTTAAGGATTTGTGTGTTCCTATTTTGTCTGTTCGTTGTAGTAGCTACGTTCATAACCAATGCTTCTTTCCTCCTTACCTCAACACTGCCAAAGTCCTGTATGGTTATCATTGCTCGCTGTATGATAGTTATCAGCTGTATCTATTTTATCTCTTTCAAACCATTGATTTATAATGCATGCTTGTTACCGTTATTCAATAAATGTTACTATGAGAAGAGTTGTTGTTTTCATGCAATGGATGGGTTAGATAAAGGGCGATCATGTCTTTCTCAAACGACTGCGGAACATTACGTTTTCATAGGCAAAGTTTAAAAGGAGCTGTTCAAGATTATGTGATAAAAATTTCATAAAGATGAGACCGACATCGAAGCAGTGGTCGATGATGCTAGCACTCTATTTCTAGAGTTAATGAATACATTCTCTGATAGCATTATCATGGCGCGATTAGTTGCGAAAAATTAAGTTTAGTCATTTTGGAAAGGAAGAGGTGGAAAGTCGCTCTTTCCATTTTGCTTCTTACACAATGGAAGTGGTAGATCACCCCCAAGAATTTTTTAAAAGACATATGATAAAAATTGCTGAACGTCTTAACGCATTTAACCATCATGGTAGCAGTCTAGTGATTGAAGCGATTTCAGATATTCACATTCAACTTTCCATAAAGAAAAATTGAAAATGCAGTGGTACTTGATTGTAGCACAACTGGTTTTCGAGCTATGTCTGCTCACTCTCGAAGTATATTCCTTCTGTACATGCGTCTATTATTTAGAAAAGGCTAGCAAATTCATATCTTCAAAAAGACTTGCTATAGACATCAGTAACGGTGAAACTATGTGTTGCGATGTATGTAAGCGAAAGGATGGAAATGAAAAGCGCATCTTCAAGAGATGTAAGCATGCTTTTTGTCAACGCTGTTTCATACGTAATTGCATTCAACTTTGCCAATGTAACCACTGTGATATTGCTCATTTCGAGTGTCACTTATGTCGCAATAGTTAGTACCTATGCAAATGTGGTAAAGATAGGTTTTAGCAAAGACTAACACGGAAAATGGCGAAACGTAAAATGAAGCAAAGTAAAAGTCAAAAGTTTTCTTCAGCCATTCAAGCTCTCCGACGAATGAAAGCAAATCAGCGATACAATGCTATACGACATGCTAACGATAAATTCATTTGTGAAATTATTTCTCATGTGAGGAAGTTGAGGACGAAGAAATTAGCGCCAAAACAACGAAAGTTACTTAAGCGATATGCTACGAAATTGCGTTTCATCTCCAATCCTAAAGTCGCCCTTCAAAGAAAGAGGAAAACTCTAACACAAAAGGGCGGTTTCCTTTCAGCAATACTTCCAATGATAGCTCCTGCCGTGGGCAACCTATTGGGTAATATCTTTGGCTCTAAGCGTTAATTATGCAAATGTTGAATCTCAAAGTAATAAAATGGATTTCAGACTTCAATGTGATAAAGTTCTGACTGTATCAGGTCCATCTCATGCAGGTAAAACTGTTTTCGCTGAATTTATTGGATAAAAGAAGGGAGTTGTTTAAGGAACCTATCAATCGAGTGATTTGGTGTTATGGTATTTATCAACCGTCGCTGTTTCAGGAATTGCAAAGTCGCAACTTTATTCGACATGAAGGAATTATTCCAGTGGATAAACTTCAGTCTAATGATGTTGTTGTATTGGATGATTTATTAAAAGAAAGTAAGAATTCAAAAGATGTTACAGATATGTTCACTCGCGCAGCACACCATAAAAGGTGCTTTATCATCTATATTACACAAAATTTGTTTCCTGATGGAAAAGAAGCTCGTACACGAAACCTGAATACACACTATTATGCTATTTTCAAGAATCCGCGAGATAAAAGTCAATTTGAAATTTTAGCGCGACAAGTTGCACCCAGAGGATCAAAAGCCTTAATTGAAATTTTTCAAGCAGCTACTGAAAAACCATACGGTTACTTATTCATTGACTTTACGCAAGAGTGTCCGGAAGAATTTAGATTTCGAAGTGATATTTTGAAAACTCCATGATTATCTACAAACTATGAGTTCTTATTCTCGCATGATTGTTATTCCTCAGGATGAATATGTACAATTGACTGCCATGCAGCAAGTAAAGCAACCTCTTGCAAATCAAATGTATAGGAAAGAAATAGATTATCAGCAAAATGTTCACATCAAAGATCCACATCGTGCTGTATTATTACAATCGGAAACTGTTGAGCAATTGAAAAACTTGAAGAATAAGATGCGTGACTCTGTATCGACTGCTACACCTTTAGCATCTCGCGCACATGCCATATCTCTTTTCAACAGTATTGAACCCCATCTCAATGTAAATGATAGAGGAGAAATCATTACAGATGAAAATAAAGTGATTGATGCTTCACGTTATGAAGACTTGATTCAGTATGCGACACGTAGAAAGCGCCGTCAGGGCTATGTTCCACCTGGTTGGTCATACTTTCTTAAACTATTGAAAAAGCATAATGTGCCAAAATTTGCTTTAAATAATGAGACATTGAAAGAACTTGATTCAACAGTGGCTACTACTCCAATGCCTCAGGCGATGAAAATGCCAACAAATTGGTTTAAGACGTCACCTGCTACATCCCCTCCCACACTCACTAAGCAAACAAGAGGAAGAACTCGACGTAGATCTACATCGCCACTAAAACTGGTAAAAGGAAAACGTAAAACAGCTCCTCCTAGGAAATACATGTTCTCAGACTATTAATATGAAGCAGATGTGTTTCCTTGCCATGTAATGAGCCGCCAGAGGTGAATGTCGTTGTCACTTGCACTTGCTGCGCCAGCTCTCATAATGAAACACCTAAGCAATGTGAACACGATCGCAAAACCGCTAAAGCTAAATGCTGCAGTTGTTGTAAATGTAGAAAGGCAAGAAAACAAAAAGATGAGAAGGAGGAAAAAGAGTCAGCCGTCATCGACTGAACGTTTGAAGTCAATCTATTATGATGTAAAACATCCGGCAGGATTTGCATCTATCAAGAAATTATCAAAAGCGAGTGGTCTTCCACAATCACAAGTGAAACGATGGTTAAAGGGTCAGGCTACCTATACACTCCACAAACAAGCGAAAAAGAAGTACCGCACCCGCCATTATATTGTTCATGACATCGATGAACAGTGGCAAGCAGATTTGTGTGATGTTGCCTCCATTTCAAAACATAACTCGGGCAATAATTTTATTTTAACCGTCATTGATATTTTCTCGCGTTATGCGTGGGCTCAACCTTTAAAAACTAAAGAAGGGAAAGGAGTAGCAAAAGCATTCCAAACAATTTTTCGAGAAGGTCGCATTCCAAAAAGAATTCAGAGTGATCAAGGAAAAGAGTTTGAAAATCAGCATGTGACAAGATTATTTGAGAGGCATGACATTGAGTTGTTTAGTGTAAAGAGCGCTTATAAAGCTGCACTCGTTGAACGTTTTAATCGCACATTAAAAAATCGCTTGTGGCGACATTTTACTGCCAACTTGACACAAAATTGGACAAAGGTTCTACAAGATACACTCCATGCCTACAATCACTCTATCCATCGTTCTATTGGACTCAGACCAGTAGATGTAAATGCTGACAATGTAGATAAAGTGCGCGAATCATTCCAACGTAAACGCACTCATGTGAAAAGTGATGTGAAAATTGGTGATAAAGTTCGTATCTCAAAAGTGAAAAGTGTTTTTGCTAAAGGGTACCTCCCGAATTGGACAGAGGAGGTATTTACAGTATCAAGGATTAATCAAAAAGACTCTCCGACCACCTACAAGTTGAAAGATTACGATAATGAAGAAATTGAGGGTAGCTTTTACCGCGATGAGATTGAGGTAGTCACTGAAAGTGAAACATATTTGGTAGAGAAAATCATTCGATGTAAAAAACGGCAAGGTGAAGAATGGTGTCTTGTTAAATGGACTGGTTATCCTTCAAGTATGAACTCTTGGATGCGTCGTGCCGACATCTTTCATCTAAGTGATCGACAGTGATTCATGCAAAGTTGTAACTAACAATGTTTAGGGTTTGAGCTATGAATCCAACTGCCTCATTTTATTCACGACCCTCCTATGTAAGTGGTGGAGGGCAAATTTACATCGGCGCTCGCCGCCAACGTGGAGGTAGCATACTTGGTGCACTGAAATCTGTTGTAGCACCTCTCATATCCAATGTCGGTAGATCTTTAAAACGAAATGTTTTAAGTAATGCCGTTGGCTTTGCTGGTGATGTTGCTAGTGATCTTTCCAGAGGTAGAAGTTTTAAGAGCAGTTTGTTGAATCGTGGGAAGGAACGCGGTTTAAAAACATTGAAGCAGACCATTGCTGGTGTTACTCAAGGAAAGAAATCACCTAAACGAATGAATAAAGGAAGGAGGAAACATCGCGGAGCTGGTAAGGTGCGATCTTCAGTCAAAAGGCATTCACGCAAACGTCGCAGAGGCTCTAATCATTCATCAGGCGCTAAACGACGACGCTGCTATAACTTCTAATCATGGAGTGTAAAACTTCCGGTTTTTGTTTGTTCGATCAACAAGCCATACAGACAGATATTCTTAGTTCAAGTATTGTAGATTATCATCCTCGAACAGCTGAGAATGCTGGCCCCATTGAATTTGTTATTCCTGGTGGTAGTGATGACTACATAGATTTGAGTTATGCGATGCTTGATTTGAGGTTTAGAATTCAGCAAGCAGATGGAACTGCTATTGACGATGCACATAAAGTTGGACTGAACAATTTACCATTGACTACATTACTTCGTGATGTTTCTCTAACGATTGGAGAGCAGCAGGTGGAAGGTGGTCAAAGCGATTATCCCTATAAATCATATTTCAATCATGTATCACAGTTTCATCCAGCAGCACAAAAAAGTCATATGGAAGCCATGGGATGGTACAGAGATGAAGCAGGAAAATTTGATGTTGAAACAAACAGTGGCTTTGTAAAGCGATCTGCTATGATTAAAGATAGTAGAGTATGTCAGCTATATGGTCCGCTGAATTTAGACTTCTTTAGACAGTCAAAGTTTTTACTGTGTAATACCAGCATGCGACTCAAGCTGACATTGAATAAGCCTGAATTTGCGCTGAATGCATTTGCTAAAGTTGACAATTTTAGAATTCATGTGGAAGATATTGCACTTTACATTCGTCGAGTAGTACCGAATCCAAGTGTCATTAGAGGGCATGCTGAAGGCCTTAACCGCCAAAATGCCATTTACCCCGTTCAGCATACAAAGCTTCTCACCTTTACAATTCCGAAAGATCAAAAGAGTTTCATGAAAGATGGCCTCTTTCCATCGGAAGCACCGAAGCTCCTCATGGTGGCAATGGTTGAAAATGATGCATTTAATGGTAATATAAAGAAGAATCCTTTCAATTTTAAACACAATCAATTAAGTGAAATTGCTTTACGTGTAAATGGTGTGAGTCATCCTGGTCCACCCTACAAACCAGATTTTGCTTCGGATCAATTTATGCGCAGTTATGTTGATTTTATGGATGTCTTTGGCTTTTACAATACGGATGATACCAACGGACTGACTATGAAAGAGTTTAAGAGTGGATATACTATTTATGCATTTGATTTGACTGCTGACAGCGATATTAGTGCACCCTATCGTCAAGCGAACGTGCCTCATAATATTCGTTTGGATTTGACGTTCAAAAGAACACTACCTGAGACGATCAATGTATTAATTTATGCAGTCTTCGATTCAAATATTGAAATTACAAAGTATCGTGACGTGATTCTTCAGTATAATCGTTAATGAGTTGGTTGACTGCTGACGATATTAAGACTAAAGTGCAGCGTAATGCAGACGAAGCGACGTTGAAAGCTTTCGATAATGTCTATTCACTCGATACCTTACCACCTGCAGTAAATCACTATCCCATCTTTATTGTGCTAAACACTCATTCACAGAATTTAGGCGGTGAGCATTGGAAAGCGATCTTTATTGGAGAAGACCGACGTGGTGAACTATTTGACTCTCTTGCTCAACCTCCAAATATACCAACACAGCAGTGGTTGAGAAAACATACGCGTCAATATCAGCGAAATGAACGCATACTACAACATCCACTTTCATCAACGTGTGGTGCTTTTGTACTGTACTTCATCTTAAGACGTTTACATGTATCTCGATTTGCATCTGTTATTCAAAACTTTTCATGTAATCCATCCTCTAATGAAAAAATGATTTGTAAGTTCTATCATGATTTGAAATAAAAACATCATGTTGGAAAAATTGTTTTTTATTTTACAATCCGCTGGGTACGTACATACTCAATGAGATAGTCTAGGATCATATTTGCTTGTACATGAGATTTTAGTCCAGTAATGATCACTTTACTATTATGAAAGATTGCCACATGCACAGGTAACCAACAACTAATGAGAGCTGCAGGAAAAAGTTCGGGTTCATAACACAAACTGTAACTGCTGGTACGAATCTTCAAAAATGATAGACTGTCACTCAATTGAGTAGAGATCACCATATTGTCCACAGTCAGATTCGACATCACACACCTCTCCCTCTTCCATATCCGACGTAGTAGTCTTTGTAGCTCTAAGCGCATTGACTGCGCCGATGAATGAGAAAGGGCGCCGAGAATCTGTACAGTCCCATTTGGGAAGAGTTGAAGATTCCGTGAATTTTTCATCTTCACCACTAACATTTGAGGACGGCCCGGGTAATACTTGCTGTTTGGAAGCTGTTGGTGTAATGTTGTGAGATCGATTTTGGTGTAGAGTCTGAAGCGACGGAGAATGTTGACGATGGTGTAGCGATGGCGCTTCATGATGAAAGAATGAGTAAATTGAGCGATGTACCTTCCTTTTATACTTTTCCCAACTACCTTGATGAAATGTGAAGTTAGTATGAAGTTGGGAATGATAGAGTTGAATTCGCCGATTGTTGACGCGCAGCCAGATGCGATTTCCAATACGTGAATGTCTTTTCATATAGAAGTATTTCAAGTCCTTCATGATATGATGTAGAGATTGAAAATGACGATAAGATAAAGCAAACTCTCTTCTCACATTTCCAGTTGAATCTTTGAAATAGACGTTTCGATCATGATCCGTTTCAATACGTTGTAGGGAATCTAATTTCCAACTCATGATGTGTGGTAGTCATGTCTGATTAAGATTTGCATAGTAGGGCGATGAACTCACGACGAATAAATGTCATGATGGAGCGATGTATATATCTTCTATACTTCTCCCAATTGTATTTGCGAAATGAGAAACAGTTTGCGGAATGAGAATGGTAGATTTGAATTTCATTTCTGTAATGTTGAAGCCAAACTTGATCACCCAAGGAGATGAATCTTAATGTTTCAAAATATTCCAAATCCCTCATGATATCATTGAGGTTGACAAATTGTCGCCATGTTAATGTAATTCCTCTTGATGTATGACCATGAGAATTTTTGAAATGTACGTTTCCATCACGATCAACTCTGATATATTGTAGAGAGTCCAAAATCCAAGTCTTCATGATGTTATGCAAAGTTGCAGATTAGCAATATAAAAATGTCGTTTTATCATATTTTGCTTAGCAATGCGGCTACAAAGAGATTTACTAGTAATCGAGCCGCACTCTTTTCTACTCCCATTGATCATGCACAACAGCTAAATGGAAATTGGGAAGTGGGTGTCACTCAACTTGTTTATAGCAACTGTGTCTATACTTTTGATCATGAGATGATAACTATTAATATGAGGCGTACAGCTGCTTACCAATGTGAAAAGGGGTGCCGAGTATACATTCCACAGTGGCCAAAGAAAGATCTCTTATCATGTAAAAAGTTTATATATGATTTCTTGAATAAAGCGTGTAAACATATTGTCCAATTTACTCCGCACAATGATGATTATAATTATGTACATCATGTAGTTGAGAAAGATTGGATTGTTGGTTTAAGTCCAAGTTTAAGAAATGATTTAGGCTACCTCGCTAGCGCCTTAGCAAGCTATGATAATTTTAACGTTAATTACCACATAAGTGGTCATAAACAGTTAATATATCGAGAGGAAGCTTATTATGTAGATCTTATTCCAAGAAATGAGAAGACGTTGGTGAAGAAGATTGTGATTAAGCCAAGAAAGACAAACATGACTCCTGAAACATTATTGAAGAAATTTAATTATCTCCTTCGAGTTGATGGCAAACAAGTGGCAACATTGACTTATATTAAATCATCTAATCATATTGCAATAAGCAAATTAAATGATGATGATGATCTAGTATTAGTTTGTTCAAAAGATTTTCATCAGTTCTTACGACATCGTTCTGCAGCTGTTCATGGAAAATCTGATATGCAACATTTACCATGTGAAAGGTCAAATCAATTTGATACAGAATGGACCGTATCTTTATACAGAAAGTGTGTAGAGCCTTTAGGTGGTATCTTACATGAAACAAGAGTGTTGATGCCTCGCATTATTACTTCGGTTAAATTGGTTGTAGATTATTTAAATGAAGTGATTAATGACCAACATATTTCATTTTCTGAAAAAGAAGGTACTTTGTCTCTCACTATAAGTGGAAAAGGTATTGAACTAATTATGGATAAAACTCTAATGGACATTTTGGGTTTTGATCAAAATATCTTTAAAAGTGGTACTGTAACCAAAGCTAGCGCAGACATGTCGCTATCGCGTCGTATTAACTATTTTCAGATATATTCCAATATTGGTGAAGATGTACGTGTGGGAGATGTTGAAGCTCCATTGCTAGCAATGATACCATACCAGCCAAAAAGCTGCAGTATTTTATCTGAGCATACTTTCAAGAAAGTGCATTATACAAAACTGAAATCAAACTACATCCCACAAATTGATATTGCCATTTATGACGATGCTGGTGCGTTGATTCCTTTTCATAAAGATGCTGTGACAAGTATCACACTCCATTTCCGAATGAAGAGTTAATGCAAACGTATGCTAATATATTTTTCCAATGTGAATAATATGGAAAGTGAAAATAAGGACTCGTTTCTAATCTACTTGCCCAGTAATGCTTCTATGAATAAATTTCCCAAAAATAAACTATCAGACTATCGAGTAGAATTAAATCGGCCACTGCATTTAGAAGGAGAATGGGAGGTTGGCGTTTCTAGTATTTGCTATGATAGCAATATTCAGAATGTGAATGATTTGGAAGAAATGATATTGACTCCTCGCACCCATGATGGAATAACGATGAATAATGCATTTCAGTTCCCATACAATTTAACATCAGATGGAAAGTGGAACTATGAATGGATTCAGATAAAATCAGATTCTTATGAACCATTTGGGAATGAGAAAATTATTAAGGCATTCAACAGTGGTAATACTTCCATCATGAAGAATAAAAATCAGAAAGCTTATGAGTTTACTATCTATCATTGGAGTGGGAGACAGTTCCTCCGCTTTCATTCTTTTACTAAAGGTCTTACGCTGAGGTTGGATAGTGAATTCTATCCACATCTTGGTTTTGGTCATGGACTACATCTAACGTCAATTGCTACTGCAAATGTTAAAAAAGTTTATTCAAATCGAATCAACAAATTTCATTATAAATTTAAAATATTTGATGAAGATGTTGTAGAATGCGAAGAACGCATCATTTTGAAAAAGCGTGGTGTTCAACCTTTATCACTTATTGAGTTAGTAAAACGATGGAATGAGACTGTGGGTAAGAAGTATGGAGAAAAAATTATGGCGGACAAAAATAAGTTGGTTATTCAGAAATATAATGACAAACTTACAGTTTATTTCTCTCCAACCTTGCGTCATTTTGTAAGACATTATACACCTATTATTGGAAGCGGTGTGGTGTATGCTTCTCATGAATATCACACTAAAGCTGATTCAGTTAATGATGAATGGTGGGTGGACATCTATGGCGATCGCATCAAGAAAATTTACCAGTCTTATGAAGAATCTAAAGTTGCTATCAATATAATGCCGCGTCTATATCATACAGTTGAAAGCTTCATTCATGTAGTAAATCCTTATATACAACAGAAGTTGAAGCATGTGATGAAAAGTAAATATGATGTAAAGACACACCACATTTCGTTTTCAATTGAAAATCAACGCGTTGTTCTGAGACTGGGTGATGACATTCAATGTCAATTGAGTAAAAATTTGAAAAAACTCTTTGGTTTTTCAATGCTACAAACTGTGTTTGCTGCTGCGCATACGATTGGTATAGAAACACCAATGACACTTGATAAACATGAACAGCACCTTTACATTCAAAGTGATTTGATTCTACCTATTTCTGTTGGTGAGAAAAAAGAATACATTTTACGCGATTTCATTCATGATAAAGACGCTTCATATGGAATAGTCGAGAAGATGTTTGAATCTATTTTCTATCATCCCGTCATCAAACAAACTATACCCTCTATTGCTATCAAAATTACCAATGGTTTACAAGAGTGCATCCACGTGAAAGATACTAAATCCCTCGTAACTTTAGTGTTTCAGAAAACAAAGTGAAGTCTTTATACAACATTTATTGAAATATGTACATGAATGTGAAGCAATAGACTTTATACAACATCCACTGAAATATATACATGAGCGCACTTCAATAAACATTGCTATATACAAAAAGTCTTTTTACTTCGTGAAGGGTGGAAATATACAGGGATAGGAAAAATGTCTTTCAGTGGAAAAGTCATCACATGGGGAATGTACAGATGTGGACACATATTCACAAGGAAAAAACAATCTCATGCGATACATAAAACAACAATGTTTATCTACAGAAATCAACATCAAAATACTAAGTTAAGGATGATTATGCTAAGACGTCTCCTGAATGTGGTAGTGTGAGTTTAATTCTTTTGGGTGGTGGTATGTTTGTGTCAGGATGTCCATGTGGAAGAGATATGTTGTGTTCTAGCCAGCACCTCTTATCCTCCCATGCTGAAAGCGCCCGTTTCCTAAAAGTATGAGTTTTGATCTCATGCGACTTAGATTTTAAGATTGTCATATTGACAAACGTTATATTTTTATTTCTATAGGCTTTCCTGAAATTCTTATGTTTCATATTTTACACAATGGATTTTGATATGCCTTTAGCGCGCTTAATGCTATCGTCGCTATCCTTTAATTTCATACTGTACATTTTTGGACGGAGGAGAATCATTTCAGCTATCTCCTTCCCTGCTGTCTCATCCTTAAAGCAGCCAAGTTTTGCCTTATTTTTGATGGAGTAGAGTGGGTGATCAGTAGGATAATTTGATGTATCAAAATATCTTTCTAAAGATTTTCCTACTTCATTGAAATTTAAATCTTTTTGAGTGGTAATACCTAAGAAGAAACTATCTGTATCACCACCCAACAAACGAACCTCTTTTACGAGAGGACATGGTTTTAGTATTTTATAAAAGAGTTGGTACATTTCAAGCTTAGAGTAATCTAGTACAGCTTGACCAATATAGATGGGTTTGCACAACTCAACTTCAGATTTTATCATTTTAACACCTATAAGGTCCTCATCGATAATGTCTCTATCGATGAATAGAGGTGATGAGACCAATTTGTGATACTTTTGATCATCATTAACTAGTTTGTAGTTTACGCGCTTTCTAACATCCTCCATCGTCTTACCAAATAGACTGTTGTTCTTATATTTATAAAAATCTTTTTCAAAATTATTTTGGGCTAGTGCACGTTTCTGGCTGTTGCTATCAATATATGGTTTGAGGAAGGCTTTCTGTCTAAATTTAATAATGCGGTGAACTCTTTTTAAAATCATACCCATTTCTAAATAAAATTTTAAGATGCTAAAGTGGACTAGATAGTTTTCTTTATCATACTGGGTGAGTAAAAGTTTGCGGCAAGGCTTATAGTCGGGTTGACCGCATGATTCTAAATCTTTATGAAATTGTTTCATAAAGTCGGAAAACATATCTTTGGTCACTTCACCTGATTCGGGTGCGAGTGGAAAATCCACGGTTTTATGTTTAATATTATTTGGATAGATTAGATCTATCTCAAAATAATATCCCCAATCACCTTCATCTGGAATTGCTAGTATGTTGGAAGGGTTGGAGAAATGTTGAATTTCACTATCATCTAACCAGCTAAACTCAGAGTGAGGTAGCGGTTTGGATAATGAACTACCATACAAATTATTTTGGTCATAATACTTCAGATGAGTCTGGTCATTGCCTACTATTTTTGATTTTAACCTATGTTTATTTACAAATGTGAGACCACCGCGAATTCCTCGCTCAAATAAATTATACATCTCTGGATCTTGTAAGAGATGAATGGTCTCACCAGTCATTTTAAAAGCAGACTTAAATGACATGGCTGGCAGACTGACAAAGTGGACGGGATCTAACTTATCTTCTTCTAATGCCACTCGTCGAAACTCCTGAAATACATCAGCCAGCAAAAATACATCTAACTTAAGGTAGGCAATCATATATTCACCAAATGTATGGCAGTCAAATTTTATCCATGCATCTTGTGCATGATCATAATCTTCGGTCTTACATTCTGCGCCGGTCAAATCATTTTTAAATTTATCTATGGGCGGAAGAGAAGTCTCGCCGAGTTTACTAATCGCATCAAAATATGCATATGGAAAGACTCCTTTCCGTGTGATGACTTCATCGGTTAGATTTGGATATTGTTTCTTAAGATTTTGTGTTAGTGGAAGAGACTTTAGATTTTGCACGAGAGAGGCCAGTGATGCAGTCATAAATTGGTAGGAATCTAAAAATTTTATATCAAAATAGACCGTCTTATTTTCTTTAGTTTTATCGACAGGCACTTTTGCTGTCATGGCCATAAACTTCTCTCTCGTTTGCGCTATTACATCAAGCTTCCACTCTTTCATTTGACCTAAACCTCCTTTTATTATCATATGGCTGTCGTAGCCCTTGAAATTATGGAAAATGACGGGTAATGTACGCCGCTTCATCCTCAGCGAAAAATTACATTTTGAACAGAGTGCGTTTCTAAATTTACCAGTGATGTGATCATGGTCGCGCACTTTCTTAATCTTATCATCGTCAAATGTTTTCCTACATTTGGGGCAAACGTTGCAACTATCAAATTTTGCTTGATCATCTGCTGTCATATGCAATGATCTGCGATAGAGTTCACCATCATACTTTTGTTGAAATTTTACAGCCTGTTCGAGGAATTGTAGGAATTGGTAAATACAATCCTCACCTTGCCAGACGCGCATTTTATTTTGCCTACTCCTAAAGTGATCATGCCATACTTCATAGCAGGAAATGGCTGCTGGTCGATGGATGTTATCATCGATATAGCATTCGATGTCAGCATAGATGACACGAAGAGGACTTAGTTCATCGCCATTCTCTCTATATGAAAACTCCTTATCTTTGGGCATGCGTTCCATTTGCAGTTTACCTCGCTTACACCACTCATAATGAGTTTCAAATTTAGTTTTCCTCCTAAAGTGGCGAATACATCTGTCGCAGTAATATAACTCTCTACTAGAGTTTTCTAAGTGGTGGTATAAGCGAGAGATTTTGGGAATACCGCAGTAGTGCCATTCCTCACTATCATCCTGTTTTACTAATAACAGGTTTACTGTACGTTCATAACAACTCGAACGCGAGTTGTAGCGCACACCCTTCAATCCTTTTTCCCAAACATGGAGAACTATTTTAATGTTGTTCAATTTTTCAAATTTTTCTATATCTTTAATTTTCATATCGTCACTATTACAGTCATCGAAGTTTAATTCATTCTCCCACTGCCTATAGCTATATGTGCGATTTCGATTCGCATTGATGTCATTATAGTGGAGAATGGAGAGGACAGCATATTTAAAACATTGCGATTCGCAATCGACATTGATGACTGCTGTTTTGTTTTTTAAATTTTTTGGAAGTTTAAAGGAGCCTCGACCACTATGATTTCCTAATAAACTGATTTTAAATAAGGCGGACTCAATGCCGTCAAAAATGAGACCGCTATCGCGCTCGTTAAATTTATCAATATTTAATTTTAATCCTTGGATGTGAAAATTTATCCAAGACTCATAGTCTACAACCTCGGTTGCAGGAGAGGAGGGTATGTGAAACTCTAACCTCTCTATTATTTGTCCAGTATGGTGGTCGATTTTTACATATTTTATTTTAAGATAGATGAGCGCCTTCATCCTAAAATTGTCTAAATTGTTGAAGAGCGCTTCTATCAATGATGAATTTTGATGAAACCATTCCTCAAAGTTAGCAATGGTTTCTGAGGAGTCCATCTGGTAGTTCCTCACTAAATTATTTATGGACACTTCAGTGAGTCGGATAGAGGAGGTACCGTTGGTGTAGGTATCGTTCGTGTGTGTATGTTGAAGTCTGTGCGAAGATAGTTCAAAACGTGTCTCGAAAGACTGAGCGCACAAGTCGCAAGAAAAGGAGACGACGTTAACAGAATCATCCCCACCTTCGGAGATTGATGCCGGCTTAGGTCGACAAACACCTCGCTTGATGTGTCGGGTGAGATCCCATTTCCTCGTGAAGATGTGCCCACAGTCAGCACATTCCCACTCGTTGCCATGTCGCGACAGTTCTGAGCTGGAACTCGCATCACCTGAAAGAGAAATCATTCTATCATCTCTGTTCAAGCCTCAGTGTAGTGTTACAACCTACCTTGACTCAATAACTCTAAACTTTCCTCGAGAAGAGAGGGCGTTGGTGATGAAGTTGATGCCTGAAATTGAGGAAGATGCTATTAGTCACACGTTTGAGGGAGATGAGAGAGGAAATCTTTAACTTACCATTTTAATGAAATATGATCAGACAGAATAATAGTCAAAGAGAGAGATCGTGCGTTCGTCACTTGTATGATTCACAGATTAAATGAAATGACATGAATGTCACTTTGCTTATATACTTTCATTCTCTTCATTCATTGGATGTTCATTCTGATTGGCTGCTTGTGTATACTTAAGAATTAGAAAAATGTTAAAGTTATCATTATTCAAAGTCAGCATTTCAAAGACAACATGACAAGTCCTCCAACAACACCAAATACCGCATTGGAGTTCTCCTCTCCATGCACATCAGCAAAGGTGCTCGTTACACCAAATGCACCAAGAAAGGCGAAGGTGGAGAAGACATACAATCTGGACAATATACGAAAGTTATCATTACCGGAGGATGATGAAGAGGAGTTGCCCGACCTAACAGGCATACGGTGGAAATATTTACAATATGATGCCGAAGGGGTGATGGAGATGACCAGCAAGTCGCACTTGCATCAAATATGGGAGTGGTACACCCCTAACTCCCAACCGCGAACCGTGGCGGAGTGGGCGTACATTGAGAAAGTGAGGGACGCTGCAGAAGAACGTTTAAAGCAGCTCAACTGTTTTTGTGATCTATGTGAAGTCAGACTCTGGGACGATATTGACGATGAAGACCTTTTGAAATACATGCCATAATAAATGTTTATTTCGTATTATCTTTGCTTTCATACTGACTTACTTGAATGGGGCTTTAGTGAATAATTTAACCATGTATACTTTTTCATTTGGAAATAGTAGCACGCTTAGTCTAACTTGCAAATCTTATAACATTTCATATGGACGATGATGATGATGATAGATGAAATAGTGTTAAATAAAATTAAGATAGCTTACATGATTCTGGGATAGCAATCGACTGCGATCCATGTGTAAAGAGCTTGTTAGACTACGGAAGAGAGAAGTGTGTTATGTTGCGTGTGGCGCGTGAGTGTCCTCCCATTTCATTCCATTCATCAATTCGTCTCATTGATAGAGACAGGTAGAACTCATGGTTCTCATAACGTATGCAATGGAAAGTTTTAGGCAACCTTCGACAGTTGGCTAAATGTCGCCCTGACGCGAATGCATACTACGTTGAGACAGAGGCAATCACTTGCAAACATGACGCAGAGAGGTTTAACAAGATTGACCATTGCCGAATGTCCCTTGCGGTATACATAGCTACGGGTTTCACCGCCGCCCTTTACAGGAACGCCCGTCGAAAGGAAGTATTACACCGAACTTCATTTGCAACGTTCAAGTTGACTGATAGCAGATTCAACTTAATGATAGTATTCGCCAGTCCGAAGACTGCCCAGGGCAAACCGCGAGGAGGTTCTATCATGTCTTGCCCCATGGTGGCCCTTAAGAGAGCCGATGGTTCGTTCTCGGGAGTAACAAGATGACTATTGGCTTGAATAGTCAATAGGTATGACGGTTAGGTTCTCGTATACCCTATACCGCCTAAGCCGTGCTGGTGCATCTGGCACCTTTCGGATGCGGGTGGTATTTGGAGTCCACACCTCATCCGTCCAAACGATCCTCTTGATCTTCCCCTTCTTCTCATCCTCCTCATCCCACTCGTCGAGGATGACGAACTCGGGAATGGCGTTGTCTTCATCGGTGAAGACGGGAATGTTGTCGGTAGATGTCGCTTCCATCGTGACTTCAAATTGAATGAGAAGCGCTACAATCTTCTGGCTTATATAGGGTTTTCAACAATGAATTGCTCAACAGCGAATCAGAATGCTTCAGGGATAGCAATCGACTGCATAATGTTCAAGTTGACTGATAGCAGATTCAACTTAATGATAGTATTCGCCAGTCCGAAGACTGCCCAGGGCAAACCGCGAGGAGGTTCTATCATGTCTTGCCCCATGGTGGCCCTTAAGAGAGCCGATGGTTCATTCTCGGGATGATTGAAAAAATATGGAACTCAAGCTTGCCGCTTCGCCTCCGGCTCGTTGACGGAAGCAGGTGGGCGCTTCTCTTTGATATCTGTAAAGAAAGAAGTTGTTAGTTATCATCTTGAACTCTAAGTTACTTGTTTTAACTTACAGATCTTCTCCGGACGTGGTTCGAACAGGAATCCTGTGATTGCCTCCTTATGATCGAATGTAAAATGAAGGCATTCGATACCTTTTTTAGCCCTGCTGTAACACATTTCGTCTCTGCCACGTTCACAGAGGAGCGGTCTTGCGGGCACACGTCCTTTCTTATCCAGGGGAATGTGGAGGCGACTTGATCGTCGAGTACTGCTACTCATCACTTGTTGGTGCAGCTCCTGATTAGTCGCCACCACCTTCCCCAACTGCTTTCGCAGCCCTTCCATCTCCTCCCTCATCTTTCTCAACTCCTTCTCTTGACTCTCTCTCTCGATCAGGAGCTGTTCTTCTTTAGCCTTACTAGCGAGGTGCGAGAACCTCTCGCGATCGAGCTCTCCTTCTTTCTCAAAAAGACTAGCTTGAGTCTTCTTGAGCTCCTGAGTGACTCGCGAGAGGTTCTCGGAACTCGCTTTATAGAAGAAACAGTCCCTCTTCCACACCTCCAACTCATTCTTCAACTTGTCATAGTTATCGACCAGTGGTGGGCGCATAATGAAGTTGCGACATTGAGCCGCAATCCCACCACTGCTCGATAACTTAGCCGGCTGCACCTCGCTATCGAGGTCAACTTCCCTCACCGCCTCTACCTCGCTATCGAGGTAGACACTCTCGACTAGGTCAGCCTTCGTCGAGCCTTTTTCCTCCTCCTCCTCTTCCTCACTGTCGCTGCTACTAGTAGCCGACTCATCGCTAGAGGAGGAGGAGGATTTACTCGACTTCGGAGAAGACTCAATCGGGGTGGGTGAGAGAGCCTTTGCTGGCACGCTAGATGAAGGAACCTCTGCTGACGCGATAGACTCGACAGCACACTGAGTCTCCAGAATCGGGGTGGGTGAGAGAGCCTTTGCTGGTGCACTAGATGAGGGAGGCTTTGGTGACGCGATAGCCTCGACAGCGCACTGAGTCTCCAGAGCTTTCAACTCTGAGCTGAAGAGACTTTGCTTCGCCTCCTCAGTCAGCTCTGGTTGACTGCAGCTGCTATGCTTCGCATGCCACTCCGGTAACGTCTCGACAAGGCGAGATGCATTATGGCTGCTGCAAAAGTATCGAATGCCCCCTACCATTCGCTTATTTACACAAGAGTGTTTCTTGAAGGCGTCACTACGAAAAATCTTTGCACAAACGCAGAGCTTGAAAGCCGTCTTGGCATTATTGTAGTTAACCATTTTCTGAAGTGAAAAGGGGGAAACAATGATTATAATTCCGTAAACGTTTGATAGCAAACGATTGATTCCTAGTTTATAAAAACGGAAAAGAATGATTTTACACTTAGTGAGATGATAGATTTGAGTGTAGTGAGTGGCACTAGATCCCGTCGACAGCCCGAAGGCCTTGTACTGATCACTAGGGAAGTGAGAGATCTTCCCCGATACCCGCTATTTACAGCTTAAGACATCATTGTCACTGCCCCGAAGTGGTAACAGTAACGCCGAGTCAAAGGTAGTGAACAGTAGCTGGGATCTAACCCCTCAAAGCTGCCTTAGACTTAGTTAAATTTGAAATCTGATAGTAGATTTGAACTCAGCATACTTGAAAACCCCAGAAAACCTCCAAAACTAGTGAATTTAAATTTTTCAACTTTTTAGCACTACTTATGAAATTTTATAAGTAGTCTGTCACTTAGGCCAGGTCAATAGCGACCGAACCTTTTTTGAATCAAGTCAAACGGACTTGTAGAAGCAAAGTTACAAGCCTTTAAAGTTTTGGAGTCTTTTATGGCCTGGAGACGAAGGCCATCTCCTGGCTAACCTCTAAGTCTGACGCCTTAGCTGATATCAGCAATGAAATTTTCTAAGTCGGTTTCTTACAGAAACTCGGGATTTGGAATGTCCGAAGCTATCATCGGAGCTCAGAGAGACGACTTACCGTTGACAATCGCTCTCGTCTTAATGACATCTCACTGTCAGTTCCCAGCTTATATAGTGTGTGGCGATCAGCTGATGACGTAACACCCATCATCCAAACACTAAAAAACCCGTCTATCGCCGGTTCTAGTGCTCCGATTGAGCTGGAAATACACCATTTCCATGTAGAATTTGACGCTGAATCCGAATCTGGCCTCCGTTTTCCCATCCGATGCTTCGTTTTGGCTCTACAGTAGGCAGCCATCGCAAAAATTCTAACTCTGTCGTTTTTTCGAAAAATGTTGAAAATTTTTCTCTCCGATTGACTTGAAACTCTCCGATTGACATGAAACTCACCATACAGATAAAGAATTTGACGCTGATTCCAAATCTGGCCTCCGTTTTCCCATCCGATGCTTCGTTTTGAAGCTACAGCCCAAAACGTCCCAAATTCTAACTCTGTCGTTTTTCGCCAATGTTCCAAAATCTTAAATGGCGTCTCACATCTAAACGAAGACAGATAGGAACAAGCCGATTCTTTCACTGAATTTGTCTCACTCTTAGCTTTCAAACGAGCTATTGCACGACAAAATCCGTCCACTGGAAGCCAAAATCGAAGCAAGCTGTCCAGAGGGGGGGGGGGACGTCAGTGAAATTTCAAAATTTGATGAAAAATGTTTTGGTGACGGTCCCAGGTCGAAATTCCACACTTTGGAAAATTTTCAAAATTTTACCCATACAAAGTCACTCTGACACTTAAGATTTTTTCAGGTAAGCGAGCTCCGACCTAAAATCTTGTAACCGCTCTAACTTTTGAACGAAGACAGATAGGAACAAGCCGATTCTTTCACTGAATTTGTCTCACTCTTAGCTTTCAAACGAGCTATCGCACGACAAAATCCGTCCACTGGAAGCCAAAATCGAAGCAAGCTGTCCAGAGGGGGGGGGGGAGGTCAGTGAAATTTGATGAAAAATGTTTTGGTGACGGTCCCAGGTCGAAATTCCACACTTTGGAAAATTTTCAAAATTTTACCCATACAAAGTCACTCTGACACTTAGGATTTTTTCAGGTAAGCGAGCTCCGACCTAAAATCTTGTAACCGCTCTAACTTTTGAACGAAGACAGATAGGAACAATCCGATTCTTTCACTGAATTTGTCTCACTCTTAGCTTTCAAACGAGCTATCGCACGACAAAATCCGTCCACTGGAAGCCAAAATCGAAGCAAGCTGTCCAGAGGGGGAGGACGTCAGCCGAAAATTTTTTCTCTCCGATTGACTTGAAACTCACCATAGCGATGCAGAATTTCACGCTGAATCCGAATCTGACCTCCGTTTTCTCATCCGATGCTTCGTTTTGACGCTACACACCAAAACGTCCCAAATTCTAACTCTGTCGTTTTTCGAAAAATGTTGAAAATTTTTTCTCACCGATTGCCTTGAAACTCACCCTACCGATGCAGAATTTCACGCTGAATACGAATCCGACCTCCGTTTTCTCATCCGACCACTCCTTCCACTCGAAACAACCCATTTTACAACCCAACATTCAGCAGATTGCACCAAAAACATCACACACTATAGCCTCAAGACTAATCCTGGCGGTCGCCCAAGTCCACCACGACCGACACTCTATCGTTCCAGAGGGGGGGGACGTCAGCGAACAGTTTGTGAACGTGGACCCGCCTGGCCGGCACACCACGACAGACTACATCCTCTGTCGTTCCAGGGGGGGGGAACTCAGACCCGAAGCACCACGGCGGCCGACCACGACACTCTGCCGTTCCAGAGGGGGGGGGAGTCAGCGATGGCGGCCATCTTGCGCTATCTGGTGTTTGTCACTTCCTTACTACTTCTATATAGATGAGTCCATGCCCTAGCCGTCATTTTCCAACTTGCAACATAGAATTTACCTCAAAGAGTGAGGCAAGAAGGCAACATCTCAAATCATGTTGTACAAATGCTCAAATGCTTATTGTACGGTAGTCTATGTGCTTGTCGAATCACAGATAAATGTATTTATCAACCACGAGAATCTACAGTTAAGCCATTCCTTCATGCTAATAATCTGCAGTGTTTATGTTGATAGACTGTCTACATGATCACTCTGTCAACTATGTCAATTGATCAATTAAGTAGAATCATGCTGAGATGCATTTCAAGTTGAAAAATGGGAACATTTGAATCGCCGCAATTCAAACCCATATAGACATGATGCTGTCGTAGGCTACATCCCTAAAACACCATTTTATAAATAATAAATAAATAAACTTCAGGTATGTTCTTAATTGCTTTGCAAGTGAATGCAAAATTTTACAACTCAGCAAACAGCACTTGCCGATTCACCGCATATGGTGCATAACTTACCATATGTTTCTTCATGTGATGTAGCATTCAACTGGTGATGTGTTTTTCATTCAATGTGTATAGGCCTACGTACAGATTTTAATACTGATAGAGGTATCTCTATGACATTCACAGTATGTCATCTGTGAATCTTGAAAACTTTCATTGTACAGGAATACATGAAAACAATGTGGATAGCGTGAGATGTATACTTTATTTAGGATCAGCTGATCTCAATTCCTGACAATCATTTTCCTGCCTGGTAGAGACTGGAGAAAAACCGTGTAAAGCACACACCGGCAAGTGATGTGCAAGGTTAGTGTAATGGAAAATGATTGATTTAATATAGCAATGATCACTAAAATCAGGCTCAGGTAAGCCTATGAAGAACCAAGAAACATGATGTAGGTTATCAGAACTATAAGGCTGATACTTGCCACCCGGAGTCGGAGTCCCATCAAAATGAGGACTCCGCATCCCTGATATGTACACACTACACATGCATTCGCCACATTATCACGTAACCCTAGAGAATATGTCAATGGAAAACCAGAGGTGGGCGCGATTCGGAAAAATGAAGTCCCGATTAGTGATCATCCGATTCGTCAGCTCTGAGTTCCAATTAACGATCATCCGATTCAATTTAAAAAATGAAGTTCCAATTAACGATTAGCATTTGTTAAAGCGATTTGATCATCCGACTCGACTATCAGATGAAATGAAATTCTTATTAATCATCTTAGTACTGTAGGCTACTACATCAAAATTGTGTACTCCAAATATCAATTCAGTTTCAACTTTTTGAACTAGGGATAATAAAAAATACGAGGGTAGATGACAATTACACGAAAAAATTCTACAGAGAATTGTATTTATTGGGATATAAAATGTAGGACTGAATTTACACGATCGTTAAACTTTCATTGGCACAGGCCACACCATGCAGTGGGGCGAAGTTTAACTATGAAATCGGTAATACCCTTGAATGCCTACCGATATGGGATCTACCAAGTGGAGGCGATCAAAGCTTAATTACGAAGTCGGTAAATGCTTATCAAGGGCCCTATGTTTAAAGGGTCTACCCAGGAGGGCGAAGTTTAATTGCGATGTCGGTAATAACCTTTAAATGCCTACCGGTTAAAGTCGCTGAAGTTAGCACCAACGTTAGCACCAACGTTAGCATCAACTTTTTTGTCATGTTATGGTTGTCAAACGCCGTTTTCGCATTGTTTTACATAAGTGAGCTGGATTTCGTCTTTGAGCAAAATGTTTGAAAAAAGTTGGCACTAACGTTTGTGCTAACTTCAGCGACTTCATGAAAAGCACAAATGTGATGGGCAGCGACCGATCTAAAAAACTTCATTGAAGCTCGTCAAAATAGAATTGTAGATTTTAGATGCAGAAATATATAATAGTTCGAATAATATGATCAAACTTGAATATGGAGCTTCAAAGTATTTACTGGATAGTTCACGTATTTGTTGTCAGGTTTCAAGGTTACTGTTCTAATGACCCATATGTGATAAAAACAATTGAGATAGCCTGAAAATCATGTGCATCGGCATCACAAAACATCGAAGATACAAAGCATATACAGTACTGTGCAGAAAGATTGCCCCTCCGTGCATATTACGAGATACTCAGGAATTTTCATCTCAATGATGGTATATCACAAATTCATCTAAATATTTGGAAAGTAAATGTTATCAAACAACAATTTTGTCATATTGGCTTCTGCAAATAAATATCTGAATGTGTTTCTTGTTAATTGTGTTCATTGAAGCTATCAAAACATACTGTAGAACATGTGTATAGTAATCAACTAATAATTTACTTAAAAAACAGATCGTGCTAATAAGAAAGCGAACTTCAAAACGTCAATGGGCCACTTGTAGCCTTGATGCATTCTGCTAATCTTCGAGGAATCGATTTAATAAGTTTCCTGCATGCATCAGCCATTTCATTGTTTGGTATCAATATGTCCAGGCATTGCTCGATAATGCCTTGTTTTGTCTTCGACTCATGTATATCAATTCTTTGTTTGAAGATGTGCGGCAGGTTCTCTGTAACGTTTAGGTCAGGACTGTTTCCTGGCTATTCCAACACCATTCTCTCGCAAGAACTCCTTACAAATATTGTCAGGATGACTTGTTGGCACGTTCATGATTGCTTTATTGATTGTTATAGCGGTTGTCGCTGATTGGTTGTAGCCGACTTGTTTGGCAACTGCCAAACGACCAACAGTTCAACAAGCCCAAGAAATCACCGAATGAAAAGTTTTCAAAGAAGAATTTTGACCTTTTAATAGATTGTGCCGATCTACTTCTTCTGACCTGCATGTTTTCATGAATGGGAATTTTTCCTAATATTTAAGCATTTTTACCAGTAGGCCTATCACAAATGCATTCTCACTTTCTTTATTTCATGATGTCCACACATGTGTATCTTCTTACATGAAAAGCATCAACAGAAAGAGTTTATGATGAAATTTGCAACCATGGTTACTGAATTCCATTAAATAACACAAAGACTTCTTAGATATGTACTAGAGACGTCTTTATAGAATTTTCGTTGGTGGGGCAATCTTTCTGCACAATACTGTAGTCAACATAGCGCTTATAGAACACAGGAGCGATGCCCTTGAATTCCTTTGCTTGCGATTCATGGCAATTTTATAGCAAATGGGGTCATGGCAAGAGCAAAAACGAGCTCACGGTCAATAGATAACGTCATGTTGTACATATAAATAAATAATAAATAAAAAGTCTTTATTGTCTCACAATGTGGGTACAAATCGCTGAGCACATAACAAAAAGTCATTACAGCACAGATATAAAAGGGAATTTGGGTTAACAGAAGGTAGAAAGAAAACGTTATTTACAAAATTTAATGAAGGAGTTTCCGAAACGCTTCGTTTTAGCAAAAGGAAAGAAGAAACAGCATGAGTTTCTGGTTGACAGTGAAGGCCGTTCGACGAAAAGTTCACGTAAAGGGTGGCAGGGGTTCTTCGTGATTGAAGTGAACAGTTTTGAACAGGACTTGCTCGCGACAATTGCCAGAGACTTATCAATGTCCAAGCTTAAGCCCATTATACGGAAAGCCCTGCGTTCGACCGAGTTTAATTTTTCCAGCAAATAGGTAGAAACATTACAAAAGCAGGCAAAAGAATATATAAGAATATAAATCGTCATCTCAGCGCAATCTATCCATTCATTTTTGGATCAGTGTTTAGTGATCTGGAATAGTTAGATCTTGCATGCATTTTAATCAGATCGATTTTGTCAATAATCTGGGATATTATCAAGATTAGCAATTCCTGTTGATAATATGCGAAATACGGCGATGCGGAAAATTCATTTTCGACCAAAAATACTCATTTTATTGGCGAAGAAACTAGGTCCTTATATAGCGACAAGGAAAGTATAGACATCTCGATCCGGCAATGTCATCTCATTTTACTGCTGACTGAAGGGGAAGTCGTGATGTTCAAATTTCAATCAGCTCCCTTTAAACAAATGATTTATTAATATTCAATAATGGTGTTTACATAATATTTGAATCAAATGCATTGTGTCTCTGTCGTCAATAACTAAACTCAAGAAATGACAAGCTTCATACTTGATTTGAGATTCATAACATCAGAAATTACCAGTTGAATGCCTGATTTGAAGAACTATTCTTGATTTGAGTAATTTTAACAATGAATTTGGCGATTCCATACATGAGCTGGAAAAGGTGTATATTCAAATGATGATCTACAAATCGAGACATTTTCTAATAAAACGTTTTTTTCCAACTAAATTAATTTGACATGATTGAACAGCCATTCTAATGCCAGCACATGCACACACAACAAAGTTTGCGGTACTTACAAGCTTGCTTGATGATTGATTTTCTATGGCTGAAACTGTGCACTATGCAGCACAACTCTGTTAGAAATAAGAGTTTTTGAAGGCTTTTAGGCAACTGTGGGTTATGAAAGTTACAATAAGGTTTTTTGAAAAGCTTTTAAATAAAAGAGTCTTCTATTTATTTTTTTGAAAACATTGGAAAGTTTCTCTTAGCATATTATTAAAACCTCTAATTTGCCTATTCAAGACCTCGCATTTTAACAGAAAACGCTATTCGTTAGTGTCCATTAAAAAGTCATACAATTTTTGTCATTTAATGTGGTCAGCCAGCATTTTTTCCATGATGCGTATTGATGCAAATCTTCTGAATTAGGTCTGCATATCAGTGATTGATTATACATCAAGCGCAGGTTTGAAACTGTTGAAATGCACCGGATTACCATTGCCTCTATTTTGATTAAAGGTGATTTTTCTTAAATTAGTCAGAAAATTGATCATCCCACACGCCTAATGGGACTGCAGAAACAGCAATATTAAAAATGACTTTTAATAAATGTAAATGACGAATATCATGAAAAAATGACTGATGGATGGATGGTAAATGTAAAAACAACTGAAGTGACATTCAAGCTTCTTTGAATCGTGCAAGAGCGCCAAATTACATGCAGAGATTTCGGAGCTTTCGTCGACCAAGAACGGTAAAGACATGACTCAAATGTAATTTGGTCACTAGTCATTTACGCATTTACGAGCAAAATATGAAAATTGCGCTGAAGCGTAAATTTACGCACTGGCCGGGGCACTGGATGCACCCTCAAATAGAATTCGCACCAAAATTGCAAACAAATCACTTAACCCGCAACTTCTATTCGAGAAGCTACACACGCAAGACAAGCGTGACGGTAAAAATCCCACTTCAGACTGCAATCCTATATATTGCTAAAAAGTGGAAAAAATTCTCAGACGAAGTACAACATATGCTTTCTTGTTTAACAACCGACGGCATGTTGAAATCATCTGCTTATCAGTTCTTCAGTTCTTCAGTTCTTCAGTTCTTGGGAACGGCAAGCATTTCCGTTTTTTCATTATCACAAATTCGTCGTCATGCAACTTCATTGAATAATATTGAATAATAATAATAACAATGCAACTGAGCTCCGATTTCAGTGCCTGATTTTGATCACGCAAATAATCATCATTATGCTTATTTGAATAACGGGTAAATCCATTTTATACAACAGCATTTTTGGGCAATTTTTGTCTTTTCAACTTTGCAACTTCGTTTTCTTTGAAAATTTGCATATATAATCACTTTTCATGATGAACTAGAAAATCATAGCGGCGACCACACCAAGTGAGTATTTGTACTATATATTGTCGGTGTCTTCTCACCGATAATTTTATGGTCTCGAGTAGTAAGTAAAACTCCACTTCTGGACCGCGCAAGATGGCCGCCGTCGCTGACGTCCCCCCCCTCTGGACCGGCAGAGTGTCGTGGTCGGCCGCCGTGGTGCTTTGGGTCTGAGTCCCCCCCCCTCTGGAACGACAGAGGTCTGTCGTGGTGTGCCGGCCAGGTGGGTCCACGTTCACAACATGTTCGCTGACTCCCCCCCCTCTGCATCGGCAGAGTGTCGTGGTGGACTTGGGCGACCGCCAGGATTAGTCTTGAGGCTATAGTGTGTGATGTTTTTCGTGCAATCTGCTGAATGTTGGGTTGTAAACTGGGCTGTTTCGAGTGAAAGGAGTGGTCGGATGTGAAAACGGAGGCCAGATTCGGATTCATCGTGAAATTCTGCATCGGTATGGTGAGTTTCAAGTCAATCGGAGAGAAAAATTTTCGCTGACGTCCCCCCCCCTCGGGAGAGCTGGCTTCGATCTTGGCTTCCAGTGGACGGATTTAGTCGTGCCATAGCTCGTTTGAAAGCTAAGAGTGAGACAAATTCACTGAAAAAATCGGCTTGTTCCTATCTGTCTTCGTTTAGATGTGAGACGCCATTTAAGATTTTAGGTCGGAGCTCGCTCACCTGAAAAAATCCTAAGTGTCAGAGTGGCTTTGTATGGGCAAAATTTTGAAAATTTTCCAAAGTGTGGCATTTCGACCTGGGACCGTCACCAAAACATTTTTCATCAAATTTCGCTGACCCCCTCCGACAGCGATCTTCTAACTTTGGTTCTAGTGGACGGATTTTGTCTTACAGCTACTCGTTTGAAAGAGGAGAAAAAACTGCTGCACGACATTTTTTGCCGCAAGTCAATCGGACCAGCCGTTCAAAAGTTAGAGCTGTTACAAGATTTTAGGTCGGAGCTCACCTGAAAAAATCCTAAGTGTCAGAGTGGCTTTGTATGGGCAAAATTTTGAAAATTTTCCAAAGTGTGGCATTTCGACCTGGGACCGTCACCAAAACATTTTTCATCAAATTTCGCTGACCCCCTCCGACAGCGATCTTCTAACTTTGGTTCTAGTGGACGGATTTTGTCTTACAGCTACTCGTTTGAAAGAGGAGAAAAAACTGCTGCACGACATTTTTTGCCGCAAGTCAATCGGACCAGCCGTTCAAAAGTTAGAGCTGTTACAAGATTTTAGGTCGGAGCTCACCTGAAAAAATCCTAAGTGTCAGAGTGGCTTTGTATGGGTAAAATTTTGAAAATTTTCCAAAGTGTGGCATTTCGACCTGGGACCGTCACCAAAACATTTTTCATCAAATTCCTCTGAACGAGGGGGGGAGGTCAGCGAAATTTGGTGAAAAATGTTTTGGTAAAGGTCCCAGGTCGAAATTCGGAAGTTTTAAATTTTTCAAAATTTTCACCACACTGGAGCTCTCACACTTAGTAATTTTTTCACTTGTGGCATGTTACATGGACATGTGCTGACGGACCAACTTCCCGTGGTCATATCAGAATGGTTCAGGTGTCATCTGATAGAGAATGATAAGACGAATCGTTTGCAACAAACCGCATGTCGCTACGATGAATACTTTCGGAGATAGTGCCATTTTTAGTTTTCTTTCGAGCATATATAAACCCCCGACAACGTAAGTCTGATCACTTCATCGAAAGACGAGGTAAGCGACGGTCGTCGCTCTGAGCTCCCGATATCGGGTGTTTCAAAGGACTCTATCTTTTGAAGTAGGCAAGCTATCTTCTTACTTCAAAGTTTGTATGATAGAATTTGATAGTGTCTTTACTACTGAATAATTTTTTTAAAAGTAGTATGAGTAGTAAAATGCGGAATTTTTTAAAAATTCTTAATTTTCAGTTTTTTCAAAGTTTTAACATATAGACTAAGGTTTTCAAGTATCCTGAGTTCAAATCTGCTATCAGATTTGAAATTTGACTAAGTCTAAGGCAGCTTTGAGGGGTTAGATCCCAGCTACTGATCACTACCTTTGACTCGGCGTTCCTGTTACCACTTCGGGGCAGTGACAATGATGTCTTCAGCTGTAAAGAGCGGGTATCGGGGAAGATCTCTCACTTCCCTAGTGATCAGTACAAGGCCTTCGGGCTGTCGACGGGATCGAGTGCCACTCACTACACTCTTTAGGAATATGACTGTACTACATGATTCCAAACTTATACAAATTTCATTATCTTACAGCTAACGATAAATCAGGCATGGCAAACGATAAAAACAGAAAATACCATATCAAAATGTGTGTGTGCGGTCGAATAAATCGCAGTGCGGACGCCAAGGCTCATGTCAAGAAGGCGGGCACCGGCCACATGATTATCTTGAATAGGGTTGCGTGTGTGAAGTGCAGAGTGCTGAAGGGTGATGAGGATGAGGCGCGTTTTTACAGAGTGCATGCTGACTGTAGTGGTGGTTTAGTGACTGATTTGAGATTTACGCAAATGATTGTGGAAGAGAGGGAGCGAATAATGGCGATCGAGCGAGAGGGTAAGGTTGAGAATGTTGTTGAGAATGTTGTTGAGAATGATGAGTTGGCGAGAGCGGTTGCGTCGTTGGAGGGTGAGATTGAGCGAAAGAGAGTGCTTGAGAGTGATGATGAGGATGATGTGGATTTAGATAGGGAGCGTGTGAGGAAGCGTGTGAGGAAGTTGAGCTCTTCGTCGTCGGAGGTGTCAAACATTGTCATCACCGACCCCCCGAAGAGCTCATCTTCCCCAAAAGTGAAGAGTGGTGGGATTCGTGTGCAGTCGGCGAGGTGGTTGAAGGATGAAGAGAAGAGGCATGTTTCGCAGCAGATGGCGCATGATTTGTTGATTAATAAGTATGAGAGTTTGAAGAAAGTGAAGGATGAAGTTGTGAAGGAGTTGGATGAGTTGAAAAAGAAGGAACTGAAGTCGAAGGAGGTAGCGGATGAAAATATTAGAATGAGGCGTAGTGTGACTGATTTGAAGAAAAAGACGCGAGAGTTGGAAGAGAAGAATGATGAGTGTGAGAAGAGGGCGAGTGCTGCGGAGAGAAGAATGAGAGATGCAGAAGCGAAGTTTGAGGAGATGATGAAGGAGATGAGTGTGTTGAGAGCGAGGAATGTTGAGTTGGAGAGGACTGTGGCTCGGCGGGGTGATGAGAGGCAGGCGTATGAGAAGTTGGAGCGCATGAGGGATGAGTGGGAACGTGTGAATGAGGATCGTTTGTTTGAGTTTCACATCCCTATTCGGGATAATCATTTGGCCGGCGAAGTATTAGTAAATCAAAGCCTCGACGAGGCCATCCTATGCTATAACGGCCATCCGAGTAAGAAGTGCCTACACGCCAGCCTGAGAATGCGCGGCCATCTACACAAATTTTCTATTCGGAAGCGCGCGAGACTGCCAAAGGATGACTAACTTGGTAAGTGAAAAGTAAATAAGATAGTATATCCTATTCTAATACATATCATTTTCATTGCAGATCTTTGCCCGCCTTCACCACCCCATCAGGTCACTCCCGAGAACGAACCATCGGCTCTCTTAAGGGCCACCTAGGGGCAAGACATGATAGAACCTCCACGCGGTTTGCCCTGGGCAGTCTTCGGACTGGCGAATACTATCATTAAGTTGAATCTGCTATCAGTCAACTTGAACGTTGCGTCGCGTTAGAGGGGTATATAAACCACTGCCTCTCATTTCATTTCATTTCAATCATGCAGACGCCGAACAGTCAAGTCAGCTCTCCTCGCGGACCGCAGTTAAGGCCGCGAAATTTATTTGAGGAGTTTGTCAGGCTAGAGGAGCAAGACAGAGTTTTTAATAATCTTGCTGGGATTGGCAATCCGATGACAGCAACTGCTGTCAATCCAACGGAATGGCGCTACATTCCACTTTTTAGCCACGTGCCAATTAGCGTGGAAGTCGACAGTGCTACCAAAGAGAGAGTCAAAGACTCTCTCAGCAGAATTGGTAGGGTGTAAGATGACGTTACTCCCGAGAACGAACCATCGGCTCTCTTAAGGGCCACCATGGGGCAAGACATGATAGAACCTCCACGCGGTTTGCCCTGGGCAGTCTTCGGACTGGCGAATACTATCATTAAGTTGAATCTGCTATCAGTCAACTTGAACATTATGCAGTCGATTGCTATCCCTGAAGCATTCTGATTCGCTGTTGAGCAATTCATTGTTGAAAACCCTATATAAGCCAGAAGATTGTAGCACTTCTCATTCAATTTGAAGTCACGATGGAAGCGACATCGACTAGCACCATTCCCGTCTTCATCGATGAAGACAACGCCATTCCCGAGTTCGTCATCCTCGACGAGTGGGATGAGGAGGATGAGAAGAAGGGGAAGATTAAGAAGATTGTTTGGACGGATGAGGTATGGACTCCAAATACCACTCGCATCCGAAAGGTGCCAGATGCACCAGTACGACCTCGGCGGTATAGGGTCTATGACAACCTAACCGTCATACCCATTGACTATTCCAGCCAATAGTCAACTTAATTGACACCATTGACACCGAGAACGAACCATCGGCTCTCTTAAGGGCCACCATGGGGCAAGACATCATAGAACCTCCTCGCGGTTTGCCCTGGGCAGTCTTCGGACTGGCGAATACTATCATTAAGTTGAATCTGCTATCAGTCAACTTGAACGTTGCAAATGAAGTTCGGTGTAATACTTCCTTTCGACGGGCGTTCCTGTAAAGGGCGGCGGTGAAACCCGTAGCTATGTATACCGCAAGGGATATTCGGCAATGGTCAATCTTGTTTAACCTCTCTGCGTCATGTTTGCAAGTGATTGCCTCTGTCTCAACGTAGTATGCATTCGCGCCAGGGCGACATTTAGCCAACTGTCGAAGGTTGCCTAAAACTTTCCATTGCATACGTTATGAGAACCATGAGTTCTACCTGTCTCTATCAATGAGACGAATTGATGAATGGAATGAAATGGGCGGACACTCACGCGCCACACGCAACATAACACACTTCTCTCTTCCGTAGTCTAACAAGCTCTTTACACATGGATCGCAGTCGATTGCTATCCCTGTATCAGAAGTGTAAGCTATCTTAATTTTATTTGACACTGTTTCATCTATCATCATCGTCCATATGAAATGTTTTAAGATTTACAAGTTAGACTAAGCGTGCTACTATTTCCAAATGAAAAAGTATACATGATTAAATCATCCACTTAAGCCCATCCGTAGTCTAACAAGCTCTTTACACATGGATCGCAGTCGATTGCTATCCCTGTATCAGAAGTGTAAGCTATCTTAATTTTATTTGACACTATTTCAACTATCATCATCGTCCATATGAAATGTTTTAAGATTTACAAGTTAGACTAAGCGTGCTACTATTTCCAAATGAAAATGTATACATGGTTAAATCATCCACTTAAGCCCATCCGTAGTCTAACAAGCTCTTTACACATGGATCGCAGTCGATTGCTATCCCTGTACCAGAAGTGTAAGCTATCTTAATTTATTTGACACTATTTCATCTACCATCATCGTCCATATGAAATGTTTTAAGATTTACAAGTTAGACTAAGCGTGCTACTATTTCCAAATGAAAAAGTATACATGGTTAAATCATCCACTTAAGCCCATCCGTAGTCTAACAAGCTCTTTACACATGGATCGCAGTCGATTGCTATCCCTGTATCAGAAGTGTAAGCTATCTTAATTTATTTGACACTATTTCATCTACCATCATCGTCCATATGAAATGTTTTAAGATTTACAAGTTAGACTAAGCGTGCTACTATTTCCAAATGAAAAAGTATACATGGTTAAATCATCCACTTAAGCCCATCCGTAGTCTAACAAGCTCTTTACACATGGATCGCAGTCGATTGCTATCCCTGTATCAGAAGTGTAAGCTATCTTAATTTTATTTGACACTATTTCAACTATCATCATCGTCCATATGAAATGTTTTAAGATTTACAAGTTAGACTAAGCGTGCTACTATTTCCAAATGAAAATGTATACATGGTTAAATCATCCACTGAAGCCCCATTCAAGTAAGTCAGTATGAAAGCAAAGATAATACGAAATAAAAATTTATTATGGCATGTATTTCAAAAGGTCTTCATCGTCAATATCGTCCCATAGTCTGGCTTCACATAGATAACAAAAACAGTTCACTTGCTTTAATCGTTCTTCCACTGCGAGCCTCACTTTGTCAATATACTCCCACTCCTCCATAGTTCGTGGCTGGGAGTTAGGGGTGTACCACTCCCATAATTGGTGGAGGAACTTGGTGCTGGTGATCTCCATCACATCGTCAGTATCGTACTGGAGATACTTCCACCTCACACCTGTTAAGTCGGGACACTCCTTCTCACATACACTCTCTTCGTTGTCCGCTGGTAATAACACCTTCTCTACCTTCGTTGGAGCGATTGGTGTTGAGGATGGAGAAGAGAATTTTGTGTTTGGTGTTGTCGGAGGGCTTGTCATGTTGACTGTGAATAATAACTTTGAAATGTTTTCTAATTCTTAAGTATCAACAAGCAACCAATCAGAATGAACAGCCAATGAATGATGAATATGAAAGTATATATGCAAAGTGACATTCGTGTCATTTCACTCTGTCTTTGAGACGCATAAGTGAACTGTTGTCTAGCGAATTCTGTTATTATTTGAGGCGTACAAGTGAATTCCAAATTTGAGACGTATTATTTGAGTGAAGTCTCTATCTTGTTGAAGTATCAAGCTTAAACATAATTTCGTTGAAATGGTAAGTTGAAAATTTCTTCACTCATCTCCCTCAAACGTGTGGCTAATAGCATCTTCCTCAATTTCAGGCATCAACTTCATCACCAACACCCTCCCTTCTTGAGGAAAGTTTAGAGTTGTTGAGTCAAGGTAGGTTGTAACAATACACTGAGAATTGAACAGAGATGAAAGAATGATTTCTCTTTCAGGTGATGTGAGTTCCAGCTCAGGACTCTCGCGACAAGGCAACGAGTGGGAATGTGCCGACTGCGGACATATGTTTACAAGGAAGCACAGTCTCCTTCGACACATCAAACAACGTGTGTGTCAACGCAAAGCGGCGTCAATCTCCGGAGGTGAAGTTGATTCTGTCGATGACATCTCCTTTCCTTGCGATTTGTGCCCTCTTTCTTTTGATAGTCACTTTCAGCGATCTTCACACAGACTTCAACACACGCATGCAAATGACCACTACACCAACGGTACCTCTACCAGCTCCCTCATTAATGTTTCACATAATAATTTAGTACGCGACTACTGCATGGAGTCCAATACTCAAATAGTAGATTTTCCTGAGTGGCTCCTTCAAAATTCAAACATTATCGAAGCGCTCTTCAACAATTTAGACAATTTTAGAATGAAGGCGCTCATCTACCTTAAACTAAAATATATTAAGATAGATTTTCAAACGGGTCAAGTGACGGAGAGAATACAGTTTCATGTTCCTTCCTCTTCCGCAACCGAAGTTGTAGACTGCGAGTCTTGGCTAAATTTTCACATTCAATGTTTAAAATCAAATGTGGATAAATTCAATCAACGCGACAGCGCTCTCATTTTTGATGGTGTGGACTCAGCCATATTCAAAATTTCACTATTAGAAAGTCATGCAGCTCGAGGTACATTTAAACTACCAAAAACGTTGTATAATAAGAAAGCTGTCATCAATGTCGATTGTAAATCACAGTGTTTCAAATATGCAGTCCTATCCATCCTTCACTATAATGATATCAACGCGCACCGAGATCGCACCTATAGCTATAGACAGTGGGAGGATGAACTAGACTTTGAAGGTTGTGATAGTAACAACATGAAAATCAAAGATGTAGAAACGTTCGAAAAACATAATAAGATTAAAATTGTCGTTCACGTGTGGGAGAAGGGGTTGAAGGGTGCCCGCTATAATTCACGTTCAACTTGTTATGAACGTGTAGTCAACCTCTTATTAGTAAAACAAAATGACAGCGAGGAATGGCACTACTGTGGTATTCCCAAAATCTCTCGCTTGTACACTCACTTGGGGCACTCTAAAAGAGGTGAACATTTTGTATGCGACCGCTGCATCCGCTCCTTTTGGAGTAAAGATAAATTTGAAACTCACTATGAATGGTGCAAGCGAGGTAAATTACAAATGGAACGCATGCCCAAAGATAAAATATTTTCACATAGGGATAATGGTGACGAATTAAGTCCCCTGCGTGTCATTTACGCAGACATAGAATGCTACATTGATGATATCATCCACAAGCCAGCAGCCATATCCTGCTATGAAGTATGGCATGACCACTTTAGGAATAGACAAAACAAAATGCATACTTGGCAAGGTGAAGATTGCATTTCAAAATTTCTAGAATTTCTCGATAAAGCTGCTAAATTTCAACAATCATATGATTCCCAATTGCAGCGTAAGTCACTACATATGTCAGATGAAGACAAACAAAAATTTGAAAGTTGCACATCCTGCCCTAAATGTCATAAAACGTTTGATGACGATAAAATTAAGAAAGTGCGTGATCATGATCACATCACTGGTAAATTTAGAAACGCACTCTGCTCCAAATGTAACTTTTCACTTAGGTTGAGACGTCGTGTACTACCCGTCATTTTTCATAACTTTAAGGGCTATGACAGTCATATGCTCATAAAAGGAGGGTTGAGCCAGATGAAATCGTGGCAGTTTAATGTAATAGCACAAACGAGAGAAAAATTCATGGCAATGACAGCAAAAGTACCAGTAGATAAAACTAAAGAAAATAAGACAGTCTTCTTCGAAATAAAATTTTTAGATTCATTCCAATTCATGTCAGCGTCACTAGCTTCTCTCGTTCGTAATCTCAAGTTTCTTCCCCATAGTCAAACTTTGAAGAAACACTATCCAAACTTAACGGATGAAATAATCACTCGCAAAGGAGTCTTTCCTTATGCGTATTTTAGCTCAATGTCTAAACTAAATGAAACAACCCTTCCTTCCATTGACAAATTCCAAAACGATTTGACGGGTGAAGATTGTCCAATAGAAGATTATGAACATGCTCAAGAGGCATGGTTAAAATTTGAATGTAAAACGTTTGGCGATTATATGATCGCTTACTTAGAATTAGATGTCATTTTGCTGGCTGATGTCTTTCAGGAATTTCGACTAGTGGCATTAGAAGAAGACAAATTAGATCCTGTCCACTTTGTCAGTCTACCAGCCATGTCCTTTAAATCAGCCTTTAAAATGACTGGTGAGACCATTCACCTCTTACAAGACCCGGAGATGTATAATATATTTGAGCGCGGAATACGCGGTGGTCTCACATTTGTAAATAAACATCATATAAAATCTGAAACAGTAGGTGATGATCATATCCACCTAAAGTACTATGACCAAAATAATTTATATGGCAGTTCACTGTCTAAACCACTACCTCATTCCGAGTTTAGTTGGTTAAATCAAGATGAGCTTGAGTATTACTCCAATCCTTCAAACATACTGAAGATTCCAGATGAAGGTGATTGGGGATATTATTTTGAAGTGGATTTGATTTATCCAAATAGCATTAAAAATAAAACTGCTGATTTCCCACTCGCACCTGAATCTGGTGAAGTGACTGAAGATATGTTTTCACCATTCATGTCACAATTTCATAATAACTTAACAGAGTGTGGACAGCCAAGGTACAAACCATGCCGCAAACTTTTACTCACCCAATATGATAAGAAAAATTATCTCGTACACTTCTGCATATTAAAATTCTATTTAGAAATGGGCATGCTTCTAAAGTCAGTTCACCGCATTATCAAATTTAGACAGAAAGCATTCCTCAAACCCTACATAGATAGTAACAGTCAAAAACGTGCACTCGCCCAAAATAATTTTGAAAAGGATTTTTATAAATATAAGAATAACAGTCTTTTCGGAAAGACCATGGAGGATGTTAGAAAACGTATGAACTACAAACTAGTCGTTGATGAACAAAAATATCACAAATTGACCTCATCACCTCTTTTCATTGATAGAGACATCATCGATGAGGATCTTGTAGGTGTTAAAATGATAAAATCAGAAGTTGAGTTGTGCAAACCCATCTATATTGGGCAAGCCGTTTTAGATTATTCCAAGCTTGAAATGTATCAACTCTTCTACAAAATATTAAAACCATGCCTTCTCGTAAAAGAGGTTCGCTTGCTGGGTGGTGATACAGATAGTTTCTTTTTAGGAATTACCACTCAAAAAGATTTAAATTTTAATGAAGTAGGCAAGTCATTAGAAAAATATTTCGACACATCTAACTACAATCCCACTCATCCACTCTATTCCATACAGAATAAAGCCAAACTTGGTTGTTTTAAGGATGAAACAGCAGGAAAGGAAATAGATGAAATGATTCTCCTCCGTCCTAAAATGTATTTCATGAAATTAAAAGAATGTGCAGATAGTATTAAGCGTGCTAAAGGTATATCAAAATCCATTGTTCACAAAATGAAACATCGCTCCTATAAGAAGGCCTATAAAAATAAAAATATAACGTTTGTCAATATGACAATCTTAAAATCTCAAGTTCATACTGTGAAAACGTACACGTTCAAGAAACGAGCACTTTCAGCATGGGAGGATAAGAGGTGTTGGATAGGACATAACACATCTCTTCCACATGGACATCCTGACACAAACATACCTCCACCCAAAAGAATAAAACTCACGCTACCACATTCAGGAGATGTATTGACATAATCAACTTTAACTCAGTATTTTGATGTTGCTTTTTGTAGATATACATGGTTGTTTTATGTATCGCATGAGATCGTTTCTTCCTTGTGAATATATGCCTACAGTCAGCCCATTCCCCCTATATCTGTGAAAAGACTTTTTCATATACATATTTTTATTTCAATAAACATATCACAATGACTTCACTTTGTTTTCCAAAACACTAAAGTTACGAGGGATTTAGTATCTTTCACATGGATGCACTCTTGTAAACCATTGGTAATTTTGATAGTAATAGAGGGTATAGTTTGTTTGACGACGGGATGATAGAAAATAGATTCAAACATCTTCTCGACTATTCCATATGAAGCGTCTTTATTATGAATGAAATCACGTAAAATGTATTCTTTTTTCTCACCAACAGAAATAGGTAGAATCAAATCACTTTGAATGTAAAGGTGCTGTTCATGTTTATCAAGTGTCATTGGTGTTTCTATACCAATCGTATGCGCAGCAGCAAACACTGTTTGTAGCATTGAAAAACCAAAGAGTTTTTTCAAATTTTTACTCAATTGACATTGAATGTCATCACCCAGTTTCAGAACAACGCGTTGATTTTCAATTGAAAACGAAATGTGGTGTGTCTTTACATCATATTTACCTTTCATCACATGCTTCAACTTCTGTTGTATATAAGGATTTACTACATGAATGAAGCTTTCAACTGTATGATATAGACGCGGCATTATATTGATAGCAACTTTAGATTCTTCATAAGACTGGTAAATTTTCTTGATGCGATCGCCATAGATGTCCACCCACCATTCATCATTAACTGAATCAGCTTTAGTGTGATATTCATGAGAAGAATACACCACACCGCTTCCAATAATAGGTGTATAATGTCTTACAAAATGACGCAAGGTTGGAGAGAAATAAACTGTAAGTTTGTCATTATATTTCTGAATAACCAACTTATTTTTGTCCGCCATAATTTTCTCTCCATACTTCTTACCCACAGTCTCATTCCATCGTTTTACTAACTCAATAAGTGATAAAGGTTGAACACCACGCTTTTTCAAAATGATGCGTTCTTCGAATTCTACAACATCTTCATCAAATATTTTAAATTTATAATGAAATTTGTTGATTCGATTTGAATAAACTTTTTTAACATTTGCAGTAGCAATTGACGTTAGATGTAGTCCATGACCAAAACCAAGATGTGGATAGAATTCATTATCCAACCTCAGCGTAAGACCTTTAGTAAAAGAATGAAAGCGGAGGAACTGTCTCCCACTCCAATGATAGATAGTAAACTCATAAGCTTTCTGATTTCTATTCTTCATGATGGAAGTATTACCACTGTTGAATGCCTTAATAATTTTCTCATTCCCAAATGGTTCATAAGAATCTGATTTTATCTGAATCCATTCATAGTTCCACTTTCCATCTGATGTTAAATTGTATGGGAACTCAAATGCATTATTCATCGTTATTCCATCATGGGTGCGAGGAGTCAATATCATTTCTTCCAAATCATTCACATTCTGAATATTGCTATCATAGCAAATACTAGAAACGCCAACCTCCCATTCACCTTCTAAATGCAGTGGCCGATTTAATTCTACTCGATAGTCTGATAGTTTATTTTTGGGAAATTTATTCATAGAAGAATTACTGGGTAAGTAAATTAGAAACGAGTCCTTATTTTCACTTTCCACATTATTCATATTGGAAAAATATATTAGCATACGTTTGCATTAACTCTTCATTCGGAAATGGAGTGTGATACTTGTCACAGCATCTTTATGAAAAGGAATCAACGCACCAGCATCGTCATAAATGGCAATATCAATTTGTGGGATGTACTTTGATTTCAGCTTTGTATAATGCACTTTCTTGAAAGTATGCTCAGATAAAATACTGCAGCTTTTTGGCTGGTATGGTATCATTGCTAGCAATGGAGCTTCAACATCTCCCACACGTACATCTTCACCAATATTGGAATATATCTGAAAATAGTTAATACGACGCGATAGCGACATGTCTGCGCTAGCTTTGGTTACAGTACCACTTTTAAAGATATTTTGATCAAAACCCAAAATGTCCATTAGAGTTTTATCCATAATTAGTTCAATACCTTTTCCACTTATAGTGAGAGACAAAGTACCTTCTTTTTCAGAAAATGAAATATGTTGGTCATTAATCACTTCATTTAAATAATCTACAACCAATTTAACCGAAGTAATAATGCGAGGCATCAACACTCTTGTTTCATGTAAGATACCACCTAAAGGCTCTACACACTTTCTGTATAAAGATACGGTCCATTCTGTATCAAATTGATTTGACCTTTCACATGGTAAATGTTGCACATCAGATTTTCCATGAACAGCTGCAGAACGATGTCGTAAGAACTGATGAAAATCTTTTGAACAAACTAATACTAGATCATCATCATTTAATTTGCTTATTGCAATATGATTAGATGATTTAATATAAGTCAATGTTGCCACTTGTTTGCCATCAACTCGAAGGAGATAATTAAATTTCTTCAATAATGTTTCAGGAGTCGTGTTTGTCTTTCTTGGCTTAATCACAATCTTCTTCACCAACGTCTTCTCATTTCTTGGAATAAGATCTACATAATAAGCATCCTCTCGATATATTAACTGTTTATGACCACTTATGTGGTAATTAACGCTAAAATTATCATAGCTTGTTAAGGCGCTAGCGAGGTAACCTAAATCATTTCTTAAACTTGGACTTAAACCAACAATCCAATCTTTCTCAACTACATGATGTACATAAGTATAATCATCATTGTGCGGAGTAAATTGGACAATATGTTTACTCGCTTTATTCAAGAAATCATATATAAACTTTTTACATGATAAGAGATCTTTCTTTGGCCACTGTGGAATGTATACTCGGCAGCCCTTTTCACATTGGTAAGCAGCTGTACGCCTCATATTAATAGTCATCACCTCATGATCAAAAGTATAGACACAGTTGCTATAAACAAGTTGAGTGACACCCACTTCCCAATTTCCATTTAGCTGTTGTGCATGATCAATGGGAGTAGAAAAGAGTGCGGCTCGATTACTAGTAAATCTCTTTGTAGCCGCATTGCTAAGCAAAATATGATAAAACGACATTTTTATATTGCTAATCTGCAACTTTGCATAACATCATGAAGACTTGGATTTTGGACTCTCTACAATATATCAGAGTTGATCGTGATGGAAACGTACATTTCAAAAATTCTCATGGTCATACATCAAGAGGAATTACATTAACATGGCGACAATTTGTCAACCTCAATGATATCATGAGGGATTTGGAATATTTTGAAACATTAAGATTCATCTCCTTGGGTGATCAAGTTTGGCTTCAACATTACAGAAATGAAATTCAAATCTACCATTCTCATTCCGCAAACTGTTTCTCATTTCGCAAATACAATTGGGAGAAGTATAGAAGATATATACATCGCTCCATCATGACATTTATTCGTCGTGAGTTCATCGCCCTACTATGCAAATCTTAATCAGACATGACTACCACACATCATGAGTTGGAAATTAGATTCCCTACAACGTATTGAAACGGATCATGATCGAAACGTCTATTTCAAAGATTCAACTGGAAATGTGAGAAGAGAGTTTGCTTTATCTTATCGTCATTTTCAATCTCTACATCATATCATGAAGGACTTGAAATACTTCTATATGAAAAGACATTCACGTATTGGAAATCGCATCTGGCTGCGCGTCAACAATCGGCGAATTCAACTCTATCATTCCCAACTTCATACTAACTTCACATTTCATCAAGGTAGTTGGGAAAAGTATAAAAGGAAGGTACATCGCTCAATTTACTCATTCTTTCATCATGAAGCGCCATCGCTACACCATCGTCAACATTCTCCGTCGCTTCAGACTCTACACCAAAATCGATCTCACAACATTACACCAACAGCTTCCAAACAGCAAGTATTACCCGGGCCGTCCTCAAATGTTAGTGGTGAAGATGAACAATTCACGGAATCTTCAACTCTTCCCAAATGGGACTGTACAGATTCTCGGCGCCCTTTCTCATTCATCGGCGCAGTCAATGCGCTTAGAGCTACAAAGACTACTACGTCGGATATGGAAGAGGGAGAGGTGTGTGATGTCGAATCTGACTGTGGACAATATGGTGATCTCTACTCAATTGAGTGACAGTCTATCATTTTTGAAGATTCGTACCAGCAGTTACAATTTGTGTTATGAACCCGAACTTTTTCCTGCAGCTCTCATTAGTTGTTGGTTACCTGTGCATGTGGCAATCTTTCATAATAGTAAAGTGATCATTACTGGACTAAAATCTCATGTACAAGAAAATGTGATCCTAGACTATCTCATTGAGTATGTACGTACCCAGCGGATTGTAAAATAAAAAACAATTTTTCCAACATGATGTTTTTATTTCAAATCATGATAGAACTTACAAATCATTTTTTCATTAGAGGATGGATTACATGAAAAGTTTTGAATAATAGATGCAAATCGAGATACATGTAAACGTTTTAAGATGAAGTACAGTACAAAAGCACCACACGTTGATGAAAGTGGATGTTGTAGTATGCGTTCATTTCGCTGATATTGACGCGTATGTTTTCTCAACCACTGCTGTGTTGGTATATTTGGAGGTTGAGCAAGAGAGTCAAATAGTTCACCACGTCGGTCTTCTCCAATAAAGATCGCTTTCCAATGCTCACCGCCTAAATTCTGCGAATGAGTGTTTAGCACAATAAAGATGGGATAGTGATTTACTGCAGGTGGTAAGGTATCGAGTGAATAGACATTATCGAAAGCTTTCAACGTCGCTTCGTCTGCATTACGCTGCACTTTAGTCTTAATATCGTCAGCAGTCAACCAACTCATTAACGATTATACTGAAGAATCACGTCACGATACTTTGTAATTTCAATGTTTGAATCGAAGACTGCATAAATTAATACATTGATCGTCTCAGGTAGTGTTCTTTTGAACGTCAAATCCAAACGAATATTATGAGGCACGTTCGCTTGACGATAGGGTGCACTAATATCGCTGTCAGCAGTCAAATCAAATGCATAAATAGTATATCCACTCTTAAACTCTTTCATAGTCAGTCCGTTGGTGTCATCCGTATTGTAAAAGCCAAAGACATCCATAAAATCAACATAACTGCGCATAAATTGATCCGCAGCAAAATCTGGTTTGTAGGGTGGACCAGGATGACTCACACCATTTACACGTAAAGCAATTTCACTTAACTGATTGTGTTTAAAATTGAAAGGATTCTTCTTTATATTACCATTAAATGCGTCATTTTCAACCATTGCCACCATGAGGAGCTTCGGTGCTTCCGATGGAAAGAGGCCATCTTTCATGAAACTCTTTTGATCTTTAGGAATTGTAAAGGTGAGAAGCTTTGCATGCTGAACGGGGTAAATGGCATTTTGGCGGTTAAGACCTTCAGCATGTCCTCTAATGACACTTGGATTCGGTACTACTCGACGAATGTAAAGTGCAATATCTTCCACATGAATTCTAAAATTGTCATTTTTAGCAAATGCATTCAGCGCAAATTCAGGCTTATTCAATGTCAGCTTGAGTCGCATGCTGGTATTACAGAGTAAAAACTTTGACTGTCTAAAGAAGTCTAAATTTAGCGGACCATATAGCTGACATACTCTACTATCTTTAATCATAGCAGATCGCTTTACAAAGCCACTGTTTGTTTCAACATCAAATTTTCCTGCTTCATCTCTATACCATCCCATGGCTTCCATATGACTTTTTTGTGCTGCTGGATGAAACTGTGATACATGATTGAAATATGATTTATAGGGATAATCGCTTTGACCACCTTCCACCTGCTGCTCTCCAATCGTTAGAGAAACATCACGAAGTAATGTAGTCAATGGTAAATTGTTCAGTCCAACTTTATGTGTATCGTCAATAGCAGTTCCATCTGCTTGCTGAATTCTAAACCTCAAATCAACCATCGCATAACTCAAATCTATGTAGTCATCACTACCACCAGGAATAACAAATTCAATGGGGCCAGCATTCTCAGCTGTTCGAGGATGATAATCTACAATACTTGAACTAAGAATATCTGTCTGTATGGCTTGTTGATCAAACAAACAAAAACCAGAAGTTTTACACTCCATGATTAGAAGTTATGGCAGCGTCGTCGTTTAGCGCCTGATGAATGATTAGAGCCTCTACGACGTTTGCGTGAATGCCTTTTGACTGAAGATCGCACCTTACCAGCTCCGCGATGTTTCCTCCTTCCTTTTTTCATTCGTTTAGGTGATTTCTTTCCTTGAGTAACACCAGCAAAGGTCTGCTTCAATGTTTTTAAACCGCGTTCCTTCCCACGATTCAACAAACTGCTCTTAAAACTTCTACCTCTGGAAAGATCACTAGCAACATCACCAGCAAAGCCAACGGCATTACTTAAAACATTTCGTTTTAAAGATCTACCGACATCGGATATGAGAGGTGCTACAACAGATTTCAGTGCACCAAGTATGCTACCTCCACGTTGGCGGCGAGCGCCGATATAAATTTGTCCTACACCACTTACATAGGAGGGTCGTGAATAAAATGAGGCAGTTGGATTCATAGCTCAAATCCTAAACATTGTTAGTTACAACTTTGCATGAATCACTGTCGATCACTTAGGTGAAAGATGTCAGCACGACGCATCCAAGAGTTCATACTTGAAGGATAACCAGTCCATTTAACAAGACACCATTCTTCACGTTGGCGTTTTTTACATCGAATGATTTTCTCTACCAAATATGTTTCACTTTCAGTGACTACCTCAATCTCATCGCGGTAAAAGCTACCCTCAATTTCTTCATTATCGTAATCTTTCAACTTGTAGGTGGTCGGAGAGTCTTTTTGATTAATCCTTGATACTGTAAATACCTCCTCTGTCCAATTCGGAAGGTACCCTTTAGCAAAAACACTTTTCACTTTTGAGATACGAACTTTATCACCAATTTTCACATCACTTTTCACATGAGTGCGTTTACGTTGGAATGATTCGCGCACTTTATCTACATTGTCAGCATTTACATCTACTGGTCTGAGTCCAATAGAACGATGGATAGAGTGATTGTAGGCATGGAGTGTATCTTGTAGAACCTTTGTCCAATTTTGTGTCAAGTTGGCAGTAAAATGTCGCCACAAGCGATTTTTTAATGTGCGATTAAAACGTTCAACGAGTGCAGCTTTATAAGCACTCTTTACACTAAACAACTCAATGTCATGCCTCTCAAATAATCTTGTCACATGCTGATTTTCAAACTCTTTTCCTTGATCACTCTGAATTCTTTTTGGAATGCGGCCTTCTCGAAAAATTGTTTGGAATGCTTTTGCTACTCCTTTCCCTTCTTTAGTTTTTAAAGGTTGAGCCCACGCATAACGCGAGAAAATATCAATGACGGTTAAAATAAAATTATTGCCCGAGTTATGTTTTGAAATGGAGGCAACATCACACAAATCTGCTTGCCACTGTTCATCGATGTCATGAACAATATAATGGCGGGTGCGGTACTTCTTTTTCGCTTGTTTGTGGAGTGTATAGGTAGCCTGACCGTTTAACCATCGTTTCACTTGTGATTGTGGAAGACCACTCGCTTTTGATAATTTCTTGATAGATGCAAATCCTGCCGGATGCTTTACATCATAATAGATTGACTTCAAACGTTCAGTCGATGACGACTGACTCTTTTTTCTCCTTCTCATCCTTTTGTTTTCTTGCCTTTCTACATTTACAACAACTGCAGCATTTAGCTTTAGCGATTTTGCGATCGTGTTCACATTGCTTAGGGGTTTCATTGTGAGAGCTGGCGCAGCAAGTGCAAGTGACAACGACATTCACCTCTGGCGGCTCATTACATGGCAAGCAACACATCTGCTTCATATTAATAGTCTGAGAACATGTATTTCCTAGGAGGAGCTGTTTTACGTTTTCCTTTTACTAGTTTTAGTGGTGATGTAGATCTACGTCGAGTTCTTCCTCTTGTTTGCTTAGTGAGTGTGGGAGGGGATGTAGCAGGTGACGTCTTAAACCAATTTGTTGGCATTTTCATCGCCTGAAGCATTGGAGCAGTAGCCACTGTTGAATCAAGTTCTTTCAATGTCTCATTATTTAAAGCAAATTTTGGCACATTATGCTTTTTCAATAGTTTAAGAAAGTATGACCAACCAGGTGGAACATAGCCCTGACGGCGCTTTCTACGTGTCGCATACTGAATCAAGTCTTCATAACGTGAAGCATCAATCACTTTATTTTCATCTGTAATGATTTCTCCTCTATCATTTACATTGAGATGGGGTTCAATACTGTTGAAAAGAGATATGGCATGTGCGCGAGATGCTAAAGGTGTAGCAGTCGATACAGAGTCACGCATCTTATTCTTCAAGTTTTTCAATTGCTCAACAGTTTCCGATTGTAATAATACAGCACGATGTGGATCTTTGATGTGAACATTTTGCTGATAATCTATTTCTTTCCTATACATTTGATTTGCAAGAGGTTGCTTTACTTGCTGCATGGCAGTCAATTGTACATATTCATCCTGAGGAATAACAATCATGCGAGAATAAGAACTCATAGTTTGTAGATAATCATGGGAGTTTTCAAAATATCACTTCGAAATCTAAATTCTTCCGGACACTCTTGCGTAAAGTCAATGAATAAGTAACCGTATGGTTTTTCAGTAGCTGCTTGAAAAATTTCAATTAAGGCTTTTGATCCTCTGGGTGCAACTTGTCGCGCTAAAATTTCAAATTGACTTTTATCTCGCGGATTCTTGAAAATAGCATAATAGTGTGTATTCAGGTTTCGTGTACGAGCTTCTTTTCCATCAGGAAACAAATTTTGTGTGATATAGATGATAAAGCACCTTTTATGATGTGCTGCACGAGTGAACATATCTGTAACATCTTTTGAATTCTTACTTTCTTTTAATAAATCATCCAATACAACAACATCATTAGACTGATGTTTATCCACTGGAATAATTCCTTCATGTCGAATAAAGTTGCGACTTTGCAATTCCTGAAACAGCGACGGTTGATAAATACCATAACACCAAATCACTCGATTGATAGGTTCCTTAAACAACTCCCTTCTTTTATCCAATAAATTCAGCGTGAAAACAGTTTTACCTGCATGAGATGGACCTGATACAGTCAGAACTTTATCACATTGAAGTCTGAAATCCATTTTATTACTTTGAGATTCAACATTTGCATAATTAACGTCTAGAGCCAAAGATATTACCCAATAGGTTGCCCACGGCAGGAGCTATCATTGGAAGTATTGCTGAAAGGAAACCGCCCTTTTGTGTTAGAGTTTTCCTCTTTCTTTGAAGGGTGACTTTAGGATTGGAGATGAAACGCAATTTCGTAGCATATCGCTTAAGTAACTTTCGTTGTTTTGGCGCTAATTTCTTCGTCCTCAACTTCCTCACATGAGAAATAATTTCACGGATGAATTTATCATTAGCATGTCGTATAGCATTGTATCGCTGATTTGCTTTCATTCGTCGGAGAGCTTGAATGGCTGAAGAAAACTTTTGACTTTTACGTTTCGCGATTTTCCGTGTTAGTCTTTGCTAAAACCTATCTTTACCACATTTGCATAGGTGCTAACTATTGCGACATAAGTGACACTCGAAATGAGCAATATCACAGTGGCTACATTTGCAAAGTTGAATGCAATTACGTATGAAACAGAGTTGACAAAAAGCATGCTTACATCTCTTGAAGATGCGCTTTTCATTTCCATCCTTTCGCTTACATACATCACAACACATAGTTTCGCCGTTACTGATGTCTATAGCAAGTCTTTTTGAAGATATGAATTTGCTAGCCTTTTCTAAATAATAGACGCATGTACAGAAGGAATATACTTCGAGAGTAAGCAGACATAGCTCGAAAACCAGTTGTGCTACAATCAAGTACCACTGCATTTTCAATTTTTCTTTATGGAAAGTTGAATGTGAATATCTGAAATCGCTTCAATCACTAGACTGCTACCATGATGGTTGAATGCGTTAAGACGTTCAGCAATTTTTATCATATGTCTTTTAAAAAATTCTTGGGGGTGATCTACCACTTCCATTGAATAAGAAGCAAAATGGAAAGAGCGACTTTCCACCTCTTCCTTTCCAAAATGACTAAACTTAATTTTCGCAACTAATCGCGCCATGACAATGCTATCAGAGAATGTATTCATTAACTCTAGAAATAGATTGCTAGCATCATCGACCACTGCTTCGATGTCGGTCTCATCTTTATGAAAATTTATCACATAATCTTGAACAGCTCCTTTTAAACTTTGTCTATGAAAATGTAATGTTCCGCAGTCGTTTCAGAAAGACATGATCGCCCTTTAACTAACCCATCCATTGCATGAAAACAACAACTCTTCTCATAGTAACATTTATTGAATAACGGTAACAAGCATGCATTATAAATCAATGGTTTGAAACAGATAAAATAGATACAGCTGATAACTATCATACAGCGAGCAATGATAACCATACAGGACTTTGGCAGTGCTGAGGTAAGGAGGAAAGAAACATTGGTTATGAATGTAGCTACTACAACGAACAGACAAAATAGGAACACACAAATCCTTAAAACGTTTCGTGACTTCATGATAGTGTTGATTCACTCTACTATCCCAAGGTGGGAGCAAAATATCATCAATGATTAAATTAGGAAATACTTTCCTCTCCTTACCAGGATTATTACAAAAGATGCGTATAACATTGAAAGCAGCTAACCATCGTTTAAAGTCAATAAGAAGAGCACTCTTACAAGAAAAGCCATAGTCTTGCAAATATTTCAGATTAAGTCCATGAATGTGTTTTCTCGCCCATTGATCAACATTGGGATTGCAGTTGGCATGTTGATGATAGACACTGACAATCTGATATGTCCAATTGTTCATAGCAATAGCACTGAGCTCCTGTACAGGTTCACCCTCACAATCCATAAAAATGATGATAGAAGCCTAAAACGGAAATTTACACATCTAAGGAAACGTTCTATAACATATTACAAAATGAAGAATTACATCGATGCTTTTCACGACAAAATACACAAATGATATGATGGCAACGAAGAAGTAAAATGTATCTAATAAGACCACGTCTACGACACTCAAAGCACATAAGCGAATTGTCATAGGGTAGAGTTAGGAAAGGACTAGTAATTCTCCTTCTTTGATTTGCGTTTTGATGCAGCATTCTTCTCCGACTTGCGCTTCGTACCACTGCTGTTAAGGATTTGATCAATTATGTCGTCCACGTTGGGTGGTTTTGGAATATATAGGATGGATTCCATATGCATGGAGAGAGAGGCTATTTTATTATCCTTATGCCGACCATAATATAGCCCATTCACTTTGAAAAGGATATCCCAAGTACCTTCTCCGAGCTCGTCGCATGTGATGGCTGTTGAATGATCTCCCTCCTTCTTATAGTAAGTGCACCAATGTGATACCGGTAGGCAAATGTGATTACCATCCCAAATCTTTCTATAGGGAGTATCCTTGTCATCTCTCGCCTTCCACTCTTGAGCAAGAGGAGTAGGAATGTCCATATTTAATGTCACGTACTCCTCAATAATATCAAGTTGGTGGCGAATGTACGGACTCACGGGGATCAGTATGTAGTCCCCATACTGATTGTGCATTATCTTGACATCCGTGGAAGGGAGCATTCCCGTTTGGAGTACTACGCCATGATCGTCATAACGCAAGACTTGTTTAAATTTACGCTGTAGCGGTGTAGGATTATGTACCTTGGTTGTTTCTTCCACTGGCCTCAGTTGTAGATGATCTGATCGTAGCGAACCTTGTAACGTTTGACCGCCATTTTGTCCTACTAGCGCAGCAGATGGAGTAGATGCCTGAAAATGGAAAAGATTGTATTAAGTTTACGTTCAAGGGAGGAGAGGGAGGAAAGTAGCGACTTACCATTTTAGTTCGATAATAGAATAGAATAGAGAGAGGAAATGTGCGTCCGTCACTCGTGTGATTCAACGATGGAATGATTCTCACTGTGGAAGGCTCGCTATTTATATAGAAATGCTTGATTCTCATTGGATGATGATCCTCATTGGACAATAACATCAAGCTGATTCCAAATCTGACCTCCGTTTACCAATTCCAGCCTTCATTCGCCCGCTGGAGCTGTTTCTTGGGAAATTCTAACTCTATCGTTTTTCGTCAATCTCCCAAAATCTTAAATGGCGTCTCACATCTAAACGAAGACAGATAGGAACAAGGCGATTCTTTCAGTGAATTTGTCTCACTCTTAGCTTTCAAACGAGCTATTGCACGACTTTCTACGATCTCTAGAACCAAAGTTGGAAGATCGGTGCCGGGGGGGGGACGTCACGAAATTTGATGAAAAATGTTTTGGTGACGGTCCCAGGTCGAAATGCCACACTTTGGAAAATTTTCAAAATTTTGCCCATACAAAGCCACTCTGACACTTAGGATTTTTTCAGGTGAGCGAGCTCCGACCTAAAATCTTAAATGGCATCTCACATCTAAACGAAGACAGATAGGAACAAGCCGATTCTTTCAGTGAATTTGTCTCACTCTTAGCTTTCAAACGAGCTATGGCACGACTAAATCCGTCCACTGGAAGCCAAGATCGAAGCCAGCTCTCCCGAGGGGGGGGACGTCAGTGAAAATTTTTCTCTCCGATTGACTTGAAACTCACCATACCGATGCAGAATTTCACGATGAATCCGAATCTGGCCTCCGTTTTCACATCCGACCACTCCTTCCACTCGAAACAGCCCAGTTTACAACCCAACATTCAGCAGATTGCACGAAAAACATCACACACTATAGCCTCAAGACTAATCCTGGCGGTCGCCCAAGTCCACCACGACACTCTGCTGATGCAGAGGGGGGGGGAGTCAGTGAACATGTTGTGAACGTGGACCCACCTGGCCGGCACACCACGACAGACCTCTGTCGTTCCAGAGGGGGGGGACTCAGACCCAAAGCACCACGGCGGCCGACCACGACACTCTGCCGGTCCAGAGGGGGGGGGACGTCAGCGACGGCGGCCATCTTGCGCGGTCCAGAAGTGGAGTTTTACTTACTACTGTCTCGGTCTGATGGAAATTTTGGCCGTTTTACGAGATTTCGAAAATGATAATCATTGTCCTATCAAATAAAATTTCGCATGCATGCTGTGAATTATGGTTCTTGATAATTCCATGAGGTTTCATAAAATCTGGACGGAAAAATGTGGTTTCAGGCAAGGGTGGGTCCAAACCTGAGCTTGGGAACCCTCAAGCCCAGTAGGCTACCCCCCAAGACCCAAGACCAAGATTAATCTTAAATCTAATCTTGGGTACCCCCAAGATTGGACCCAAGAGTGGCTATTTCTCTAATGAAGTGGAACAACAATTTCCAGAACATGTTTAGAATTTTGATTGAGATTTAAAATTGCATGAAGATATTATGTGAATCATGACATGTTGTACATATTGCTATCCAATTAATTAATATGTATCTAATGTTCATATTGATTACTATTTATTACATGAATTTGCGATTGCGGAATCGAGGCCATATCAATCAATATTCAGCTAAAAGTTTTAATTATCGGCATATATTATCTCTGGGCTCAATATCATCATCCCTGTTTACATCTACAGCCTAATAATTTCCTAATTAGAACAACATGCATGACTAAGCTACATTCCTTGCAACATGTCTGATCGAGAAACGAAACACACATAACATAGGCCTCGTATAAGATGAAAATAGCACAAATATAGATGCAACGATATTTTTACTAATCGCAAGAAGCAATCATCAAAGAATGTCACTGCATTAAATGATACCGATACCTTCCTATTTCTAATACAGACTAATATAGACTAATAATAAAATAAACAATATAGGCCAAAGTTTTTAACTTTCAAGGCAAGAGGCTATGTGAAGCAAGTTATCTACGAATTGTTGTAGGCTACCAATTCAACAGCATGAGCTTTATACAGGTATTGGTTTAATGCATTGCATTTTTACATGTATTATTTGTTTTATTCCACGCAAAATGATATATACAAAATTCAGTCTAACACAACATGCATTACATCTAGCTTAATGGATTAAATTTACAAGGAAGCTATAGGTAATCAAAGCACAGTTTAAAAAAGCTAATTAAACAACCTGTCAAATAGACATTTACGGTATGTCTATATCAAAATTGATGATAGCACAGTTTTATCATAGAAAGACCAATCGTGTGGTTGAAACAGGTTACATATTTACATTTACATGCATGTAAGCTTACATGTAGATGACTTGCTATGACATGATGTGGTCATATAAGTAGGCAGAATTTTTCCAGGAAAACCGCAAATGATCATTCATGGTCAATTTCTTTACTCTTGGGTTCTCACTCTTGGGGGTTACCCAAGCTCTTGGGTCCCCACCCCAAGATTCTTGGGTATCCCCCCCAAGACTACCCAAAACCCAAGAGTGGACCCAACCTTGTTTCAGCAACAAATTGAAATTTTGAGAAGAATCAGAAAAGTCCGGTCAAACGAATGCACGACATATTTTAAATTCACAATTGCTGAATTGTGATGATGACATACCGGTAGTTGATTTTTTTCCTTTTGGTGCGACAACTTGAATGATGCATTTCGTCGTATAAATAAAGTACATTAAAAAGATCATTTCTAAGCTGCGAAGACAAAAACATGGTACCGGTCAGATGACAATTTCTGGAGGACTAAGGCTAATTGGAAAAAAGTCCCAAATCAATGTTAATGCAATCCTAAATTATTGTTTAGCCAAAAGTCCGGTTCATACGCTTTCTGATGATACACAACTAATTTGTATATTTTAAGGAGACAACGAAATTTCTTCCCGAAGATAAAATACCCATGCTTGGGACGGGCTTTTCGGCACTTTTTCTGCCTTGAGCTAAATTTTTCACGAAGAAAACATTGTTAGATTGATTTGAATTTATCGTGACCGAAAAGAATAGATCCTAGCGATCAAAATGAAAAAAAGTTGTGACATTTGGTTCAGAACTAAGGATTTTCCAGACAAAAGACACTTTTGTTATATAAGATGGATTTACCCTAACACTGGGATTGGTCACGTGATTTCGGAATTATTGACATGGACTAACCATTCAAATGCAACGATGAAGTAATTGGAGACAATTAAATGGAGATTTGCATCAGAAGCACCACCGAGAAAGAGAACCAGACGAGGGAAATCGAAATTATGTTTAAGTAGAAGCATGTTGAGGCTGTGATATAAAAATGTAGACTAGATGGTCGTCACAATTTAAGAAGCAGAATTGATTTATAGTAATTGCAACTAATGTGTCAGCAACTGGATACTGATTACTGTAATATGGCTACAGTAATATACTACTGCAATACAGCTACGATATTCAAATTTATACTCTAATTTCTGATTTTATTTTAAACAATATCTGACAGATTTTATCAATTGACTAATGTCAGAAGAATTGAAGTGAAACACGCCTTCTTCAAAATTGTCTATAATCTTGCATACAATATCACAAAAATAAAAAATCATTTTCAGATAAACTTTTAAGCAATAGACAGACATTCGCAGGAAAATATTTGTTTATTGCCAGACAATGCATGTTATTTCGCAAATCAGTTGGTGGTGTTAAATTTGTTCAAGACTTCGAAGGGAAGAAACTTTCGTACAGAAACGTCAGTCAATGATGTCCAATATTCAGCAAGCTGTGCCTGTGTAAATCTAAAGTCATAAATTAATGTTTGTTTCGAGTATTTGCGATAAAAACTGCAGGATCTCTGATTTATATAAGCGTCTCCGACGGTTGTTGAAGTATTCCAATTCTTCCATTTGGTGAGTATATACAGGAGTTCTTATGAAAAAGTAGCCTAGCTTGTTGAATAGATTTGATTAGATAATAGCATGACAACAAGAGAGATGCCAAAGAGATCGGCCAAAGAGAAATGAATGTCTATGTCAATCTCCATTGCTTGCTACCATTGCATACAATGGCTGTGATAGGATTATGTCCGTTCTAGACTAACCCACACGCATATGAATCTCTAGAACATTGTATCATATACTGCGTGACAAAAAAATTTCAACACTTAGAATTGCAGGAACATCACTTTCATTAATGAAATAGTATCAAATCTATATGTTTAGATAATAAAAATTTATGTCACACATATTTAGAAACCTGCATGGCCCTCCTGGTATTAATGCAAGCTCAAAATCTATTGTTCGTAGAGTTCATCCGATCTATCATGCTCAATGACTTCCCGTTGCTCTTCAACCAACCTTTCGAAAGCTGTTAACACCAGTTAACACATGGGGCAGCCTATTGCAGCCTATTCAACTGCAGCAATCGATCTGTGGTGCGGTCGTATTCTCCGTTACTCGTGCAACACATTTGTGATTGATTCATTTTGGAGGTTCCAGATATTCGTTTCGTGGAAATTTATATATCATCTTCATCGTCTTGTGGTCTAGTGTTCAATTCTTTGGTGTGTTTTTCGTCGGGATTCTTCGTTCTGCCATAATCTTGGAATTTCTGTCCTCGTCGTTGTGTGTGTGAATTAATCTCACTTCCTCGATTTTGCAACTTCATAGCGGTAAGACGTAGCTGCCGAGTTTGACGTCATCACACATCGGACACTACCTGCAGGCGATTTTGGTACTCTACGAATAGATACAACTATCACCCGACCAATGAGGACAGCGTGCGTGGTGTATTTGGTTCGCGGTGCAGCGTCAGCCTTTATAGACTCAGTTCGAACCCGCAAGTGGCTCATATTTTTGCTCTCGGCACTCATGCTAGATCGTCCCAGTTGCGAAGATGACAAGACAAACCAGAACCAACTCTACGAATGATACTTCAAAGCTGGCGACCTTGAGAGATCTGCAAGAAATTTCTATAGATATAAAGCAGGAATTGCTGAAGTCCTTCAGAGAGGAAATAGGTCGATTGGAAAGCCGACTTGATTCTCTTGATGACCGCATCAAGATTGTTGAGAAATCTGCAACTGCATGTCATCAGGCAAATCACGCACAGCAAAAAGAAATAAACGATATGAAATCTGCTCTTTTTCAGCTTGACTTCTTCAAGTCTGAAATGTACAACGAGTTTGAAGAGAGAGAGGCAAGAAGAAACAACATTATAATTTCTGGAGTAGCAGAAGACTGTAGTGATTCGCTTGACGATCGCAAGAAGTGTGACAGAGATATTGTGAGAAAAATTTTTGATCATTTGGAATTCAAGAATATCCAACCTTCCGAAATACGCCGAGTTGGAAAGATCGGACGCGGTAAACCGAGGCCTATCAAAGTTGTTCTACCAACCCAGGTGGCAAAGCGATCCCTTATTCGATCAGCAAGAACTTTGAAAGACTCTAGACAATTCAACCGTGTTTTCATACATCAAGATAGAACCAAGCGGCAACAACAAGAATGGTTCGAGCTGCGCAAAGAGCTTGAGGAGCGGAGAGGTTCCGGTGAAGACGTCGTCATCTTCAACAACAAAGTTTGCCTACGCTCTTCATTGAAGAATTTTCCCCAAAGTTTTTAGCTCCTCCAAGATATCCTACCATGTTGTTAATCAATGCAAGATCAGTATCCAATAAGATGGATGAACTTCGCGGTCTTGTTGCAAACCTCACACCGTCTTGTATTGCTGTGACCGAAACTTGGCTATCTGATGACATATCCTCCTCTCCTTTCAACATTGATGGTTATACCCTTTTCAGAGGTGACAGACAGAATCGTGCAGGTGGGGGAGTTGCCTTATGGATCCATGACTGCTTCGCTTCCATCTCACTGGACCTTGAGTCTCATGATTGCTTTGAGTGGGTGGCAGTGAAATTACCGATCACTAATACTATTCTTTCGTGCATGTATATTCCACCGAATCTTCCAGTGCATTCACGACGCAATATTTCTGACTGCATCATATCTCAGTTTGATCGGCTTCTCATCAGTGATCCAAGTTTGACATTTATAGTGGGCGGCGATTTCAACGACTTTGACACGTCCATCTTCAAAGATGTCTTGTCATGCAATAACTGTGTTCATTCACCAACACGAGGAAGTTCGCATCTGGATCATATTTGGATTTCCGAAATTCTACAGACTCATTTCCCACAGCCAGCAATAATTGGTCCTCCACTTGGTTCATCCGACCACAATACTGTGTTTCTTCTTACTCTTTCTGCCACTCCTCCCTCCAACAGTGTGAAAAAAGTGATTTTTGACTATCGACAGCAGCATCTGAATAGCTTTTTGAGCTGTCTGAGAGCTGTTGATTTCCGTCGTGTTTATGAAAGTCCTGATATAAACAGCAAAGTAGTCGCCTTTTATGAAACGTTTTTTGTAGCAATGAGTGCAATACCTCAAAGAGAAGTAACATTGAATGCTACAGACAAGCCCTGGATAACACCGATTCTAAAAGCTCTCATAGAAGACAGATGGATCGCTTATCGCTCAAAAGACTGGCCTCGATTCAATCACTTCAGTCAAAAAGTCAAGAGCGAAATAATGAATTCGAAACAACGCTGGAGCAATGGGGTCTTGAACAGACACAACAACGTGTGGGACATTGTGAAAGAAATAAATGGAAGTTCTTCGACTAAGTCTGCTGCGAAGCTTCATGATGTGGACTTCTTGAACGATCTCTCTCGTCACTTCTCCGATGGTTTTAATCCTGCCGTGGACGATGCCCTGTGTGTCTTTCCGGGTGAGAGTTGGAATGTTCAGGTCAGTGAAGGTTGTGTCTATGATTTATTGCGAGCTCTTCCATCAAAGCAATCAGCTGGTCCAGACTTTGTGAATGCCAGGCTACTTAGCGAGGCGGCAGAATTAATCTCAGCACCTCTTGCTCACCTTTTTCAGACTTCGATCGACTCTATGATCTTTCCTGATTTGTGGAAAAACTCCTTCGTTCGTCCCATTGAGAAAAAAAGCAATCCTACAATCAACGACTACCGTCCGATTAGTCTTACACCAATAATCTCAAAAGTTTTTGAGCGTTGCATCCTCCGACAAATGAAATCTGATTTTGTCTCTCATTTTGGTGATGATCAACACGCCTTTCGGTCTCATGGCTCTACGTCAACTGCTTTGATCGATCTCTATAACACTGTTACAGCATTGATGGAGCATTCTGGAACTATTGCTGTCAGGGTAACATGCCTAGATCTATCTAAGGCATTTGACATGGTTCAGCACAAGCGCATGATAAACGTTTTGTTCCCTAAAGGATTTGACACTGGATTTTTGAACTGGCTGCATTCGTACTTCTCAAGTAGGTTTCAACGCATTCACGTGAACGGCATTACTGGTCCTCTTGTAGAGGTCACATCAGGAGTACCTCAGGGATCAGTGTTGGGTCCGTTTCTGTTTGGTTCATTTATGTCATCCCTATCTATTGATTGCGCAACAGCTCGTATCATTAAGTTCGCTGATGACATTACCTTAGTTGAATCCTGTGAACGCGACCACGCACCACCGTCATTTTTGAGCATTGTGACTGAATGGACTAGAAGCCACAATATGAGTTTGAATCTGTCAAAGTGTTGTCAACTGGTTATCAAAAAGCCGAATGTTTCCTACGAAGTGCCCTTGCCATACGCCCAAATCAGTCTGTCCAAAGCATGTGTTATCCTAGGTGTGACTCTTACTGACAATCTGTCCTGGGATGCTCACTTCAACCGTGTTACTCGAACCGCAAGCAGACGACTTCATATTTTGAGGATTGTGAAACCGTTTGTAACCAAGCAAGAGCTCATAAAAATCTTCAATGGAATTATTATGTCTATCCTCCTGTATGCTATTCCAGTATTTGGTGAAATTTCATGTTTTTCTTGTACGAAGATTGAGAGAGTGATCAAGAGAGCCCATCGCATCATTTGTGATGACACATGTTCTTGTAAAATCATGCCAAACTTTCACGAGAGACGGAACTGTCTTGTTCTAAAATTTCTAAACAAATGCATGATCTCACAGCATCCCTTGAACTCCCTTCTTCCTCCCCGTTGACCACATTCGGGCCATTTCCGAATGCCACTTTGTCTGACGGTTAGACGCTCCCGTTCATTTTTAACATATGCATGTCGTATTTTTAACTCAAGTTTGTGACTTGCAACTTCTGCAATACTTTTCGCTCTATGGGCTCGAATATTCACTTTATGTGACTTTTAAAATGTGATTTGTGATTGCTACCTGTATTTGTGATTTTCATTTACCTGAAATAAACGCATATTATTATTATTATTATTATTATTATTGCTTCATACGAAACGCTCTGAAACCATCATTTCTCTTTGCTGCAATCATCAGCTTCAGGTATGTGACTCTATTTGTTAACCATGGTCTTGCAACTTCTTTTTGTCTTGCAACTTTTCCATCTTCACACCAACACACCCACCGATTCCTAATAGCTAGCCTACACTGTAAACTCTAGGGCACGAGATTTCGCTTGAATTAGGCACGAAATTTAGGCATCAATTCTAACCAACACAAGGCACGAGTAGGCACGAAGTTCGTAGTGCCGAGTTCGCGCCCATTGATTTTTCCTTCGATTTCATTGGATAAACAAATATTTGGTTTGGTGCCTATTAGTGCCTAGTGGCGCCTACTAGTGCCTCGAGGCACTAGAAAGGCACTAACTACGCGCTAACTGGCACGAAATTTCTGTTTCGTGCCAAAATTAGTGCCCTACAGTTTACAGTGTACATGTGATACATTCAATTCTTTACAAACATTACGCATGCGAACGCAGCGAACCATTCCAATAGCCACACATTCTGCGAATTCATCTCCGTGCTTCATCATGCCGCTACGACTTATGTCAAAAAGACAATAAATCTTGCAATTAAGCGAGGTTTAAACTTATCCAAACGTTGATCCTCTGTAAAAGGATCAACGATATATATGGCTATGCTAGAGAGGTCACATAGAAATTTGTTTGGGAGTAAGATCGGCCTAGAAATTTAACAGCTGCCATTGATTAGTAATGATCAGTGTTAAGGTTTTTTGTCAGGCAGTATATTTGAAATCGCAATTTCTTTTCGCTTTATTCAGAAATTTGCTAGTATCTTTCTAAAAATTTCAGATAAGATATCAAATTACACCAATGCACAGGCCGAGTAATGACATGAAAGCAAAAGATGAGATTGCTTTCAAATCCTTGATTATATGAAATCATGCACTATCTTTTACAAGCAGATAGAATAATGCTAGTTAGATCTTGTAATTACATAAACTCAATAATCTCTAAACATTTCTATACATCAAATGCTAAAAACATCTGTGTATTATGATATTGTTTCATCGCTTTCAGGTAAAATGAAATACTTCTTGGGACTTCTCATTCTGGTCATATCGTGCGCGATATGTCTCAGTGCTTCCAATTCCACTCAGCCATCTAACGGTGGCTCTCACACCCGTCAAAAAGGAAAAGGCGGTCCAGATGGCGGCTCCAGAGGAGGTCGAGGCGGTCACGGTGGACGTCAAGAAGAACTTCAATTGGCATTCAAATTGATCAATTTCTTGGATTTCAATAAGCAACTGGAACATCCTGAACGAAAATGGCCATGCAAGAACGATACATGTGATGTTGCGGAAAGAAATACACAAATCTTCTTCCGTGTGCTGCTCGATGCTCCCAGAAAGCTGGTTCGGGTAGCAGGAGCGGCAAGTGCATTGAAAAAGGCAAATTATATGAAGTCAAACAAGACTGAGATTGATGGAATCAAGTCGGATCTCGAAAAAGCAAAGGAAGAGTTATACCATAGTTTCGATGATGCAACCAACGCAGTTTCTCCAGTCATGTGCTGTGCTCAAGAAAAGAAAGAACAAATCCAAAGCCTTTTACTCGAAATGGAACAAATAGAACGACGGAAGCAGATGGAACGTGGCGCTGGAAGTCGTCGTAGACGCAGAGGTGATGACGATCGTGACGATGACCGTAAAGGTGATCATGAGGAAGACGGCGATGACGAAGATGAAGGTGATAAGAAAGACGAAGGTAATGATGAAGAAGAGCAATAAGCAACTACATGTATGTACCGGTACAAAGGAAGTGGTCATGAACAACTGACGCATGAATGAAACAGTCGACAACTCAACTTACATGCACGAATTGTAAATGAACTATAAAAACAGATTTAATGATCATCTATGTACCGTCAATCGAATGCAATAGAGAAGTAAAAAGATTCTTTGATTCCATGTTTTTCTTGACCGATCTGTAAATTATTGCATGGTTCTAAAATATACATTAGTCCAGAACTAAGAATTGCATATTTAGAAATGTGAAGTATGTGTCGAACACAGATACTTTTACTATAGGAAGCAGAATTCGGCCCATGTTTCAGTATATTCGTGCCCTCCTGTTCTCTTGAAAGATCAAAAGTCAATAATTTATCCTTACAATTCAAACTCTACGGGTCACGGTGGAGGATAGCGGCACGTTCATTACATGTCTGCTCTCTGCTTTACCATCCTTAGTCGGTCAGCATCTAATTTTTGTATTGATAATATTAAAATGACGAGTATTGATATACGACGTATTTAACATGACGAGCTATCCGAAGTTAATTTTTTATCATGAAATCGCTTACACTAATTAAGCATTATTTTGATATTTGAATTTACATATGACATATTATGATACTACGCTATCGATTTCACGCCCTGCTGTGTAAGAAACCAAATACATGTACAAGATATACAAAGCTTGGCTTGTTTTCCCTACTCCTCTAGCAATTAGGCTATTAGGCTGCCCAGTTTGCATTTTAGGCCAATTATCGTAGGCTTTCTAAGCATCTCTAGCATAGCATCTATAAGTAGCGTACACATGGTAAAGTATTTTATGCAAAAGGTATTAATTCATTCCATTCATTACTTCTGTCTTTATATTTCTGGCGGTGCAGCTCAGTTTTCAACATAATAATTACTTGTAAAAGCAGTTTTTCAACAGAAAATACTTAGCCGTGAGGCATCATTGACATCGATTTCTGGCGGTATCTTTATTTCTTAATTTTTTTGTCTACGAACATCTGGCGGTTCGCACCGACGATTTTTAGGTTGTCATTTGAAAGATAATACATGTATATCTTCATTGCTGCCTGCTGACAGCATCATCAAGAGTCCAATGACCTTTTTCGACGAGCCTTGATATCCAGTGGATTTCCTGCCATCTTGCAGCCTCCGGGAGTTTCCACATAAGATGGCAAACGTCCCGATGGACTTACCATGATATCATGGAAAGAAAGGCGAACTGTGACTTTACTTGTCGATACACCATGTCGCCCAGCTACATCGCATTAACTTCATAATTTTTTTTGGAAAGAGCCAAATTCTAGTGTTGCATTGATTTTTATTCTCTAACGTTCGATTAATTTCAGTTATTATCTATAGCTATCTTCAGGAAGTGATTTTATGACATTATAGAAAAATATTTAAAAATTCACATCTGCATTCAAGCGATACAAAATTACAAATAATACAAAAAAAAACTATGTACAAAATTTTTGGGGACGGTATGGAAGAGTGGAAGCCATGCGGCAGGTAGGAAAGGGTTACATACATAGAAATTAACAATACCATAGAAAGTCCTAGAATGGAAATTGCATGAAAATTATGGCACACGCCGGGGAACTTAGTTGGGGCAAAAAGAAAATTGTACGAGCTGGTTTCCTTGTTTTCTGGTTGGCATTTATATTTATCAAGGCAATTTGTGATCTGGATTGTTGCCCCATGTCCAAAGAGCATGTATACAAAAGCAATAATGAATCTACAAAATAGTGCAGCGACATGATGACAAAGAAGGAAATCCTCTAAAACGTTCTGTACGTTCATAAGTTTGAAATATCGCTCCTATAATCTATCAAGAGTATAATCAGACACATACGCAACTTGTAATGTCGATTTGCAGAGCATACATTAGAGCCTTTATTTTACTTTAAAGGGCCCCTGTTCATTATATTTGAACAATTTTCAAAATCTCTGCATGCATTCGAAAATCAGCTGCCAATATGTCATCAAATTATATCACATAAGTCATTCAATGATTAATTGAAGAGTTCCAGCGACATTCTATTTATCTGAGAAATGATTGTAGGTAAAGAAGATCTTAAGTGTGCTTATTCCAGAAAAACACTACAGTAGGTTTCTTAACCGCTTGACCGAGGAATTATCCAATAATTAGAAATTTTATCTGTGAATTCTTGAGATGTTCTTCCAACCAGTACAGCGACCACTTTCAATATGACTCTGTGAACCACATTTTAATTCGTATTCCAGTGTTGAAAAATTGTATAATGGTTTTCAATGACTGGCACAAATAGACACACTATATTAACCCATGGAATAGTAGGCTATTTCACATGATACAATACCACCATCTCACTGAAATTCTCTTCATAAAGATCCGGTAATTTGCTGTCAACAACTTCCACAACCAACTTGGCAAATGGTTTGACTATGATATAATGTTTTAGATCGAATCTCATCTACAAACCATAGATTTTTCCATGTGCCATCATTGTACATAGACAAGATATCAAACTTACATTCTACTGTAGTGTACTATGATCTACTTCTATGGTTACATAGTGCCACTAGCATTTGTTAAATGACCTGACATAGAAGAAGGAAAATGTGATGTGAATTAAGAAATCTGATTACCATAGATGGTATGTGAAAATATGTAAAAAAACATCTGAGTCAACGAAAGAGGAAATCTCTACAACTGTCTAATTCGTGCTTGGCATTAATAGACGGTTTCAGTTAATTCATATAAAATGCCTCACGTAATCGGAGATTGGTGAGATCTTTATCAGAGGATAGAATCATTGTTGTTATTGTCTGTGAGGAGTCATTACAATTTTTCATGTGTTTATATACCGATGAGTTGTTATTAGTCAGATGTTCTCGACAGCGTACATGCAAACATCTTACTGTGCTGCCGATGTAGGTGTTTTTGCATTTTTTACATAAAATTTGATACACGACGCATTTTCGGAAACACAGACTGTTGTTTTTGATGGGACAGTTTTCAAGTGTACAGTTTTGTTCAGTTACTTTTTGTTTCAATGCACTGCGCAGAGTTTTGTTTTTTCTTGTGATTCTGACGTTTATATTTTCGAGATGAAATACATTCTTGATCTGATTGTCGACCTTTTCAGAAACATACGGAAATGGAAAACATATACCATCAAAATTTGCTTTTACTTCGTTTTCTACGCTTATTGTTGGTCTTTTTATCATTGAATCAGGATAACCATTGAGTTGGAGAGTTTTATTGAAATTATTCTCATGCTGTTTATGTATTTCAGCGTTTGAGCAACGTTCTGATATTCTCTGTCTTTCAAAGATCAGAAATTTTGGATCAGTGTTTGGTGATTTGGATAGTTAGATCTTGCATGCATTTTAATCAAACCGATTTTGTCAATAATCTGGGATATTATCAAGATTAGCAATTTCTGTTGATAATATGCGAAATACAGCGATCTGGAAAATTCATTTTCGACCAAAAATACTCATTTTATTGGCGAAGAAACTAGGTCCTTATATAGCGACAAGGAAAGTATAGACATCTTGATCCGGCAATGTCATCTCATTTTACTGCTGACTGAAGGGTAAGTCGTGATGTTCAAATTTCAATCAGCTCCCTTTAAACAAATGATTTATTAATATTCAATAATGGTGTTTACATAATATTTGAATCAAATGCATTGTGTCTCTGTCGTCAATAACTAAACTCAAGAAATGACAAGCTTCATACTTGATTTGAGATTCATAACATCAGAAATTACCAGTTGAATGCCTGATTTGAAGAACTATTCTTGATTTGAGTAATTTTAACAATGAATTTGGCGATTCCATACATGAGCTGGAAAAGGTGTATATTCAAATGATGATCTACAAATCGAGACATTTTCTAATAAAACGTTTTTTTCCAACTAAATTAATTTGACATGATTGAACAGCCATTCTAATGCCAGCACATGCACACACAACAAAGTTTGCGGTACTTACAAGCTTGCTTAATGATTGATTTTCTATGGCTGAAACTGTGCACTATGCAGCACAACTCTGTTAGAAATAAGAGTTTTTGAAGGCTTTTAGGCAACTGTGGGTTATGAAAGTTACAATAAGGTTTTTTGAAAAGCTTTTAAATAGAAGAGTTTTCTATTTATTTTTTTGAAAACATTGGAAAGTTTCTCTTAGCATATTATTAAAACCTCTAATGTCCATTAAAAAGTCATACAATTTTGTCATTTAATGTGGTCAGCCAGCATTTTTTCCATGATGCGTATTGATGCAAATCTTCTGAATTAGGTCTGCACATCAGTGATTGATTATACATCAAGCGCAGGTTTGAAACTGTTGAAATGCACCGGATTACCATTGCCTCTATTTTGATTAAAGGTGATTTTTCTTAAATTAGTCAGAAAATTGATCATCCCACACGCCTAATGGGACTGCAGAAACAGCAATATTAAAAATGACTTTTAATAAATGTAAATGACGAATATCATGAAAAAATGACTGATGGATGGTAAATGTAAAGACAACTGAAGTGACATTCAAGCTTCTTTGAATCGTGCAAGAGCGCCAAATTACATGCAGAGATTTCGGAGCTTTCGTCGACCAAGAACGGTAAAGACATGACTCAAATGTAATTTGGTCACTAGTCATTTACGCATTTACGAGCAAAATATGAAAATTGCGCTGAAGCGTAAATTTACGCACTGGCCGGGGCACTGGATGCACCCTCAAATAGAATTCGCACCAAAATTGCAAACAAATCACTTAACCCGCAACTTCTATTCGAGAAGCTACACACGCAAGACAAGCGTGACGGTAAAAATCCCACTTCAGACTGCAATCCTATATATTGCTAAAAAGTGGAAAAAATTCTCAGACGAAGTACAACATATGCTTTCTTGTTTAACAACCGACGGCATGTTGAAATCATCTGCTTATCAGTTCTTCAGTTCTTCAGTTCTTCAGTTCTTGGGAACGGCAAGCATTTCCGTTTTTTCATTATCACAAATTCGTCGTCATGCAACTTCATTAGTAATATTGAATAATAATAATAACAATGCAACTGAGCTCCGATTTCAGTATCTGGTTTTGATCACGCAAATAATCATCATTATGCTTATTTGAATAACGGGTAAATCCATTTTATACAACAGCATTTTGGGCAATTTTTGTCTTTTCAACTTTGCAACTTCGTTTTCTTTGAAAATTTGCATATATAGTCACTTTTCATGATGAACTCGAAAATCATAGTGGCGACCACACCAAGTGAGTATTTGTACTATATATTGTCGTTGTCTTCTCACCGATAATTTTATGGTCTCGGTCTGATGGAAATTTTGGCCGTTTTACGAGATTTCGAAAATGATAATCATTGTCCTATCAAATAAAATTTCGCATGCATGCTGTGAATTATGGTTCTTGATAATTCCATGAGGTTTCATAAAATCTGGACGGAAAAATGTGGTTTCAGGCAAGGGTGGGTCCAAACCTGAGCTTGGGAACCCTCAAGCCCAGTAGGCTACCCCCCAAGACCCAAGACCAAGATTAATCTTAAATCTAATCTTGGGTACCCCCAAGATTGGACCCAAGAGTGGCTATTTCTCTAATGAAGTGGAACAACAATTTCCAGAACATGTTTAGAATTTTGATTGAGATTTAAAATTGCATGAAGATATTATGTGAATCATGACATGTTGTACATATTGCTATCCAATTAATTAATATGAGTAGTGAAAACTGTGCCCTACTTGCGACGGATAGGTACGTGGATGGGTACATGTAAAATTTAGTGTTATCAATAGGTACATGGATAGGTACATGTATAATTCAGTGTTATCAATAGGTACATGGATAGGTACATGTATAATTCAGTGTTATGAATAGGAACAAGTATGAGATCTGTTTTACTGGATAGGTACATGTGTTTGGTACACTCGGTTGAGTACACTGTGTTTCGGAACGTCTACGATCGAACTTGTGTGGTTTGGTTCTGAGCACTTGGGTACGTACCGATGGACGTCCGTTGTTTGATTTTGAATGGGTTTGCTCAATTGCGACTATTGTGACAATTGAAACCATTGTAATCAAGATGACACATTGATTTTCCTTTTACGTAGACAAACTAAGCTATAAATATGATATAGTTGTTTGATGACATACATAATGATGACTAGTATCCCAACGTCGTGGGTTGTCGCAAGAGACCTTGGATATTCGTTCAAAGCTATAGAAACTGTAACAAATCTCAGAGAAAATATCAACGCTGGTGATTTAGTTGATCGACTAATGGATCTAGATGAGCATGCTATGAATCACAATTTGGATCGTAGGTGGATAGAGGGTTTCTCCATGCTACACTGCAATGATAGTGAAATTAGGAGGATCAAATTGGAACGATATGGAAAGAAGGAGACATCTGACAGTGTTTTAATAAAAAGTTCTCCCAATGAAAGTGACTTCAGAAGGAAATTAGAAGAAGAGACATTTAAATTATTATGTGAACGGAACTGCGTTAAATGTTTTAAACAGGAACGATCCCTTCTCGTTTTGCCATGTTCTCATAGCGTTATGTGTTCTACATGTTATGTACCCTTTGAAACTTCATCTTGTCCCCTTTGTGATGAAGAAATATCTTCAACAGTCACTGTATATCGTGCATGATGAGTCATCATGCAGGTCTGTGATTGGTCACTATAGTGTCTTTGTTTGACTTTTCTATATAAGGAGGACATTGTACCGTTCTATTTCAAACATAATTTGAGGCTAATACAATGTCAATCAGCAGGTCGTTCACTACCAACATTCCCATTTCAATAATTTACCGAAGTCAACTCTTCACCGGCAATGTATTTTATTCTGCCGTAAATATAACTGGCTATAAAGCGGATTTGGTGGATCTGATGGAGGAAATAGTGAAGTATTTCCGCTGCGGAGAGGACGTTGTGGTGCAGAGAATGTTAACGAGAGTCGTGAACAACGCTCTTACACGATTTGCAAAATTTTGGCTCAATGAAGTATTTCGCCCACTAGCTCAAACGGAGATTGCACCGGAATACTCTCGCTGTTGGTGCAGCAGTATCCAACGGAAACTCAACACATGTCTCCATGACATTATCACCTGCAGCTACTATGACGAGAAGGGTGACAAATGTAAATTGGACTTATTCAGTGGACCGCCATCAGTAAGCATCAATGTGGCTGCTCAAGGACATTCTGAAGTAATCAGTTTGCGGGCATACTATGCCAATATTTTAAAGACTTTCCATTCAAAGCCCTGCTGTATGTGCTGCCCAATTTCAAAACATCTAATGAAAGACATTGAGCAGCTCATAACTGCTACAAATCAGACTCTAGCCGATGTGAGTGTATATCAGTTTCCCTCTACAACTTGTTAAGTGTTTTATGTAATTTTATAAGTACCAGCAACAAACTCTGTGTGAATGCTTGTAAACTTTTGTGTATAATGTTGTAAGTACTAAGCAAAAATTGTAATTGTATTATCTATTTCCATATTAGAATAAAAATGTCTGTAAAACGGAAGGCATCTTCTCGTCAATCGAAACGGTCCTTCAAACCTTCAAGTCAGTTTAAAAAGGCGTTGCGAAAGTTAAACAGGATACATGATAATAAGAAGAAGTGTAAATTGATTCAAAATTCAAGTGATGATTTCATTCGTGATTTAGCTTTTGCAATACACAAATGTCTACCTATTTACAAGCCTCTGTTGAATGCTGGCTCTTTGAATAGCATAAAAAAGTTTTCAAATCCAAGGAGTAGTGATAAGAAAAGGCGAAACTTAATTCAGCGCGGTGGTGGTGGGTTTCTAAGTATGTTAAATGATATTGGAAACAGTATTAATGGTGTAATCAATAGTCCGCTTGGAAGGATTGCAGCAACTGCTGCAATGTTAATATAAGGTTAACGAATCATAAAGTGACACGTCATCACTTTGATTGATGAGGCATATATAGGTGTATATAAGGAAGACGCTTTAATGATATTTTATCACTTTCAAGTGACAATTCATTTGCGCTGGTTGAAAGCTCCGAATTAGTACTTGTTGAAACATGACTCAGAAAATGTATACAATCAGAGAGGAAGGTGACGCTTTTGAGCAAGATCTCTTGAAGCTTCGTCCGACACGAAAGGTGCAAGGGATTGGAAATACATTCTACTTTCAAACCTTGAATTATGGTGATGATGGCTTTTATCTTCAAGTTCCATTCTTCCACAGTAATGGCATGTCTACATCAGGGTATAGCAATATGAGACAAATGCGAGTGACTTTTCCAAAATGGCAACAGGTGATTCTTAAAACTATTGACTCTTTCGCGAAAGAATGTGTTGAGCTGCCTGAAAGTGCTCCCACTCATTGGAGAAAGGCATTAGAGGAAGGAGTTGGTTATAAGGAATTGCTGGAATTCGATACACTGTTTTTAAAACTATCGGATCATTTTCAAGCATTCGATCTCTTTACAAACGCGATGGAATGTGAGGATCTCAAACGGGGCCGCTATATGGGCTTAGTGCACGTTACCGGACTTTATATTGGTTCACATGGTTCGACTGGTAAAGTCGCATCTTTACAAATGAAGGTTCTTCAACTAGTCTATGAGCCACTACCAATTGATAAATGTTTAATTAACATTGATAAGACTGCTTCAAGTGATGGGAAGGAAGAGAGCAAAAAGCTAGGGCGGAAATCTAAAGATGGGAATCCTAAATTGAAGTTGAAGCGCCAAGATGCTGACTTGAAAACTTTCTATAATCCTAATTGTGATGAGGAAACACAAATGTTTTAATTTGTAAATGTTTTAATTTGTAAATGTAACGTGAAAGTTTCTATTCTGAATGTAAATAAACGTGATCTGGAACATGTGTCTGTTTTGTTGTTCTAAGCAAAATTAGCGGGATGATGAGTTTAATGTTAATGGAATAATAAGATGACAGATTTTCGTCTATTCACTGATCGCACAATGTGTGTCGCTGGACCAAGTCAGTCCGGTAAAACTACATTTGTAACTGAATTGCTACAATATAGAAATGAAATGTTTAACAAGGAAATTAAGAGAGTCAAATGGTATTATGGAATATTTCAACCACAACTACATTCTGCACTTCGCCAGAGAGGTTATGAGGTGAAGCAAGGGTTGCCATCAACTGAGGATATCAAAGCAGGTGACTCACTAGTATTAGATGATCTATTACGAGAAAGCAAATCTTCAAAGGATGTAACTGAAATGTTCATTCAAACTGCACATCATAGGGAAGCTGTAATTATCTACATCACCCAAAACATCTTCGATGGAGGGAAAGAGCAAAGAACTAGAAGTTTGAATACACATTATTTGGCAATATTTAAAAATCCAAGAGATAGCAGTCAGATACATTATCTCAGTAGACAGATATTACCTCAACAACCTAAAGTACTTTCAAAAATATATATGAAGACGTAACAAAGAAACCACATGGTTATCTATTTATTGATCTAACCCAGGAATGTCCGGAACGACTTCGATTTCGAACAAATATCATACCTAATTCCGCTGAACCATTGACAGTTTTCTCGGTTCACAGTTAGTTTTAAGCAATGTACTTTGTTGCCTTATTATTTTCAAACATGTCGTATTCAAAGATGGTAGTCATTCCTCAAGAGGAGTATGTACAATTGACTACATTACAAAGTGCACAGGAAGTCAAAAATATAGATCAACCTATTACGAATCAACTTAAGGAACTAACACATAAGGATATGGAAATTCAGAAGATTAAGGATCCCTATCGACGAATGCAGTTAGCAGCTGAAAACATTGACGAGAGGCGACAGATTCGTGACAAGTTGCGACGATTTATAACCTTGTCAACACCTCGACCATATCGTGTGCGCGCTGAGCGATTATTTGACTTCATTGATCCACATGTGAAGTTCAATGAGAGAGGGGAGATAATAGATTAAACAACTGGTGATGTTATTAGAAATAGTCACATAGATGACCTTCTACAATATGCTGTCAGAGATGTAAGGCGAAAACTAGGTGCACCACAAGGGTGGACATATTTTCAGAAAATTTTATCTGATCAAAATGTACCTCACAATATTATTGGAGGACCGACTGTGAATGAATTGGATAAGGGTAACTTACAAGATGGATCAAAGAGTAAAACACCCACGATGGCGGTCAAGCGAGAGCTTCATGATCCCGATGATCTGCAACCAAAAAGAGCTACTAGGCGCTCAATGCGTGTTGCGAAGGAGTATAGTAAATATTAAGCAAATATGAATTAAGCCTTGCCTCTCTCATATCATGTCGTTACAAAAATTTTGCTGTTGTTTGAAATCTGCGCTCGAAGGTAAAGCAGAAGAGGGCATAGAGGTTGATATCAATTGTGTTAGCAGTTGCTGTGCGAGTAATACGCGTGCAAATCAGAACAAAGACGATGAGTACAGCAGTGAAACTCAGAAAGATTTATTACGACTTAAATCACACCGCAAGTTTCAGTCGTCATGAGGTTCTAGCTCGTGCAGCAGGTGTGGGAATAGAGAAAGTCAAGAAGTGGTTGAGGAGTCAACCGACTTACACTCTTCACAAAAATGCGAGAAAGCGGTTTCCAACAAGAAAATATGTTGTTAACAATATAGATAGTCAATGGCAAGCGGACTTGGCTGACATGCAACAGATATCACAGTACAATGATGGCTATAAATACATCTTAACTGTGATAGATATTTTATCTCGCTATGCTTGGGCACGTGCGCTGAAATCTAAACGAGGACCAGACGTTGAAGCGGCTTTTCAGAGCATTTTCGATGAGGGGCGTGTTCCGCAAAGAATACAGACCGATCAAGGGAAGGAATTCGAAAACTCTCATGTTCGAAGTCTCCTTAAAAGTCATAATGTGGAATTGTTTAGTGTCAAAAGTGCTTATAAAGCTGCCATGGTTGAGAGGTTCAATCGCACACTGAAGACAAAAATATGGCGCTATTTCACTGCAAAAAATACACCTGTTTGGGTAGGTGAGCTGCAGAAATTTGTTAAGAATTACAATGAAAGCTACCATCGAATCATTAAGATGAAACCAGTTGATGTTACCCCCAAATAATGCGATGGATGTATGACTTCGATTGTATGATAAGAAAGCGAAAAACATTTCCAATGAATGAAAATTAATGTTGGTGATAGAGTTCGGATTTCAAAGGTTAAGTCTACATTTGAGAAGGGGTATCTACCTAATTGGACTGAAGAAGAGTTTTTTGTGGATGAAGTAAATACAAAATTTAGACCCACCATGTATAAATTAATAGATTACCATGGCAATCCAATTGAAGGAAAATTTTACTCTTATGAATTGCAAGTAGTAGACAGAAGTGAAGAGGTGTATATGATTGACAAAATAATTAGGAGGAAAGGTCATGGCAATCAAAGGAAATATCTAGTTAAATGGAAAGGATATCCTGATTCATTCAATAGCTGGATAACGCACCAGGATCTACAAAATGTGGAGGTGGGAGACACTCGTAACTTTTAAGCTAATATAGCATGTGACTTCTTCCATATATGAGTTTAACATGTCTACTAACTTCAACATCATTCTTCCAAGCAATAGCAACCCCAAGATGTTCCCAAGTAAGAAACCATCTCTATACTCTGTTGAATTCGCTAATCCAATTACTCTGCATGGACCCCATGAAGTTGCTCTAACTGAAATTACTTATTACAACGATATCAGTTTGCTAAAGAACAACTATTTTGAATTACATAAAGAAGTGCGAGAGAAGGATGATTGCTTTCGCATATTTCAAAATAGTCTACATGGTACATGGGCTTTTCATCATCTAACTTTACATCCTTTTTCAACATCTTTACCATCTGTCCAAAACATGATTAAAATTCAAAAGGCATTTGCAACGTCAACTTTTGATTCTAAGGTTCCCACAATGAGCTTGCAAGATACAGAAAAGGAAATCGGTAGTATGTTTGAACGAATAAATGATCTCTTCAAGCTGACTTTGAATAAATTCTACAAACCAGTCATAAAGGGGTCAACAAAATTGATGAAGGAAGGGAAGCATGTTCTTCTTGTATTAGGTAAGGATTTGAGTCATACTTTTGGGTATTCCAGAACAACTTTCTCATCAAGGTATTGGTACAATGGACGTGGGTGGAATTCGGACAGGAAAGTCACTGATTTTAAATGTAGAATTGTGCCATTGTATGCATTACAAAAAAGGAGCATCCGAGTAAAAAATAAATTTGAGGTCATTAGAAGTGTTGAAGACTTTGCAAGAAAGTTTCAAGGATCAGTGCCAGAAACGTTAATGACTTGTGAATATAAGAAAGAGAAAGTAACTTTATTTACTGTTGAAACGGAGGCAGAATTTATTGTTTTTACTAAAAAGACACCATTGGAAAAGTCTGAGTCCGCTGTTATTGAATTCGGATCTGAAATGATTGGGATGTTTAAGGGCCTTGAAAGCGCACCTTGGTTGACAGAATTAAATGATACATTCAAGGTTCAATTGTCCTCTTCTAAACTCAAAGCATCAACAAATGCTTCATGGGATATCCACGTATACAGCGAAGACATATTGGGTGATGAATTGTCTACTTCCAGTGAACTTGTAAAAAGAGTTAATTTGAACATTGAAAGCTTGAAAACGCCATCTGAATTGTGTACAAAGTTAAATGAGTTTGGTGTAGATTACCTTGATGCAGATGAATATCACTTTTCTTATGACCCACATAAGAAACACATGATTCTAAAGGTAGGGAAGAACTCTCTTATCAAGCTGGATAGCGTGTTAACGACCACATTGGGATTCTCAAAATCAACTATTTATGAAGGCACATCAATAGGCGATACAGCCCCATCACTAGAGCGTGATATAAGTAACTTATACGTCTATTGTAACATTATTGAATATACAAGGGTTGGCGACATTGAGGCCCCACTTCTGCGCACATTTCCTCTCTCATCCGTAAGGAAGCAACTAATCAATCGAGAATTTTTTAACGCAATGTATCTACCAATCAGCCGAAATTTCATCAATAGAATTGACATATCAATTCATGATGACGCAGGAGAAGTAGTACCGTTCTGTGGTGGTGTTACTGTTTTGACCCTACATATTAGGTCACAAGAATAAGGCTTTACGCTATTGTGACTTCCATAGTTATTCAATAGTCATAATGTCAGGCATTTACAGTGATCCATCCTATCAGAGCGGCTATCCCGTGTTTGCTGGAGGTAGACGACAAGTTGGAGGAGGCATATTCGGTGCACTAAGACGTATGGTTCTTCCAACACTCAAAAAATGTGGCGTACCAATCATGAAGCGTGTTGGAAGCAGGTCTTTAGATTTTGGTGCAAATGTTGCAGCTGATGCGCTTCAAGGTGAGGATATCGGTGAATCTATGAAAATGCGCGCGCAGCAATCTGCCATAGACGCATTAGATGATTTAACAAAGACGAGACGTACAGTTCGGAAGAAGCGTAGGAAGTCAAGACAAGTTGGATCCGGTCGAGTTACTAAGCAAAGACGCAGGAAAAGTAAAAAGCCCACCAGAGCCGCACGTTCTAAATCTAGACGTCGAGTGAAAACAAGAAAGCGCAAACGAAATTCCACAGCGACTAGAAACAAGTCAAAAGGAAGGAAGACAACATATTTGTAAAGCTAATACGATGCAGAGTATCAATTCGGCTTTGTGTTTCTTCGATTCTCCCCCTCATCAGACAGACATCATCTCCTCAACAATTGTAGACATAGTCCCCACAACAAATATCGATGGTAACCAGCAGCCTATTCAATTTGATATACCTGCCAATCCTCAAGATTATATTGACTGTCAATCCATTGATTTAGAGTTGTGTATACAAATTAAGAAGACTGATGGTACAAATATCGATTCATCCAAGGATAAAGTGGGATTAGCAAATCTTCCTATTGCCAGTCTGTTCTCAGATGTGTATCTAATATTGAATGACAAACAGATTGAAGGAGGGGATCGAGCATATCCATATGGAGCATATATACATACAATGACTCAATTTCAAAAGCAAGCTAAACAGTCACACTTGCAAGTTTCTGGGTGGTATGATGATCAGCAAGGGAAATTTGATGATGTCTCAAATACAGGGTTGAAAAGACGAATGGATTTAACAGCGGATTCAAAGGAATTATACTTGAAAGGACCCGTCTATCTTGATTTCCTTCGTCAATCTAGATATCTGCTATATCTGCTATCACAGGTTAAAATGCAAATAAAATTTATTCGTGCAAATCCTGAGTTCGCGTTCATGGCTTTTGGAGCTACAAACTATCAAGTCAACATAAGTAATGCCGTGCTCAATGTAAGGCGAGTAACAATGAACCCGTCAGTCATCAACGAGCATGCGACAGGATTGAGAAAAAACAATGCAATATATCCAGTTGATCACAGTGTGTTGACAAACTTCACAATTGGTGCGGGATCATCCTCACATGCCTACCCAAATCTTTTTCCCACTGCAATGCCAAAGGCGGTGTATATCACATTTGTGGAAAATGAGGCATTCATTGGTGCTTTTGAAAAGAATCCATTCAATTTCCAACACTTTAATGTTAGCAAACTAGCACTCTATCAGGATGGGAAATTTGTATCTTGCAAAGCATATGAGCCTAATTTCAAAGATGGTAAATTCGCACGTGAATATGGTTCTACTTTCACCGCCCTCAACATGTTTAATACAGATGATTCAAATGGAATTACAATGGATATGTACAAGAATGGCTACTTCTTCATTATGTACAACCTCACAGCAGATGCAGATCTAGGTGGTGAAAGCGTAGGAGTTACAAAGCCTGGAAATCTACGACTGGAGGTATCATTTGAGTCACCTTTGAAGAAAACAATTACTTGTCTCATTTATGCTATCTATGATAGTAAAGTTGAGATAACAAGAATGAGAGACGTGACTGTCAGCTATCAGAGATGAGTAACTTAAGCAACATAGAAATCTTGAGGAGAATGAGGAAAGCTCATCCCTATTCCAAGACAATATTTCTCAATGTCTTTTCTAGAGATAATTTACCTGATTCAATTCCTTTCTATCCTTGTTCGCTTATCATCAATACGGATACCAACAATCTTCCCGGAAAACATTGGATTGCTGTATACATCAATCGTTATAAAGTTGCCGAATATTTTGACTCTCTTAATCAACCTCGTTTACATGATATCGCATTATGGATGAACAGGTTCTCCTGGACTGTTAGGAAAGTGACATCGTTCCCACTTCAAAGTAATACATCTCTAATGTGCGGTGGCTATGTACTCTATTTTGTCAACGAGAGACCATTGAAAAATAACTGTAAAAGTGCTTTAGAACTATTTTCAAAAAACTGTGATAAAAATGATGTAATTCATACTAAATATGTTGAAACAGTTTTGAAATAAAGTTTTATGTTGTATCATTAACTTGCTCTCTTTTTTTCCAAAACAAGGGTTTATAAGGAAAACAAAAACATATTCATATTTCATTATCTATTCACATATATACAAATCTACAATTTGGTTTTCATGAAACATTTTTTCAAATCACATATGATGGGAGGCACATCACTTATGTCTTTGATGCCGGTTATCACAATCTTTCCATTATGGAACACATGAACATGATATGGATGCCAGTTAGTCAATTGAGCTGCTGGAAATAACTCCACTTCATAAGTTAGATTATGTGATGATGTAACTTTGCGGAAGTCATAGTGATAGTGCAATTCACATAACACGGTCATTGTCTTCACTTTCCAATCAGATAATGAATCACCAAGTAAATGTTCCAAAGTTAAGTGTAGATATGAGAGATCACCCTCCATGACCCTTCCAATACATTGGATTGTTCCATTTGGAAAGAATAGGATAGTGAGAGATTTATCCTTCCTCTGAATCCTCCATGTTAACATTGAGGGTCTTCCAAGATGTAAGCTCGTTGTCGGCTTCAATTTGCGTTTTATCAGTAACCATTGTTTTCGGTTGGGTATATTCCTCTCGATCTCTTGTAGATTGAGTTTTGACTTTGCTTTTGTAGTTAACATCTGATTTACAACTTCCAACCGTTTGATGTCCTCCATCTTTAATGAATGACGTTATCTGTGGTAGTATCTCCCTTGTAAAGGTTTCCCATGTGACGTCACTGAAACGAAAAAATCGATATTCAACATCTTCCCGTTTTGGTGAACAGACGTATAGTTTGACTGATGAATCACACTTTATCCATACCTTGTCATCGAGAGGAATCTTGATCCGAGTCTTATGGTTGTCAATGAGATCCGCAAAGTCTTTCAGTGAAGGCAATGAGTCAATACTAATGCAAACGCCACGATGTTTTCGATCACTATTTGCTATTGAATGACGAAATGCTATTCTTTTAGAATTTGTTATGTGAACGTTTTGAAAGTCACTAATTTTCCATGTTCTAATATAATGAGGCATGTTCCAAAAGCTATGTTTCAAATTTAGGTTTAATGTTTGCCTAAAGTTTGTTATTTTATTAGCTCAACATATCGGAATGATGTTGAGTACAAATTCTTCACATATTCATTCACATTAGGACTACCTATTTATTAGTAATCATTTCTATATATCGGAAAGATGTAGAAATTTCAATTTCAGTAACTCTACTTATGTATTAGTAAGTGTTGCTACATGTCGGAAGATCTATTACAAGTGGAATATTATATTGTTTTTATGTAGACTTATTCTACATCACCTGTGACAGGAAGGCATCTCCTTCTCTTCGACGGTGGGGGAAGACCTAGGCTGTAGTGTCCATATGGTAATGACAAATTTTTATCCAGCCAACAGCGCTTATCCTCCCAAAGTGAAAGACCTCGCTTCCTAAATGATTTTGTGCTAACTATGTGATTTTTTGAATTTATAATTGTCATATCTTCAGTTGTATCATTCTCACTATAATAGACACTCCTATAGTCATTATGTTTCAATTTTTTAACTGCTGCTCTCTGAATTCCTTTTGCACGTTTGATGCTATGATTCGTAGAGTCTAGATATTTCATTGAATACATTTTCGGTTTTAGTAGGATCATTTCCTCAAGCAACTTTCCAGCACACTCATCCTTAAAACAACCTAATCTAGCTTTGTTTGTAGTTGAGTATAGTCGGTGATGACTATCATAGTTTGAAGAGTCAAACTTTTCACCGAAGTATAGAAGTATATCTTCGAGACGGACAGATGGTGATGTGTATAAACATAGGAAGAAACTGTCGGTATCACCTCCACAAAGCCGCGTTCTATTTATCAGTGGACATCCTTTTAGATCATTGTAATATAATTGATACATTTCCAACTTACTATGGTCAAGTACTGCTTGACCAACATATATTAATTTATTTAAAACTATTGAAGGTTTGTACATTTCCATACCAACCAGATCTTCATCAAATATTTTGTGTTGAACATAGAGAGGATGATTTGACAATTTCAGTAGTTGTTTCTCATTGTTGACTAGTTTAAATTTTTTTCTTCTCCTTACATTTTCCATTGTTTTACCATATAAAGAATTATTTTTCAATTTGTAGAATGACTTTTCGAAGTCAGTGTTTGATTGAGCCCTCTTTTGAGAGTTCATATCAATGTATGTTTTTAACCAAGGCTTTTGTGTGAATTTTATGCCACTATGAATCTTCTTGATTCTCATGGCCATGGTCAAGTAAAATTTTAAAATTGAGTAGTGGACTACATAATTTTCCCTATCAAATTGATGGAGCAGAAGTTTCTTGATAGAAGAAAAATGTGTATTTCGTCTTACTTTTTCATATACATTTTTCATATAGTGTGAAAACATTCTCTTTTCAATCATCTGCATTTCTGGAGCTAATGGGAAATCGGCAGTGTCATCATGAATGGCTGCAGGATACTCTAAATCTAAATCAAAAATGTAGCCGATTTCACCATCATCATCTATATTTTGAACATTTTCTTCATTTAAAAAATTATCTAATTCACTTTCATTCAACCATTTGAAATTTAGGGGGGGAGAAGATTTCTACTGAGTGAAGAACCGTAAAGGTTATTAACATCTAAGTAGGTCAAATGTCGACTTTCATGTGTATTATTTCCTAATTCTTCAATGCGTGCACGCGCTCGGTGAATGTTGGTGAAAGTCATACCCCCTCTAATTCCTCGTTCAAATAGATTGTACATATTTTCATCTTGTATGTAGTGTGGGGAATCATTGGAAGAGAAATTTATTGCTGAGGTAAAGCTAAGATGTGGGAGACTGACAAAATGTACAGGGTCGACTTCATCCTCACGTTGACTCAATGCTCTAAACACTTCAAATATGTCTGCCAACAATAAAACATCTAACTTCAGATATGCCAGCATGTAATCACCAAATGTGCTACAATTAAATTCAATCCATGCCTTGTTAGCGTGTTCATATTCACTATCGGAACAGTGCTCACGAGTAAGATCATTATAGAATTCAAATTGTGGTGGTAGACAGTCTTCCGTCAACGTGTTTAAGTTTTTGTAGTATGAATATGGAAACACTCCCTTCTGATATAAAACATTATCACTTAATTGTGGAAATTCTACCCTTAATGTCTCTACATGCTCATACGTTTGCAAGCCCTTGGCTAATTCACTCAAGGATGCACTTAGAAATTGATATGAGTCTAAGAATTTTAGTTTAAAGTATACTGTCTTCCCTTTGTATTTATTTACAGGGACACTGGCGGATAAAGTTATATATTTTCAGCAGTTGCTGCTACAACATCTAATTTCCAAGATTTCATTCTTTCAATCGCTTTATAGCAAACGATGTGACTATCATAATTTTTAAAATTGTGGAAAAATATGGGGAGCTCCCGTCTGTTAAGTCTTAACCGGAGATTGCATTTCCTACATAATGTTTGCCTATATCGTCCGGTGATATGATCATGATCACGAACTTTTATGACTTCATCGCTGAATTTCGATTTACATTTGTTGCAACATTCTGCATTCTCATGGCGTGCTTTTTCATGCGCTGACAGTGACATTGGCTGCCTAGTTGTTGCACATTGGTTGTCATATAAGTCTTGGGCTACAGTTTCTAAGTGGTGCAAGAAACTAATAATGCAATTTTCTCCCTCAAAGAGGTAATACTTGTTTTCAAATTTCGATTGAAGGGCATTATGCCAGACATGATAAGCTCCAATGGCCGCAGGTTTATGTATTTTATTATCGATGTAGCACTCTATATCTGCATAAATTACTAAAGGAGGACTTAGTTGATATTCCATGCTACTTGTTAGTACTTTTAGATCCGATGGCATTTTTTCTATTTGTGCTTTTCCTCGAATACAAAACTGGAAGTGTCGTTCTAGTGTTGTCTTATATGTGAATGACTGAGTGCATCTTTCGCAGAAGTATTTATGTCTTTTTAAACTTCTCCTATACAATCTTGACAGCTTTTGAATTCAGCAATAGTGTGCTGCTCCATTGTTTAGAATTAGCAAAATATTAACCGTTTGCCTACCAGTAAAGTTACTATTGTAACGAACACCTTTGAGTCCATTTTCATAAAAGTGAATGTTAATTTTAATATCATTATTTTTCTCAAATTTTGGAATATCTTTGATTGATACTGGTGTGGAAATGCCTTCCATATACTACACAAAAATTACATAAATTACATATTACTGTTGTATAATGTATATTTGTAAAAGCCTGCATGTTACAGAAAGTGATCATTTTATATGTAAGTTCGTGCTGATTAGCTATTTCTGTGTTTGTATATTTGATTTCTATTTATTTTCAATAAACGCATTACTTACTTACTTACTTACTTACTTATATTTAGCTCAGATGTCCACTCACTATATGATTTTACTTCATTCCTTGAATAAGGTACTTCATTATAATGCAATATTGATAAAACTGCATATAGGAAGAAATCATTTGCATTTGAATTAACATTAATAACAGCTTTAGAGTTTTTAAACTTTTTTGGCAGAGGAAATGATTGTCCACCTGACAGTATTGGACTTGTTATTACATTGAACTCTATATTTTGTACATCATCTATAATCCAATTGCTACCCTTTTTTGTGAAGGCTTCAATATGATTTATTAGACTATTTAGATGATCCTGAAACCAAGCATCATAGTCATAAATATAGTTTGAGGATGATGAGGTAAAGTGAAGAGAAAAGTTTCTTCTTCTTAAGGATTAGAACGGACACAACGAATTTGTGCAATCAGACGACCGCGCAATTGATAGCTCCTTAGTAAGTCAGACACTAAATTCCCTAACATAGAACGCATGCTTTCTAAGAATGATGCTATGTCCACAGTAGGTGTTGTTGGTGTGATATCATACACACGTGCATGGCCATTGAGTGCGCTTTCGCTGAGACTAACAGTTACATAGTTATTATGCATATTCATCTCAGTATTTGTATTATGTATATTCATATGCTGTCGAAATCTACTTATAGAGTTATACGTTTTGCCACACCGAGAGCAGTATTGCATAAAGTTTTGTATGTTAGTTGAAGCGCTGGTTGTTGGCTTAGAAGTAGATCTATTTTGATTATTTGAATTTGACTCTGTTATGCTATCATTCGGTTTATTATTGCACACAAGTTTATGCCTCTTAAGATTATCTATCCTATTCGTCTTATATGGACACTTGCTACATTGATACGTTTTTCCTAACTTACAAAATTTTTCATGACGTTGCAAATTGCCTATGAGAGTAAATAATTTTCCACACGTGGTACAGACAACCATGATTATTGATGAGGATTGAAATTAGCAAGCCCTTATATACATCTACCATCTAATGACGTCAGCGTCATCACCAGCCAATACCATATGTTCCGATCTGTTGTAAAGAGAAAACATAAAATTTAAAGCAATCTATTTTTTTCCAAAAGTAAAAAGAAGTTATAACTTGATGCATTTCACAATGCCACTCTGGTATAATTTCAAGTGGCTACAGCTTTCACTGCAGCCACCCAAATCGTCCATTCGCGTCAGTCTAAGTCTACGGATGGTATTATCGCTGAACTCGACGTGGACTAAGGTCTCTTTCTCATGTCGTTGGCTATTTGTTACTTGTGAGGCCAACAGGAGGTTTGATTGAGTTATGTTTTGTAAGGACTCAAGCAAACCTCTCTTGTCCTTCATTAACTGAGCCTCACGAGCCTCGGACTGTTTCAGTCGCTCTTGACACCGCCGTAACTTGCTTTCGATGTCCTCCTCCTCCGTCGTTGCGTCAAGGTCTACGTTGTAACCGCGTACTGGGAGGGGAGCCTTAGGAACTGCGGCTGGGATAGGAGGTGTTGAAGAGGAAGGAGCTGAGGCTGGGATAGGAGGTGTTGGAGAGGAAGGAGCTGCGGCTGGGATAGGTGTTGGAGGTGAAGGAGCTGGGACTGGGATATCAGCTGCTGAGGATGGGGCCAATGTCATCATCGGCGACAATGGTAGGTGGACATTCCAGCTAGGAGACGCCCGGATGTTGGAGAATGAGATCTCCGCTTGAGACGCAAACATCACGGAGTCCTGTAATTGAAAGGAACAATTGTTTATCATCCATTTACCATTTTTTGACATTAATTAGATACAAATGTGAATTCCTCTTACCTCCTGCTGGATTGCGGTTTCTTGATCGGATCCACTCGCCTTGTTAGGAGTCACCGAATCATTCTGAAAGATGAATTAATCAATTGTAGACGAATATATTGATAATGAAGTGTGTTTTAAAATAAATTTTAATGAAAACAATTCTGTACACATGCAGTTAACCAGTCATATACTTACATGTACATCAGAATCATCATCTTCGTCGGAAGAGGACGTCGGAGATGAAGTCGCTGAAGTAGTGGCTTCATCCTCGGATGAGGAGTCCGAATCCTCCGATGTTGAGGAGTCATCCGATGACTCGCGAATTGAGTATGGTTTCTCCTCATTGTCCTCTACTGACGTTGTTGTCGCCGGCGTAGACAAGAAGCTTCTGTGATGCTTCTTCAGCGACAGAGATCGCATAGACTGCAACGAAAAATATGATGACATGTTTGCAACTCATTGACGAAGTATGTATGTTCTTAAAAATACTTGATGCATTTTCAGTTATTGTTGACTGAGACCTATGTAATGACACTTACGGGACTCGAAGGTAGTCTGCTCCTCGGTGAAGGTAAGCGCGAAATTTTTGGGCAGCTTTGAACACTAGGAAACAGCTGAAAGTAGGAGAAATTCATGTGTAATTTCACATTGAGAACTAATGAATAACTGAAATGCTTACATTTCGCAATTTTTCGGCCACTATATCCTCGTTAGTCTTTGTCGGGTGAGGTAGTTCACTCTGAAATGTTTAAGCAATGTTGATTTACTTTATGTACAGAAATAATTAAATTATTCAATAAATACTTACATCTTCAGCGAACAGTTGTTTCTGAACCAACACCTTGGCTCTCTTCGGTGGGGGCATCAGTACATCCTGAAATGTTTAACAACATATAATCATTTCATACATAATGAAGTAGTATTTTTTATTTTTCTGCTGTGAGCCAGTTATCCATTGAAACTAGCATGTAGAATTGATGGCACTCACCTCACAATCACTAAAAGTCTCATCGATGAACTCCCGAGACTTAGGAACTTTCCTCTTAGGAACTCGAGACTTTTGAGGCTTATCCTTTGGAGCAGGTTCATCCAACTGGGAAAGCACGCCTTCAGTCGGTCGCTCCTTCCCAAAAAGACGCTCCAACTTCTTCTTCTCAACTTTGGAGGTTAAGTTAATCCCCTTTCTTCCATTTAGTTGAGCACAAGGGGTGTGCTTGGCAATGAAAGCTTTCGCGGAGTCACTATTCACCTTTGCATCGCTCTTTTCATACCTCTTACACGTGAGACAGTAGAGGTAGGTGCAGTCCTCTCGGAAGGAGCATTCCTTATGCCCGCTTTTGTTCGCATGTCGAACGGGCAGTTGGCAAGTCTCACAGAAATGGAAGATGAGACGTTGCCGTGCGATGCTTTCTTGTCGAACCATTTCTGTAGAGGATAAAAAAATTTTATCATAATTTAATCTCTTTTAAATGAGAAATCATTTATGTACCATCTTCAAAGCTTTATTAAGTACTAGATTAATATTTGACAAATCTTAAGAAGAAATAAATTCATGGATGAAATAGAAACTGAGATTCGAAAGTTTAATTTCATTCGAAAGGGTTTGTTCATAAAAAGACATGAAATTTGGAAGCAGCTGATTAATCATTATTTAATTTCGAAATAATAACAGAATGAAAATGAGATTTCGAAAATTTGAACCACTTCTCAATTGGTTTGATTAAACAAGCTTGAATTTTATACATCTGTTAGCAGATGACAGACTGAATATTTAAAATGGATGAAGGCTTTATTTAGGTATCTTTTATTTATAAACAAACTATGAAAATCTTGTTGATTTGAATACACTTACATTTAAACTGATATATTCATGTCTCTCGCTCAATGACTTAATTTAGGATGAAAAATTAAAAAAAACATGGTTAATAATATAACATAAAGGGTTCCTATCCTGAAACCCAAGCTTCTATATTTAAAGCTATTTGGTTATAAAAACTTAATAATGTTCCTACTCCCGAATATCCTATAAAGTAGCACAACATGACAATGAAACTCACTTCAGAATTGTAATAAGAACCGGAGAACGGAGGAACGAAGAACGACGTCTGCTATGGACACTGAATTATTTGAAAATGAGTGAAAATTCGTTGTGTGCAACTTCTTTATATATGAAATTAACAAAGCAACTATGAACAAAGACCTTATGATATCACATCCTGGAATTGGTACGGTCAAACAAAATTGATAACTCAAACAAGAATGGAACAGCTGGTTTATTTTTAACCTTAGAAATGGAAGTGCCATCATATGTGCTGAAAGATTTCTACATGTAAACAGTAGAGTGAATTCAAAGTAATATGAACTGATGGACTGATATATTATTTGATATACATGTTATTATTAATAGTCATATAATAATTCATATTTCAAGATATAAAACGTGTGATTTGAATAGAACATTAAAATTTGAATTAAGAGCTAAATTTCGAAAATTCAAATTTCGCGCCAAAATTCGAATAATCAAATTAAAATACTAGGGATAGGGTTAGGTTAAGGGTTAGGTTTAGGGTTAGGGTTAGGGTTAGGTTTACGGTTAGGGTTAGGGTTAGGTTTAGTGTTAGGGTTAGGTTTAGGGTTAGGTTTAGGGTTAGGGTTAGGTTTAGGGTTAGGTTTAGGGTTAGGTTTAGGGTTAGGGTTAAGGTTAGGGTTAGGTTTAGGGTTAGGGTTAGGATTAGGCTTAGGGTTGGGTTTAGGGTTAGAGTTAGGGTTAGGGTTAGGGTTAGGTTTAGGTATAGGGTTAGGGTTAGGGTTAGGTTTAGGGTTAGGGTTAGGGTTAAGGTTAGGGTAAGGGTTAGGTTTAGGGTTAGGGTTAGGGTTAGGTTTAGGGTTATGGTTAGGGTTAGGGAAGCAAGAAGAGTATCTATGGCACCCGAAACCCATGGGTTAGGGTTAGGGTAAAAGTTAGGATTAGGGTTAGGGTTAGGGTTAGGGTTAAGGTTAGGGTTAGGGTATCCGTGACTCTTTTGGCGGCGCGTGGTTTTCGATTTTTTAAGGTGGGAAGCCTTGGTCCGATTTCTATGATTTTTTTTGCAAATGAAAATTTGGCGTCTCGGCTAACTGGGAGTATTTTTTGCTAGACCATATTGGCACCGGAAGTGGTCGTACGGGTCCATCAAACATTAGGACCCACGAAATTTTGAAAAACACCAAAAAATTTGAAGGCCCACGAGGTTTTTCCAAGATATCGAACTTTTCCGGTGTCGCAAAAAATCGAAAAAAATATGTTTCAGAAACTTCAGGTCATGGGGCATATTTTGAGAACAAGATTGGACACAAAATCTTCACAGATATCGGAGCCAGGGCCATTCAAACATACGTACACTTTTTCCGAAAATGTCTCGTGGGCCCACCGTGGGCCCACGAGGGCCTTGGCGGTTTTTTTAACAAAAACTTTAATTCTTATCAGAAAACTTTGTTCATTTGACGAGAGTAGCGCAGAGAACAGCTCGACCTCCCACTAAAATTTCAACAGTTCGAAAGCTCATCTTCGAATAGAAATAGGACCCCCAAAATTGGCCATTTTTTAACCCAAAATTTTGGAAACCCTTTTTGGCCCCCCTGAAACAATAGGAAGGACACACTCAAAAAATCTGAAATAATTCAGAGGAACACTCAAGACACCCAAGTTGGTGCTGGTGAAAAAAAAATCCGGAATCAATATGATTTGTGGTTCCCAGGGTCTTTCAAGGTCACTCACATTAAACAAAATATCCGCATAGATATTATCACGAGGATCGACTAGACAATCTTCATAGATATCTAGTGCACCGAGCGAAGTTTGGCCTTTTAATAGTATTGAATGCAAAAAATAAATATGAGAAAGCCGATGAGAGTCAGTACTTCTGATAGGGCTTCAGACAGTTTTATATTGTGCTTCTGTATTGATGTTAATACTGAGTTTCGCAGAAATATGACTTCTTCAATGTAATATTATTACTTATCTGCCACATTTATCTATTGTTGGATCATTAATCGTGACAAGTATATCATGAGTAAAATTTCATTATGTCATGTCATCAATTACATAGACATAGAAATAAGATGTCAGTACCATAATGAAAATTTTCAAGATCCATTCAATGAATTCACAATTATCTCTCACAAGGTCATTTACCATTGAGTTAGAGTCTGTACAGATTTCAATATTGAGTTTTACTATTGCAGTTTCATAGATATCTGAATTAATAGAGCGCATATTGTTTCTTCATAAAAATGCATATTCTAACAAATCTTGCTTATCTGGGGGACTCAGAGATCAGGAACCACGATTAGGCAGTCAAGCTCAAGGACTTAGGGATCAGGAGCCACGATTAGGCAGTCAAGTTCAAGGACTTAGGGATCAGGAGCCACGCCTGGTCAGTCAGCTTTGAGGACTTGAGGTTTAGGACGTTCAATGAATGAGTGATCTCGGTCCTCAACTTGAGGTTAGGACAAGAAGAAGGGAAGGCCAACGGTGACAATGCATCTGGACTGCTTATCAGGAGGACTTAGGGTTCAGGAGCCACGATTAGGCAGTCAAGCTCAAGGACTTAGGGATCAGGAGCCACGCCTGGTCAGTCAGCTTTAAGGACTTGAGGTTTAGGACGGTCGATGAATCAGTGATCTCGGTCCTGAACTTGAGGTTAGGATAAGAAGAAGGGAAGGCCAACCGTGACAATGCATCTGGACTGCTGATCAGGAGGACTTAGGGTTCAGGAGCCACGATTAGGCAGTCAAGCTCAAGGACTTAGGGATTAGGAGCCACGATTAGGCAGTCAAGCTCAAGGACTTAGGGATCAGGAGCCACGATTAGGCAGTCAATTTCAAGGGCTTGAGGTTTAGGACGGTCGATGAATGAGTGATCTCGGTCCTCAACTTGAGGTTAGGACAAGAAGAAGGGAAGGCCAACGGTGACAATGCATCTGGACTGCTTATCAGGAGGACTTAGGGATCAGGAACCACGATTAGGCAGTCAAGCTCAAGGACTTAGGGATCAGGAGCCACGCCCGGTCAGTCAACCTCTAGGACTTAAGGATCAGGAGCCACGCCTATTATTTTATTGATATATTGAGTCTCTCAGCTCAAGCAAGTGAAATATCAAGTCTATAGGCCATCCAGAATTAGCTCTATCGGCCTTCTAAACTAGTCCAACTTTGACCATGTAAAATGAGGCCAAATCCCAAAAGTCAAAAATTGGACAAAAATTGCTCCAACTTTGAAGGACTGTTAGGCACATGTCTTAAAAAAGTTTGTTACGGGACCTCATTATTCTCATATAAAGGGTTTATATTTATCCATTAACATATATATTGATCAATTTTAACTCATGAAATGTCCCATGGGGGGAAACTGAAATACCTCAACATAACCCTATTTCCGTGGGCCCACAGTTTGTTGCTACACTTAGGACCCATTCGAACCGACTAGAATACTAAAATATAGGTCACTCAGCTCAAGCAAGTGAAATATCAAGTATATAGGTCATCCACAAGTGGCTCTATCGGCCCTCTAAACTAGTCCTACTTTGACCATGCAAAAGGAGGCCATATACCAAAAGTCAAAAATTGGACAAAAATTGCTCCAACTTTCAGGGACTCCTGGACCCATGTATTATAAAAGTTTGTTTCGGGACCTCATTATTCTCATAGAAGGGGTGTATACATATCCATTGACATAGACATCGATACATTTTAACTCATGAAATGACCCAGGGGGGCCAACCTGAAATACCTCAAAATAACCCTATTTTCGTGGGCCCACAGTTTGGTGCCACACTTAGGACCCATTCCCCATGGTAATATATTCCCACAGACTGGAATACTAAAATATAGGTCACTCAGCTCAAGCAAGTAAAATATCAAGTCAATATGTCATCCACAAGTGGCTCTATCGGCCCTCTAAACTAGTCCTACTTTGACCATGCAAAAGGAGGCCAAATCTCAAAAGTCAAAAATTGGACAAAAATTGCTCCAACTTACAGGGACTCTTAGGCCCACATCTGATAAAAGTTTGTTACCGGACCTCATTATTCACATAGAAGGGGTCTATATATATCCATTAACATAGAGATCGATAAATTTTAACTCATGAAATGCCCCAGGGGGGCCAAACTGAAATACCTCAAAATAACCCTATTTTCGTGGGCCCACGTGGGCCTTGGCGGTTTTTTAATAAAAACTTTAATTTTAATCGAAAGACTTTGTTCATTTGACAAGAGTAGCGCAGAGAACAGCTCGACCGCCCATTAAAATTTCAACAATTCGAGAGCTCATCTTCGCATAGAAATAGGACCCCCAAAATTGGCCATTTTTTAGCCCAAAATTTTGGAAACCCTTTTTGGCCCCCCTGAAACAATAGGAAGGACACACTCAAAAAATCTGAAATAATTCAGAGGAACACTCAAGACACCCAAGTTGGTGCTGGTGAAAAAAAATCCGGAATCAATATGATTTGTGGTTCCCAGGGGGGCTCAAAGTTGAAAATTGCCCAAATTTGGGTCATTTTTTGACCAATGCTAACCCGATCTGTGGGCCCACAAACTTGTTCCCCTTTTAGGGCACTTTCACAATAGAAATCTATTAGGGTTAGGTTGGATTCATAAAACATGGGTCTCTGACTTTGGGACACGAAAAAATTGAGTCAATCCATTACCCGCAAGCGGATCCACGGATCCCCCAAAGATGAGTTCACATAACCCTCATGCATTAGGGTTGAGTCACATTGAGGATTCTTGGGGTCAAACATGGGTCAACTTCTATGGCCTCCCCCACCAACCCAACTGATCCGCATTGCTAAAACTTGGATTCCACATTCACATATGATCTTTAGCTTTGAGTTGACATAGATATCGGACCTATTGAACATTGGGAAGGGGTCATGCGGGCCAAGTGAAAACAGTCAAAATTAACCCGAATTTAGTGGGCCCACCATTGGTCTAATGTATTTTTGGGTCAGTGATGTCACATTCAACGAATTTGGCCCCCTGCCACAGCCACTGTAGCACCTGGGTGGGCCAGACACTTTGACCCTGTGTTAGTGCTTGGTGTCCCCAATAGATTTACATAGATATCGAACATTATACTTGTTTGTTAGTGCCATAGCCATGCACTCAAAAGTTGCTCAAATTGGGACTCCCAGACTTGACTTTGGTTATATTAGAAATCGGAATAACCCTAAAATGCACTTTCCCCCATAGATATCTACACCCTTGTCAATGTTCCTAAAACAACACCATCTTTGACATCAAAGTTTCCCATATTCCTTGCGGAGGATGCTCTTCAACTTCAACAATGTCAAGGTCAATATCAAATACTAGCTATTGACATAGATATCGACATTGAAATGGACCATTAAACTACCGTAGAAATCGATTAAAGTTGGACTAATTTTGCTGATTTTCACGGCTAAACCCCTGCATTTATCCACTTTTGAGCCCACAAACTGCATGAGGTCTTGAAGGGAAAGTGTCAAACACTTTAATCAAGTGTTGATACATTATCATAGATATCGGAATGACTGGTAAACAATGTTTTTGGCAGTGAACATTGCATTTTCACATGAAAATTTCTATTCATAGTTAACTGGTGGGTGGCAATAACTCATTGTTGTACTTTTTCAACAACAGTTTAGATATTGATGCTGGGTTTCGCAGGACCTCTTCAATAAAGTTCAACCAATGCTGATTTAGTTGGACTACCATATAGATTGTGACTGTGTCATTGATATGTGAATGTGTCATTGCCATAGATGAAGTCTTACTTTCTCATGTCATAGTTGAAATTAACATAGATATAGAATCTCAGGCTGAAATTAATAATTCTCAAAGTTCATGAAATGACATCGCAGTGACCTCTTTCAAGGTCACTCATATTAAACAAAATATCCGCATAGATATTATCACGAGGATCGACTAGACAATCTTCATAGATATCTAGTGCACCGAGCGAAGTTTGGCCTTTTAATAGTTTAGAATGCAAAAAATAAATATGAGAAAGCCGATGAGAGTCAGTACTTCTGATAGGGCTTCAGACAGTTCTATATTGTGCTTCTGTATTGATGTTAATACTGAGTTTCGCAGAAATATGACTTCTTCAATGTAATATTATTACTTAGCTGCCACGTTTATCTATTGTTGGATCATTAATCATGACAAGTATGTCATGTGAAAAATTACATTATGCCATGTCATCAATTACAGTGACATAGAAATAGGATGTCAGTACCATAATGAAAATTTTCAAGATCCATTCAATGAATTCACAATTATCTCTCACAAGGTCATTTACTATTGAGTTAGAGTCTGTACAGATTTCAATATTGAGTTTTACTATTGCAGTTTCATAGATATCTGAATTAATAGAGCGCATCTTGTTTCTTCATAAAAATGCATATTCTAACAAATCTTGCTTATCTGGGGGACTCAGAGATCAGGAGCCACGATTAGGCAGTCAAGCTCAAGGACTTAGGGATCAGGAGCCACGATTAGGCAGTCAAGCTCAAGGACTTAGGGATCAGGAGCCACGATTAGGCAGTCAAGCTCAAGGACTTAGGGATCAGGAGCCACGATTAGGCAGTCAAGCTCAAGGACTTAGGGATCAGGAGCCACGATTAGGCAGTCAAGTTCAAGGACTTAGGGATCAGGAGCCACGCCTGGTCAGTCAGCTTTAAGGACTTGAGGTTTAGGACGGTCGATGAATGAGTGATCTCGGTCCTCAACTTGAGGTTAGGATAAGAAGAAGGGAAGGCCAATGGTGACAATGCATCTGGACTGCTGATCAGGAGGACTTAGGGATCAGGAGCCACACATAGTCAGTCAAGTTCAAGGACTTAGGGATCAGGAGCCACACATAGTCAGTAAAGTTCAAGGACTTAGGGATCAGGAGCCACGATTAGGCAGTCAAACTCAAGGACTTAAGGATCAGGAGCCACGCCTGGTCAGTCAGCTTTAAGGACTTGAGGTTTAGGACGGTCAATGAATGAGTGATCTCGGTCCTCAACTTGAGGTTAGGATAAGAAGAAGGGAAAGGTAATGCTGACAGTGCATCTGGACTGCTGATCAGGAGGACTTAGGGATCAGGAGCCACACATAGTCAGTCAAGTTCAAGGACTTAGGGATCAGGAACCACGATTAGGCAGTCAACTTCAAGGACTTAGGGATCAGGAGCCACGATTAGGCAGTCAAGTTCAAGGAGTTAGGGATCAGGAGCCACGCCTGGTCAGTCAATTTCAAGGACTTGAGGTTTAGGACGGTCGATGAATGAGTGATCACGGTCCTCAACTTAAGGTTAGGATAAGAAGAAGGGAAGGCCAACGGTGAGAATGCATCTGGATTGCTGATCAGGAGGACTTAGGGATCAGGAACCACGATTAGGCAGTCAAGCTCAAGGACTTAGGGATCAGGAGCCACGATTAGGCAGTCAAGCTCAAGGACTTAGGGATCAGGAGCCACGCCTGGTCAGTCAATTTCAAGGACTTGAGGTTTAGGACGGTCAATGAATGAGTGATCTCGGTCCTCAACTTAAGGTTAGGATAAGAAGAAGGGAAGGTCAATGGTGACAATGCATCTGGACTGCTGATCAGGAGGACTTAGGGATCAGGAGCCACACATAGTCAGTAAAGGTCAAGGACTTAGGGATCAGGAGCCACGACTATTATTATATTGATATATTGAGACTCTCAGCATATCAAGTCTATAAGCCATCCACAAATGGCTCTATCGGCCCTCTCAACTAGTCCAACTTTGACCATGCAAAAGGATGCCAAATCCCAAAAGTCAAAAATTGGACAAATATTGCTCCAACTTTCAGGGACTCCTGGACCCATGTATTATAAAAGTTTGTTACGGGACTTAATTATTCTCATAGAAGGGGTTTACATATATCCGTTAACATAGATATCGATAAATTTTAACTCATGAAATGTCCCAGGGGGGCCAACCTGAAATACCTCAAAATAACCCTATTTCGTGGGCCCACAGTTTGGTGCCACACTTAGGACCCCTTCCATATGGAAATATATTCCCACAGACTACAATACTCAAACATAGGTCACTCAGCTCAAGCAAGTATGTTTTCAAGTCAATAAGCCATCAACAAGTGGCTCTATCGGCCCTATCAAATAGGCCAACTGTGACCATGCAAAAGGAGGCCAAATCCCAAAAGTCAAAAATTGGACAAAAGTTGCTCCAACTTTCAGGGACTCTTGGGCCCATGTCTCATACAATTTTGTTACCGGACCTCATTATTCTCAAAGAAGGGGTCTTTATATATCCATTGACATAGATATGGATAAATTTTAACTCATGAAATCTCCCAGGGGGGCCAACCTGAAATACCTCAAAATAACCCTATTTCCGTGGGCCCACAGTTTGGTGCCACACTTGGGACCCCTTCCCCGTGGGAATATATTCCAACAGACTAGAATACTAAAATATAGGTCACTCAGCTCAAGCATGTAATATATCAAGTCAATAGGCCATCCACAAATGGCTCTATCGGCCCTCTAAACTAGTCCTACTTTGATCATGCAAAAGGAGGCCAAATCCCAAAAGTCAAAAATTGGACAAAAATTGCTCCAACTTTCAGGGACTCTTAGGCACATGTCTTATAAAAGTTTGTTACCGGACCTCATTATTCTCATAGAAGGGGTCTATATATATCCATTGACATAAATATCGATAAATTTTAACTCATGAAATGTCCCAGGGGGGCCAAACTGAAATACCTTAAATTAACCCTATTTTCGTGGGCCCACGTGGGCCTTGGCGTTTTTCTTAATAAAAACTTTAATTTTAATCGAAAAACTTTGTTCATTTGACAAGAGTAGCGCAGAGAACAGCTCGACCGCCCACTAAAATTTCAACAGTTCGAGAGCTCATCTTCGCATAGAAATAGGACCCCCAAAATTGGCCATTTTTTAGCCCAAAATTTTGGAAACTCTTTTCGTCCCCCCTGAAACAATAGGAAGGACACACTCAAAAAATCTGAAATAATTCAGAGGAACACTCAAGACACCCAAGTTGGTGCTGGTGAAAAAAAATCCGGAATCAATATGATTTGTGGTTCCCAGGGGGGCTCAAAGTTGAAAATTGCCCAAATTTGGGTCATTTTTTGACCAATGCTAACCCGATCTGTGGGCCCACAAACTTGTTCCCCTTTTAGGGCACTTTCACAATAGAAATCTATTAGGGTTAGGATGGATTCATAAAATATGGGTCTCTGACTTTGTGACACAAAAACATTGAGTCAATCCATTACCCGCAAGCGGATCCACGGATCCCCCAAAGATGGGTTCACATAACCCTCATGCATTCGGGTTGAGTCACATTGTGGATTCTTGGGGTCAAACATGGGTCAACTTCTATGGCCTCCCCCACCAACCCAACTGATCCGCATTGCTAAAACTTGGATTCCACATTCACATATGATCTTTAGCTTTGAGTTGACATAGATATCGGACCTATTGAACATTGGGAAGGGGTCATGCGGGCCAAGTGAAAACAGTCAAAATTAACCCGAATTTCGTGGGCCCACCATTGGTCTAATGTATTTTTGGGTCAGTGATGTCACATTCAACGACTTTGGCCCCCTGCCACAGCCACTGTAGCACCTGGGTGGGCCAGACACTTTGACCCTGTGTTAGTGCTTGGTGTCCCCAATAGATTTACATAGATATCGAACATTATACTTGTTTGTTAGTGCCATAGCCATGCACTCAAAAGTTGCTCAAATTGGGACTCCCAGACTTGACTTTGGTTATATTAGAAATCGGAATAACCCTAAAATGCACTTTCCCCCATAGATATCTACACCCTTGTCAATGTTCCTAAAACAACACCATCTTTGACATCAAAGTTTCCCATGTTCCTTGCGGAGGATGCTCTTCAACTTCAACAATGTCAAGGTCAATATCAAATACTAGCTATTGACATAGATATCGACATTGAAATGGACCATTAAACTACCGTAGAAATCGATTAAAGTTGGACTAATTTTGCTGATTTTCACGGCTAAACCCCTGCATTTATCCACTTTTGAGCCCACAAACTGCATGAGGTCTTGAAGGGAAAGTGTCAAACACTTTAATCAAGTGTTGATACATTATCATAGATATCGGAATGACTGGTAAACAATGTTTTTGGCAGTGAACATTGCATTTTCACATGAAAATTTCTATTCATAGTTAACTGGTGGGTGGCAATAACTCATTGTTGTACTTTTTTCAACAACAGTTTAGATATTGATGCTGGGTTTCGCAGGACCTCTTCAATAAAGTTCAACCAATGCTGATTTAGTTGGATTACCATATAGATTGTGACTGTGTCATTGATATGTGAATGTGTCATTGCCATAGATGAAGTCTTACTTTCTCATGTCATAGTTGAAATTAACATAGATATAGAATCTCAGGCTGAAATTAATAATTCTCAAAGTTCATGAAATGACATCGCAGTGACCTCTTTCAAGGTCACTCATATTAAACAAAATATCCGCATAGATATTATCACGAGGATCGACTAGACAATCTTCATAGATATCTAGTTCACCGAGCGAAGTTTGGCCTTTTAATAGTTTTGAATGCAAAAAATAAATATGAGAAAGCCGATGAGAGTCAGTACTTCTGATAGGGCTTCAGACAGTTCTATATTGTGCTTCTGTATTGATGTTAATACTGAGTTTCGCAGAAATATGACTTCTTCAATGTAATATTATTACTTAGCTGCCACGTTTATCTATTGTTGGATCATTAATCATGACAAGTATGTCATGTGAAAAATTACATTATGCCATGTCATCAATTACATTGACATAGAAATAGGATGTCAGTACCATAATGAAAATTTTCAAGATCCATTCAATGAATTCACAATTATCTCTCACAAGGTCATTTACTATTGAGTTAGAGTCTGTACAGATTTCAATATTGAGTTTTACTATTGCAGTTTCATAGATATCTGAATTAATAGAGCGCATTTTGTTTCTTCATAAAAATGCATATTCTAACAAATCTTGCTTATCTGGGGGACTCAGAGATCAGGAACCACGATTAGGCAGTCAAGTTCAAGGACTTAGGGATCAGGAGCCACAATTAGGCAGTCAAGTTCAAGGACTTAGGGATCAGGAGCCACGATTAGGCAGTCAATTTCAAGGGCTTGAGGTTTAGGACGGTCGATGAATGAGTGATCTCGGTCCTCAACTTGAGGTTAGGATAAGAAGAAGGGAAGGCCAATGGTGACAATGCATCTCGACTGCTGATCAGGACTTAGGGATCAGGAACCACGGTTAGGCAGTCAAGCTCAAGGACTTAGGGATCAGGAACCACGATTAGGCAGTCAAGCTCAAGGACTTAGGGATCAGGAGCCACGATTAGGCAGTCAAGCTCAAGGACTTAGGGATCAGGAGCCACGCCTGGTCTGTCAATTTCAAGGAGTTGAGGTTTAGGACGGTCAATGAATGAGTGATCTCGGTCCTCAACTTGAGGTTAGGATAAGAAGAAGGGAAGGCCAATGGTGACAATGCATCTGGACTGCTGATCAAGAGGTCTTTGGGATCAGGAGCCACACACGGTCAGTCAAGTTCAATGACTTAAGGATCAGGAGCAACGACTATTATTATATTGATATATTGAGTCTCTCAGCATATCAAGTCTATAAGCCATCCACAAATGGCTCTATCGGCCCTCTCAACTAGTCCAACTTTGACCATGCAAAAGGAGGCCAAATCCCAAAAGTCAAAAGTAGGACAAAAATTGCTCCAACTTACTGGGACTCTTAGGCCCATGTCTTATAAAAGTTTGTTACGGGACTTCATTATTCTCATAGAATGGGTTTACATATATCCATGGACATAGATATCGATAAATTTTAACTCATGAAATGACCCAGGGGGCCAAACTGAAATACCTCAAAATAACCCTATTTTCGTGGGCCCACAGTTTGGTGCCACACTTAGGACCCCTTCCATATGGGAATATATTCCAACAGACTAGAATACTAAAATGTATGTCACTCAGCTCAAGCAATTAAAATATCATCTTGTTTCTTCATAAAAATGCATATTCTAACAAATCTTGCTTATCTGGGGGACTCAGAGATCAGGAGCCACGATTAGGCAGTCAAGTTCAAGGACTTAGGGATCAGGAGCCACGCCTGGTCAGTCAGCTTTAAGGACTTGAGGTTTAGGACGTTCAATGAATGAGTGATTTCGGTCCTCAACTTGAGGTTAGGACAAGAAGAAGGGAAGGCCAACGGTGACAATGCATCTGGACTGCTTATCAGGAGGACTTAGGGATCAGGAGCCACGATTAGGCAGTCAAGCTCAAGGACTTAGGGATCAGGAGCCACGCCCGGTCAGTCAACCTCTAGGACTTAAGGATCAGGAGCCACGCCTATTATTTTATTGATATATTGAGTCTCTCAGCTCAAGCAAGTGAAATATCAAGTCTATAGGCCATCCAGAAGTAGCTCTATCGGCCTTCTAAACTAGTCCAACTTTGACCATGCAAAAGGAGGCCAAATCTCAAAAGTCAAAAATTGGACCAAAATTGCTCCAAATTTCAGGGACTCTTAGGCCCACGTCTGATAAAAGTTTTTTACGGGACCTCATTATTCGCATAGAAGGGGTATATATATATCCATTGACATAGATATCGATAAATTTTAACTCATGAAATCTCCCAGGGGGGCCGAACTGAAATACCTCAAAATAACCCTATTTTGGCGGGCCCAGAGTTTGGTGCCACATTTAGGACTCCTTCCATATGGGAATATATTCCAACAGACTATAATACTAAAATATAGGTCACTCAGCTCAAGCAAGTGAAATATCAAGTCTATAGGCCATCCACAAGTGGCTCTATCGGCCCTCTAAACTAGTCCTACTTTGACCATGCAAAAGGAGGCCAAATCTCAAAAGTCAAAAATTGGACCAAAATTGCTCCAAATTTCAGGGACTCTTAGGCCCACGTCTGATAAAAGTTTTTTACGGGACCTCATTATTCGCATAGAAGGGGTATATATATATCCATTGACATAGATATCGATGAATTTTAACTCATGAAATGTCCCAGGGGGGCCAAACTGAAATACCTCAAAATAACCCTATTTTCGTGGGCCCACAGTTTGGTGCCACACTTAGGACCCATTCCCCATGGTAATATATTCCCACAGACTGGAATACTAAAATATAGGTCACTCAGCTCAAGCAAGTAAAATATCAAGTCAATATGTCATCCACAAGTGGCTCTATCGGCCCTCTAAACTAGTCCTACTTTGACCATGCAAAAGGAGGCCAAATCTCAAAAGTCAAAAATTGCACAAAAGTTGCTCCAACTTTCAGGGACTCTTGGGCCCAGTTGTTATAAAAGTTTGTTACCGGACCTCATTATTCGCAAAGAAGGGATCTATATATATCCATTGACATAGATATCGATAAATTTTAACTCATGAAATGTCCCAGGGTAGCCAAACTGAAATACCTCAAAATAACCCTATTTTGGTGGGCCCACAGTTTGGTGCCACACTTAGGACCCATTTCCCATGGAAATATATTCCAACAGACTAGAATACTAAAATATAGGTCACTCAGCTCAACCAAGTCTTTCAAGGTCACTCATATTAAACAAAATATCCGCATAGATATTATCACGAGGATCGACTAGACAACCTTCATAGATATCTAGTGCACCGAGCGAAGTTTGGCCTTTTCATAGTTTTGAATGCAAAAAATAAATATGAGAAAGCCGATGAGAGTCAGTACCTCTGATAGGGCTTCAGACAGTTCCATATTGTGCTTCTGTATTGATGTTAATACTGAGTTTCGCAGAAATATGACTTCTTCAATGTAATATTATTACTTAGCTGCCACGTTTATCTATTGTTGGATCATTAATCATGACAAGTATGTCATGTGAAAAATTACATTATGCCATGTCATCAATTACATTGACATAGAAATAGGATGTCAGTACCATAATGAAAATTTTCAAGATCCATTCAATGAATTCACAATTATCTCTCACAAGGTCATTTACTATTGAGTTAGAGTCTGTACAGATTTCAATATTGAGTTTTACTATTGCAGTTTCATGGATATCTTAATTAATAGAGCGCATATTGTTTCTTCATAAAAATGCATATTCTAACAAATCTTGCTTATCTGGGGGACTCAGAGATCAGGAACTACGATTAGGCAGTCAAGCTCAAGGACTTAGGGATCAGGAGCCACGATCAGGCAGTCAAGCTCAAGGACTTAGGGATCAGGAGCCACGCCTGGTCAGTCAATTTCAAGGACTTGAGGTTTAGGACGGTCAATGAATGAGTGATCTCGCTCCTCAACTTGAGGTTAGGATAAGAAGAAGGGAAGGCCAACCGTGACAATGCATCTGGACTGTTTATCAGGAG
>CAJQUW010011239.1:0-126224 GCA_907163375.1 Prostheceraeus crozeri | reverse complement strand
AAAAAAAAAAAAAAAAAAAAAAAAAAAAAAAAAAAAAAAAAAAAAAAAAAAAAAAAAAAAAAAAAAAAAAAAAAAAAAAAAAAAAAAAATAAAAAAAAAAAAAAAAAAAAAAAAAAAAAAAAAAAAAAAAAAAAAAAAAAAAAAAAAAAAAAAAAAAAAAAAAAAAAAAAAAAAAAAAAAAAAAAAAAAAAAAAAAAAAAAAAAAAAAAAAAAAAAAAAAAAAAAAAAAAAAAAAAAAAAAAAAAAAAAAAAAAAAAAAAAAAAAAAAAAAAAAAAAAAAAAAAAAAAAAAAAAAAAAAAAAAAAAAAAAAAAAAAAAAAAAAAAAAAAAAAAAAAAAAAAAAAAAAAAAAAAAAAAAAAAAAAAAAAAAAAAAAAAAAAAAAAAAAAAAAAAAAAAAAAAAAAAAAAAAAAAAAAAAAAAAAAAAAAAAAAAAAAATAAAAAAAAAAAAAAAAAAAAAAAAAAAAAAAAAAAAAAAAAAAAAAAAAAAAAAAAAAAAAAAAAAAATAAAAAAAAAAAAAAAAAAAAAAAAAAAAAAAAAAAAAAAAAAAAAAAAAAAAAAAAAAAAAAAAAAAAAAAAAAAAAAAAAAAAAAAAAAAAAAAAAAAAAAAAAAAAAAAAAAAAAAAAAAAAAAAAAAAAAAAAAAAAAAAAAAAAATAAAAAAAAAAAAAAAAAAAAAAAAAAAAAAAAAAAAAAAAAAAAAAAAAAAAAAAAAAAAAAAAAAAAAAAAAAAAAAAAAAAAAAAAAAAAAAAAAAAAAAAAAAAAAAAAAAAAAAAAAAAAAAAAAAAAAAAAAAAAAAAAAAAAAAAAAAAAAAAAAAAAAAAAAAAAAAAAAAAAAAAAATAAAAAAAAAAAAAAAAAAAAAAAAAAAAAAAAAAAAAAAAAAAAAAAAAAAAATAAAAAAAAAAAAAAAAAAAAAAAAAAAAAAAAAAAAAAAAAAAAAAAAAAAAAAAAAAAAAAAAAAAAAAAAAAAAAAAAAAAAAAAAAAAAAAAAAAAAATAAAAAAAAAAAAAAAAAAAAAAAAAAAAAAAAAAAAAAAAAAAAAAAAAAAAAAAAAAAAAAAAAAAAAAAAAAAAAAAAAAAAATAAAAAAAAAAAAAAAAAAAAAAATAAAAAAAAAAAAAAAAAAAAAAAAAAAAAAAAAAAAAAAAAAAAAAAAAAAAAAAAAAAAAAAAAAAAAAAAAAAAAAAAAAAAAAAATAAAAAAAAAAAAAAAAAAAAAAAAAAAAAAAAAAAAAAAAAAAAAAAAAAAAAAAAAAAAAAAAAAAAAAAAAAAAAAAAAAAAAAAAAAAAAAAAAAAAAAAAAAAAAAAAAAAAAAAAAAAAAAAAATAAAAAAAAAAAAAAAAAAAAAAAAAAAAAAAAAAAAAAAAAAAAAAAAAAAAAAAAAAAAAAATAAAAAAAAAAAAAAAAAAAAAAAAAAAAAAAAAAAAAAAAAAAAAAAAAAAAAAAAAAAAAAAAAAAAAAAAAAAAAAAAAAAAAAAAAAAAAAAAAAAAAAAAAAAAAAAAAAAAAAAAAAAAAAAAAAAAAAAAAAAAAAAAAAAAAAAAAAAAAAAAAAAAAAAAAAAAAAAAAAAAAAAAAAAAAAAAAAAAAAAAAAAATAAAAAAAAAAAAAAAAAAAAAAAAAAAAAAAAAAAAAAAAAAAAAAAAAAAAAAAAAAAAAAAAAAAAAAAAAAAAAAAAAAAAAAAAAAAAAAAAAAAAAAAAAAAAAAAAAAAAAAAAAAAAAAAATAAAAAAAAAAAAAAAAAAAAAAAAAAAAAAAAAAAAAAAAAAAAAAAAAAAAAAAAAAAAAAAAAAAAAAAAAAAAAAAAAAAAAAAAAAAAAAAATAAAAAAAAAAAAAAAAAAAAAAAAAAAAAAAAAAAAAAAAAAAAAAAAAAAAAAAAAATAAAAAAAAAAAAAAAAAAAAAAAAAAAAAAAAAAAAAAAAAAAAAAAAAAAAAAAAAAAAAAAAAAAAAAAAAAAAAAAAAAAAAAAAAAAAAAAAAAAAAAAAAAAAAAAAAAAAAAAAAAAAAAAAAAAAAAAAAAAAATAAAAAAAAAAAAAAAAAAAAAAAAAAAAAAAAAAAAAAAAAAAAAAAAAAAAAAAAAAAAAAAAAAAAAAAAAAAAAAAAAAAAAAAAAAAAAAAAAAAAAAAAAAAAAAAAAAAAAAAAAAAAAAAAAAAAAAAAAAAAAAAAAAAAAATAAAAAAAAAAAAAAAAAAAAAAAAAAAAAAATAAAAAAAAAAAAAAAAAAAAAAAAAAAAAAAAAAAAAAAAAAAAAAAAAAAAAAATAAAAAAAAAAAAAATAAAAAAAAAAAAAAAAAAAAAAAAAAAAAAAAAAAAAAAAAAAAAAAAAAAAAAAAAAAAAAAAAAAAAAATAAAAAAAAAAAAAAAAAAAAAAAAAAAAAAAAAAAAAAAAAAAAAAAAAAAAAAAAAAAAAAAAAAAAAAAAAAAAAAAAAAAAAAAAAAAAAAAAAAAAAAAAAAAAAAAAAAAAAAATAAAAAAAAAAAAAAAAAAAAAAAAAAAAAAAAAAAAAAAAAAAAAAAAAAAAAAATAAAAAAAAAAAAAAAAAAAAAAAAAAAAAAAAAAAAAAAAAAAAAAAAAAAAAAAAAATAAAAAAAAAAAAAAAAAAAAAAAAAAAAAAAAAAAAATAAAAAAAAAAAAAAAAAAAAAAAAAAAAAAAAAAAAAAAAAAAAAAAAAAAAAAAAAAAAAAAAAAAAAAAAAAAAAAAAAAAAAAAAAAAAAAAAAAAAAATAAAAAAAAAAAAAAAAAAAAAAAAAAAAAAAAAAAAAAAAAAAAAAAAAAAAAAATAAAAAAAAAAAAAAAAAAAAAAAAAAAAAAAAAAAAAAAAAAAAAAAAAAAAAAAAAAAAAAAAAAAAAAAAAAAAAAAAAAAAAAAAAAAAAAAAAAAAAAAAAAAAAAAAAAAAAAAAAAAAAAAAAAAAAAAAAAAAAAAAAAAAAAAAAAAAAAAAAAAAAAAAAAAAAAAAAAAAAAAAAAAAAAAAAAAAAAAAAAAAAAAAAATAAAAAAAAAAAAAAAAAAAAAAAAAAAAAAAAAAAAAAAAAAAAAAAAAAAAAAAAAAAAAAAAAAAAAAAAAAAAAAAAAAAAAAAAAAAAAAAAAAAAAAAAATAAAAAAAAAAAAAAAAAAAAAAAAAAAAAAAAAAAAAAAAAAAAAAAAAAAAAAAAAAAAAAAAATAAAAAAAAAAAAAAAAAAAAAAAAAAAAAAAAAAAAAAAAAAAAAAAAAAAAAAAAATAAAAAAAAAAAAAAAAAAAAAAAAAAAAAAAAAAAAAAAAAAAAAAAAAAAAAAAAAAAAAAAAAAAAAAAAAAAAAAAAAAAAAAAAAAAAAAAAAAATAATAAAAAACAAAAAAAAAAAAAAAAAGATAAAAAAAAAAAACAAAAGACTAAAAAAAAAGAAAGAACAAGAAAAACAAAAAATAGAAAAAAAAATAACATGGGAAAGAAAAAATTAATAAAAAAAAAATAAGAGAATGAATAAAAACAAACAAAAAAAAAAAAAAAAAAAATAAAAAACGATAAGAAAAAAAAACCAGTAAAAAAGAAAAAAAAAAAAAAGAAAATAAAAAAAGATAAAAAACCAATAAATAAAAAAAAAAAATAAATAAAAAAATTAACAAAAAATAAAAAAAAAAAAAAAAAAAAAAAATGAATAAAAAAAAAAAAAAAACAAAAAAAAAAAAAGTAGAAAAAATAAATGGTAAATAACATAAAAAAACACAAAGAAAAACACTCAGAAAAATAAAAAAATAATAAAACATCGGTCGTTTTGTCAAAATAGCACCAAAAATCATGGAAAATGTGCAAGAGTAACTCGCGTTTCAACAGGCTCTCATTTGGAGAGCGAATTTCTGCACTCCGTTTTCCCATCCGAGACCTCCTTCATGCCGAAAAATGGATTTTCATAAACATTCTAACTCTGTCGTTTTTTCGTCAATGTCCCAAATTTTCAATAACGTCTCACCTCTAAACGAAGGCAGATACGAACAAGCCATGTTTTCCACTGAATTTGTCTCACTCTTAGCTTTCAAATGAGCTATTGCACGACTTTCTACGATGTCTACAACCAAAGTTAGAAGATCGCTGCCGAGGGGGGGGGGAGGGACCAGTTTCTTCCTCACGGACCCATTCCTCCCTGCACATCCTTGGCCATGTCCCTCACCTTCCTTCCAGAGGGGGGGGCTGAGTCAGCATGATGACTCATCATTTCACATTTTAGAATTGAATTTGCAATGGGGTTACTACTTTTTGGAGAAAATGGGCAATATCCTCAGTGACATTAGCAAATTTAGTGTTGATTTAAAGCAAAAAGATGATACTGATCGTGTAACCAAAGACCTCAGTGCATTGTTGACTTCTTTGGTAAAGAAAGGAATTATTCCTGGAGATTATAAGTCGTATTTACTTTCGCCTGGGACCAACGTTCCACGGATATACGGTCTCCCTAAGACTCACAAAGACTCTGTACCATTACGTCCAATACTTGACATGAGTGGATCACCTACTCATCGTACAGCAAAGTGGTTGACTGGTATACTGTCATCTGTGAAAGACGTTTACTCCCAGTTTTGTGTGAAAGACAGTTTTCTTTCGTTGATAGAATCAAGTGCTGCAACACAAATACTATGAAGATGCTGTCACTTGACGTGCAGTCGCTTTTTACAAACGTGCCCGTTACTGAAACCATTGACATTATTATTTCCACAATACAACGCTTGGAGATACCGTGCAAGATTCCTCAAGATATTTTACGACGCCTATTGGAAATTTGTACCGTCAATGTGCAGTTCCTTTTCAATGATATGTTCTACCGACAAACTGATGGAGTGGCGATGGGCAGTTGTTTAGGCCCGTTTTTTGCAGAGATTTATATGGGACACATCGAGATGCAATTGAAAAGTACAATTGGCTGCGAGTGTCATTTATATCTTCGTTATGTCGACGATACATTCGTCCTTGTGAACAATCATTGCGACATTTCCCAATTGGTAGAGTGTTTCAATAGTGCAAGTAATCTGCAATTCACCTGCGAGATGTAGAAAGACGGATTACTGCCTTTTCTGGATGTACTAGTTACGAGAAGAAAGAATGGCCTACTGAATACCTCAATGTACAGTAAACCCACAGCATCCGGTCTACAGATGAATTTCCACAGTTTTGTGCCCTTTGTATAGAGAATAAACGTTATACGAAATTTGGCAACAAGGGCTCAGCGCATTTGCTCTTCGGATGCGTTGCAGGATGATCTCTCATTCCTTAAATCAAGACTTATGGCCAATGGTTATCCTGTGGAATTAATTCAGAAACATTTATTTGTGGAACAGCGGATGAGTGACCCACCAATTTTTGGCCCAGAAAAGAAGTGTGTTTTTCTCAAGGCGCCATTCATTGGTGACAAGGCAGCTTCCTTGCTGAAACGGAGGATTCGAGACATCTTAAAAGCCTACATGTCGGTGAAGCCTGTTGTAGTTTTCAACACGCGGAGAATTCTGCTACCTGCCCTGAAAGACAGACTCCCATCTCCCTCCCAAGTGATATACCATTTCAATTGTGTGTGTGGAAGCACGTACATTGGAAGGACTGGTCGGCGTTTGTCAAAGAGGATAGCTGAGCACGTTCCGCGATGGCTGCAACACCCACTCAAATGCCCGCCAAGATCGACAAGGATGCCAGAGAGTGCAATCACAAGACATCTCCAAGTGTGCAGCTGTGACTCTATAGTCGCGGCCAGTCTTTTCAAGGTACTTTTCACATCCACGAACGCTTCATTATTACGTACGCTCGAGGCTATGTGTATCCTTCGGTTTAAGCCTGACTTGTGTAGGCAAAAAGAATTTGTAGATAGTCTTTATTTACCTTGGTAACTTTGTAACTTGTCCTGTTTTTGTTTTTGTTTTCTTTACTTTTCCTAAGTTTACGGATTACTTTATTTACTTCAGCAGTACTATTATCCTATCGTCAATTTTATTAGGGTATTTCACTTATGACGCGGATTCATTTCATTGTCTGTCACGTGAAATTTGTTCAACCATGTCAAATTTTCCAAGCTATGTCACATTCCAGTTTTCATGTATGCCTCTGAAGAGAATGAACGAAAGATCTCGGCAAATAATGCTCATTTTCATTTACAAAATTTCTAATGGGTCATCATTTTTCGAAAGACCAGTAACTGAATGAAGTTATTCAGATGTGAATTATGTCTTACTTTTAAATGTAATAAGTAAAATCAGCAACTTAACCATCTAATGTGTAATCCTAAACATTAGATGGTGAAAATTCTAAAGACTGATGTGAGACTGATATTTAATTTAATTTAATAATGATTTTTGAAGACTGATATAAAGATTCTAAATTCTAATATGCTAACTACGAATCTGCGCGTCTGCCGAGTTACACCCGGTTTATGTTCTTACCAGACAGGTTATGAAATACACAAGTAAATCGAAGAGAATGCGGATTGAAATTTTAGGAAGCCCTTTCTCAATGTGGCCGATGTGTCTGACTAAAACAGCTTTTTTACGCTTTTAATTAATAATACCTCACTCTTGAAGAATGAAATATGTGTACTCGCCTTTGATTAAGCGCTAAGAGCCGGGAGTATGGACTAAATCAGAGACTTCAATCAGTCCCCTAAAGATAGAGAAAATTTTCATGGCTTCCTCTGCGACTCAAGCCTCATAAAAAGTCTTATGTGGGAATCGCCAGTCGCTTGTCATAATTTTTAGCGTGGAATATCTACAGACATGAAGCTGTAAGTGGTATACCATCGAGAGAGACCATCTTTCTTGGAGTTGATTTGAATGGACACGTTGGAAGCAATGCTGACGGTTTCGAGGGTGTTCACGGAGACTTTGGGTATGGTGTGAGAAACATTGAGGGTGAAAGTATTTTGGAGTTTGGGAGTACAACGCAAATGGTAGTATGTAACACTATTTTCAAGAAGTCTACTACCCATCTAATTACGTATGCATCAGGGACTGCTTGTAGTCAGATAGATTATGTGATGGAAAGGAAGGAAGGCCGTGAAGGATGTGAAGGTGATTGCAAGTGAGGAGTGTGGTCTCAGCACCTCCTTGTCGTAGCAGACATCCAAATGAGAATGAGAACTCGCTCGAAGAAGAGGTTTGTACCAAGAGTCAAGGCATGGGAGTTAATGAAGCCAGAAATTGGTGTCTTGTTCATGGAAAAGGTCGGCAAGAGGGAGCCTGAGATTACAAATGCGTCAGGGGTGGAGGAGAAATGGTGAGACATGAAGAAAATTTGGATTCAAACAACAGAAGAAGTGTGTGAGCGTGCGAAAGGTCCTTCGAGGCACAAAGAGACGTGGTGGTGCGAGAAAGTAGCAAAAGCAGTGGAGCTTAGGCGTTGCCTCAGGCTTGAGTGGAAAAAGTCTGGTACCGACGAAGATCTTGAAGCTTACCTGACAACGAAAAGGAAAGCGAGGAAGATTGTGTGGAACGCTCAGAAGGAAAAGCGCAAAGAGTTAGCACAGCAAATGACCAACGAGAAAGAGAGGAAGGAATTCTTCAAAGTTGCAAAACAAAAGTCGATGGAAAGTAGAGACGTCATCGGTCCAATATGTATGAGAAATGAGGACGGAAACATCGTTGTCAAGGAAGAGGTGTTGACTGTGTGGAAGCAGCACATGAAGCGGTTGATGAACATAGAGAACGATTGGGATGGAGTTACAGAAAGTGTGCCCATACAGGGACCCCGTTTTCGCCTAGAAATTTCGGAGTGTGAAAGTGCTTTGAGAGAATCATTTGGAAAAGCAGCAGGTCCGTCTGGTGTGACAGTGGAGATGTCAGCATCTGGAGCCCATTGTTCAAAGTGGCTTGCCAGCCTGTGTAATGAGATTTTGGAAGAGGGTCATATCCCATCTGACTGGAAGATGAGCGTACTGATACCAATCTTCAAAGGAAAAGGCGATCCTCTCAGTTGCGGGTCGTATAGGGGAATAAAGCTAACAGAACATGCACTGAAAGTATATGAACGAGTGTTAGAGAGACGGATTAGAGCACAGATTAACATCGACTCAATGCAATTTGGCTTCATGCCGGGGAAGGGAGCCACGGACGCTATTTTTATCCTCAGGCAGCTCCAAGAGAAGCATTTGGCAAAGAAATCCGATTTGTTTTTCTCTTTTGTGGATCTTGAGAAGGCATTCGACCGTGTGCCAAGAAAAGTGATGTGGTCTCTCCGAAGATCTAGAGTTGATGAATGGCTGGTAAAGGCTGCTATGGCTCTTTACACTGATGTGAGAACGGCTGTGACACTTGGATGTAGACAAAGTGACAGCTTTGAAGTGACTGTAGGGGTACACCAAGATTCTGTGCTTAGTCCTCTCCTATTCGCTATTGTGATGAACACGATCTCATCTGAGGCTAGAGAAGGCTTGCCCTCAGTGGTAGGATTATGACGCGAATTTCGCGTATTACGCGAATTTGACTGGAAATACGCGAATACGCGAAATTGAGGATTTATACGCGAACGAAATTATGCACTTAGATATAATATAATATATACCGCGAGCTAATGCTCTTGTCACTAGATAACTTGATATTGATATTCTAATTCTCATTCATAATATCAATCTTCGATAGAGTTTATGAACTGCTTTATGTGTTTTATACTTGTGACTAACTGGGCATTATTTAACATCATATCATTAAGTTTGTAACTCCATCTGAATTAAGTTTGAACTGCGATGTTCCATATGATATGCGATGGATTTATTAATATTTTTACCTTTTCCAGATCCATTTTACACACGAATGTATGTTGCTTGTGAATATGCTGAGGTTAACATAAGAATTATGTTAGTACTTCATTCTGAGAATATGATTTTCAGAAATATATCAATTGATCAGATCCCTTCCCGATGCTGGAAAATTGATGTATCCAACTTTGATCATTGGCACAACGCCTACAACATCATCATTGGTGAAAAAGCTCGAAAAACCTTCTAAGATTTATCAGGCCCCAACCAGGCAATCGCCTTCAAGATCATGAAAGCCTTTTTCATGGAAATTACAAAAAGATTGAGTGACTATTTGCCTTTCGGGAACGAGCTACTGAGGGCTTCACGATTTTTAAGTCCTCTGTACCAACAGAGTGACCATTATGAGAAATGGGTTTTTAAATTCGTCAAACCCATCCCTAACATTTTAGGAGATAGCGACCAATCGACATTGTAAGTCGAGATTAGGCTTCATCAAAGTCTGGTAAAAAAACGCCTATGAAAACGATGTAGGAGAATTTTGGTCGAAAGTCGACAAGGTGGGAAAGACACCAACCCTCGTAAAAGTCGCCAAAGCGATTTTTATTTTACCACATGGAAACGCGGAGGTCGAACGTATTTTGTCGGGTCTATCCGATGTAATAACTAAGAAACGTCGATCGCTGGGTTCTGAAACCATAAAGGCGTTGTCCATCAGTAAGTCTGTTCTCAACTGCAAAAAATTGGACAGCTCTACATTGAAAATAGATCGTCAACTCAAAGATTCATACACGGCATCGCACTCGAAATATAAAGCATGGAAGCAGGAGCAACGAAAAGAACGGGAAGAAAAAGAAAAACAAATTAGAAGAACGTCTACGAAAAGAATTGAACGAGGAAATGAACAGAAACGAAAGTATTCGAAAGCATGCGACTGAGATGGAAGATGAGCAAAGGCGACTAACATCTCTTGCAGAGAATGCACTGCAGCAGGCCAGAAAAGCCGAGAAAGACCTGATGGATCTTCGACAAGAAAAGAATGCATTAGACATGAAAAAGAAGCCGCGCGCAGTAGAGCACTCGATGTGATTCTAACAAGACATGTACACCAATTCTCAGATTCTTCTATGCCGAGTAACAAATATTCGCGCTTCGACAAAAAAGACTAATCTGTGTAATTCAATGGATTGCTTGCCATTATGAGTTACATAAGCGTATAAAGCAAACTTCTGTGTGTGTTGCTATTTGTATAAAGTTATAAAGTAGATGGTGCATAAGTTGAAGTCGTAAGTTTTCTTACCTAGATCGTGCATGTAAACAATAAAATACTAATTATGGAAGATCCATGATCACAATCAAGTATGGTGGGAAAAACATGTTCTATATTCTACAATATCTTATATGTTCTTATTATATGGTTTTGCATGCTATTTTATTTTATCAAGTAAAGTTGGGTGTATCTATTTTCCTGAAAAATTTCCTTTCCATAAGAATGAACAGAACACGCCAAACAAATGACACGTGAATATTGCGAATACAAATTAAGCTAAGAAAATCTCCAGTTAAAACGCAATCAGTAATTTTACAGATACGTAACTACATATCAAATCCTGTATTTCACTGTCACTGTCCATTCATACATGTTATTATTATTCAAAAGTAATCGCCATGAGACTTAGGAAATGATAAAGAAAAATTAACGCAGTCTCAAAATGCATCAGTTTATTGACAAATTTTCGCCTCAGACTTCATCAGGTGCACGATGCAAATGTTCATTTCATCGTGCACCTGATGAAGTCTGTGACGAAAAATTGTCAATAAACTGATGCATTTTGAGACTACCTTAGTTTTTCTTTATCGTTAATATTATTGTTGATATCAATCTTTAAATCTACACACCTATAACATGCGGCATGTCATTTGAAATGAACAAAAGGAATCAACTTTCTTGATTTTCCTGTTTGAATGAAAGAAGTTTGTTTACACGATAAAAGACTGCACATACAAATTAGCTAAGTGAGATTACAAAATTTATATAAAATTGTTCTGTGTGTGATGTATTGACAAAGCATGAAAATCACTGAAATGCCTATCTGCGTCCTCCATAAGATGTATGTCATCTGATAGAAGACGAAATTCTCTCTATCTATTTTTGTTCGCTGTAAGTGGACTTGTTCCTGTAAACTTATAGTACGTAAACTTGTGTTACCACATAAATATATACTTGCTCGTAGGGTACATAAAACAAAAGTAAACGAAATCAGTGCTGATACGCGAAATCAGCGCTAATACGCGAAATCAGAGCCGATACGCGAAATTGGCGAAATTTCGAAATCCGACCACTGCTTGCCCTGGGAAGTTCTCTTTGTCGACGATTTAGTGATTATGGCAATCAGCGAAGAGGAACTCACGGGAAAAGTTGAGAGGTGGAGGGCATCTTTGGAGCCGAAAGGCTTGAAGGTGAACAGCAATAAAACGAAGATGATGGTATCGAAAGATGGATCAGGTACCTCAGATAGGTCTGGAATGTATTCATGTGGTGTGTGTGTGACAAAGGAGTCGGTGTAAATTCTATAAGATGCATGGTCTGCGGCAGATGGATACACAAGGAATGTAGTGGTGTGAGAGGAACCATAACAGCACCATCTAATCACGGGTTTGTATGCAGGCGCTGCAGGGTTGACATACCACCAGTAACGAAGATTGGTGACGGAAAAGAAGTTGAGGTAGCTCTGCCGTACAGTGACAAAACAACCTAAGTCCAAATTTGTGATTTTTCAGTAGAGCAACTTTTGTGAAAACTTTAATAGAACAAAAAATACTTAATCACAAATGCCAATATTTTGCATATAGCATGTCTATACTAACACTAGTTATACAAAAAAGTTTGCACTAGTGCACGCACTGGAAAGTGCTTTTTATGGACTTAGGTTTTTTGTCACGGTTTTTCTTTACCATTTAACTGCAATTACCTTGTATGAGTACTTAAGTCCATCATTTCCCCCATTTTTCAGCAAGATAAGTTGCATTCCCATCAGACAAGAGAAAGAATATTTTAACTTGTATAAAAACAGATAACTCTATTGAAAAACAATCTCAAAATCCTTGTATCAAAAATCTATCTGGATTCAAAAACTGATATATCTTTACTAAAACGAGGATGATGTAAATTACACATTTAAATCAGAATCGGGAATTTATCAAGTCCATTGAAACGTTGCTTTTGGGCATCTCAACCCACGAATGTCTCCTTTGTAGAGGCATCAAGGGAATCAGGGTTTTCAAAATGACTGCTTTTTTCTTTGAATTTATTCCACGTGCCTCTTTTTTGAAGACTAGCTTCTCCAGAAACAGCTCCGAAGAAGACTTCGACACGACACTCACAGCCCTAAAGTTACAGTACTGTGCAAAAAGATTGCCCCATCCTAAATTTGATGAGATATTCGGCGAATTATGGCTTTAAAGACCCAGTCCGCCCAAATTTGCCTAACGTTTTTTCACGCAAGCATGTTAATTCCCTATGTGGTGAATCTGTCTACACGCTCTAACAAACGATTGTACCGTGGATCAGCTTGCAATCGCTGTTTCTTTCTCGAGTGATGACGTCACTAGTGGAATCACACACCGGCTGCCGTGAAAGTCTCTACAGCAGCGACAACGCTGCATGGAGTAAACAAACATCGACTGCTTTGCTAGCTCTGCATCAAAGTGAAATCTCTCTTCTCGTTTGTTAGCAAAGTTGCATGGTCATCATCCTAAGTGTGAAACATGCCTCAGTCCTGTGCAGATTTTGGGTGCAACACAAATAAGAAAATTCACCCAGATCTGAGTTTCTTTTCAATACCCGAAAAATGCTCTGACATTCGAAGACAGTGGATCTCAGTGATCTCTAGAGAAAATTTCACAATAAACTTGAACACAAAAAATTTGCGAAAAATTTACGAATAAATCAACAGATAACCGTGACAAAAGGCAATTTGCATTAGAATTCAAATAATTCAAGATAATAATCTAACATATGTACTACAAATCCATGTATTGTATAATGTATTATAAAATATGGCCAGAAGCCAAAGAAGGACAGGCTATCAGCACGTTTAAAAGCATGCATTTATAGAAATGAACTAAATGTGATGAACAGTTTTCACGATCATATTCGTACTCAGAACCTCAAAATATCCTTTTCCCACTTATTTTTTATTACATTAAAACTTTAAATCGATTTTTTTGGGTAATGTTATAAATTTATTTAATTATTGTACAAAGGACGTAAACATGATATTTACATCGCAGTCAGAATCATGAAAAGAAAACCCTTTGTATTTCATTTCTGGGTCAGGATATGCCTTTCTGATAGCTATAACCACACATGATGGAATGACTAGACGATTATGACGGCCCAAACTCCTGTTGTATATCCAATGCACAAAATTACAGTAGGCTATATGTCGGTAAAGCGCTGGTGTTCGCTGATCTTCACCGGGTGCTTTTAGCAAAAAAGAAGCGTGCATAGCGATGGACATGTCTAGCACTCCCTGATTCAAGCAAGTAGCTTGAAAATCAGAGTTATAAGTGATACATCCATTATAGCGTTTTTCATCAACACTATTTTGTTCAAGGCAGCAAACATACTCTCTTGATGAAGGCATAACGTTGCTAATAAATAAATGCATAAGCTGCCATGATCGATTGCTCGGCGATTCCGCTTGCTGTTTCAGCGTCAGCAGGGGGCGAGTCCGCGGCTGATATCAATAGGCTGTACTGTTGTCTGCTCCTTTGACTTCCCCGAATGACGTCACGAGAATACTTTCATCGGCTCCATGCATAGAAATAAAACCTCAAGAAAACGAACCTTAAGTAATTAGCTTAACACAATAATAAATAGTGCATAAAATTCGCACGCATTTTCACTTAGATACACCTGTCAACGGCTGAATCATTTGGTTTGAGAAATCACATGACTAAAATAAGCCGAAGTTTGGGTCAATCATTCATGCCCCAACTTAGTTCCCCCGGATGTGCCGCGACCTTGAATCAATTTCCATTCTAGTCAACTTCAGTTAAACAATCTATTTCTATGGCTCCATGTGTGTTAATGCATCTCGATACGAACGAATGAATATGCACACAGTTCCTTAAGCATCATGAGCTATCTAAATGGTAACATAAAAAATTGGGCGGACTGGGTCTTTAAGTAACGATAAGGTATCACATATTGGTATAACTATTTCGAAAACTTATCTTAGTGTTATCCTATCGTACTAACTATTGTAAATGCTTATTAGAATGCATATTTTAGCTGATTTCCTTTATGCTGTTGGTAAAATGCAAAACCATGTATGCATTAATCAATTAACAATTCATAGAAACAAACTTAATTCACATGAGATATAGCAAAGTTCAGTAAGTCAACGGTCCACCTTTCGCCTTAATGCATTCTGCTACTCGTCGAGGCATCGATTCTATAAGTTTTTTGCAAATACATGTATCAGTCATTTCATTGGTTCGCATCAAGATGTCCAGGCATTGCTTGATGATGTCTTGCTTCGTCTTCACTTCATGCTTATTAATTTTTTGCTTCAAGATGAACCATAAGTTCTCTATAACGTTCAGGTCCGGGCTGTTCCCCGGCCATTCCAAAAGCCGCACTCTATTCAAACGCAAGAACTCCTTACACACTTAGGCGGTATGGCATGGTGCCAAGTCTTGCTGAAGGATCCACGCCTCACCTTCCCATCAATCATGCGCCTGCGGTAACACTCTGCTTTCCAGAACTCGGAGGTACTGCTCTTTATTCATTGATCCATCTACGAAATGGAAGCGCCCTGTACCTCGTATTGACATGCAACCCCATATCATTAGCTTTAAAGGATGACGAAATCGAGCAGCGAAGTGATCTGCTTTTGGAATCTCACCAACCGTGCGTCTCACGAAGCGGGTCTGAAGTGGTTGGATCTCTACGCATGTTTCATCGGTAAACATGACTTTTGACCAGTCATCAATATCCCAATGCCTGTGATCTTTCGCCCATCGAAGTCTTTTTTCTCGCATTGCTGGCGTTAATACTGGACTATTAATTGGCCGATAAGCTGGCCGTCCTGCCTCCAAGAGTCTTCTCCGAACGGTAGAAGAGTCGAGTTCCACACCATAATCAGTCGCAAGCTCTTCAGCCAATTCTCTGGATGATGCTCTAGGAGCGGCTTTTGATAACTTTACAATCGTTCGGTCTTCGCGCTCTGAGGTAACCCTAGGGGGGCCATCAGCTTCCGTGTTACCTCTTTCCTCAAATCTTTGAATGATACGATCCACAGTGCGACGATCTTTTCCCATTGCAGCTGCAATTTCCCGATAGACATCGAACCAGATTGATAAAGGCCAATAATTTGACCGCGAGTAAAATCGCTGGAGGTTGCCATTATCAGCGCACAGTGAAAACAAATGTCATTGACAAGACGATGCAAGATAGAAATCAGTATACCCACGCGTGTTGAATGCAGCATTGATGACAACTGTTGTCTCGATTCCCGCAATGATTGGCTGCTGCCTTGATTCAACCAAACATGACGCATTATCGCAAAGCAGTTAAAATGATGACGACTGTTGTCTCGATTCCCGCAATGATTGGCCGCTGACTTGATTCAACCAAACATGACGCATTATCGCAAAGCAGCCATGCTGATTAAACGTGTCGAACAACATAATAAATGTTTGTCTTTTCCTTCAGGCCTACTCCTCTCTATTTGGTAGATTTCATAACTGTTAGTGTCACAGGCCATATAAAACGCATGCAAAGGACTGTAACTGAATGAGGAAATGATGAAATTGATAAGTAGAGCCATTGATTTTGACCAAATATCATTATAATTACCTATAATGTAAAAGAGCTGTTTTCATAGAATACTTGTGGGTGGGGCAATCTTTCTTCACAGTACTGTAGTCAAATCAAATGATGATTTGAAAAAGAATCGATTGTCTCCACGACGAAATTGAGTCACAACGACATTTGAAAGATGTGGTCGATTGGTCATCTTTGACAATTTATATTGCGATACTAGGTCCAATTTGTACCCATTGTCTTTAGAGTGCATGAAGTCATCTGTCTGCATGATCACAGCAGTGCTTTTCTTAGTTGAACAGCAAAGCTTGAAGTCTTGCAAGTCATACACACAACCTTTCTTTTTCAAAGCTTTCTCGACTGCAACATGTTCACTGTCAGCACTCATGAACGTATGGGCTGGCTCAAAATATTTTAGGGTAACTGTCTTCATGGCAAATTCTTCATTATGAACACAGCGCAAGATAAATGAAAATAGTTGCCAGTTTTTGTTTTGTGCAGAACAGTTATCAAGGAATATGGTGAATTCATCCGCGTCCCTGTTAGCACGAAAAAACTTCAAATAGGCACTCGCTACATCTTTGGAGTTTCTGCCGGCTTCAGATTCATCCCAAATCACTGCCAATGATTCTCCTTCTGCTCCAATACATGTAAAAGTCTCATTGAATGCAATAATTCGTGGTGTGAATATGCAAATCTTGAACGGCATCTGAGGAAGCATTGTGACCTTCATCATATCCGCACATGCCTTTACGTGACCAGTTTCATGAAGAAATTTACAATCTTCATACTCCCTTCGAGCAGCTCGATACCTTTCTTCGTGTTCGGCAAAACTCAGACAGGATTGACATGGCTCGAAACAAGCATTTTCTTTGATGTGGTGGTCATGGCTCACACATACTTCACATTCCTCACCAGACAGCTTGGTAAATCCGATGTTCATATCTTTTATGATGGTCCTCATAGATCCATAGCTCACTGACTTCTGATAAGTCATGTTGAACTCACTCCAGATATCAGCAATCATACATATCCTTTGTCGCCAAGTGTACCTTAATGGTCGGCAGCTGTGTCATTCACCACACTTTTAATCACAAACGCCTACAAATTCAAGAATTGATGGAATCTTACCTTCAGAGACAAATTGAGAAGGCTCTCACAAGTCACTATCAATTAATTTGTCTTTGGCCTTTTGCGTCAAAAAGTCAATTTTCAAAAATTTGGACTTGGGTTGTTTTGTCATTGCACGGCAGAGCTGGTCAACACTACGAAGTGGTGAACAGATTTTGTTACCTGGGTGACATGTTGGATGGTGGTGGTGGAGCGGATGCAGCTGTCTCTACACGATTACGTTGTGGTTGGAAGCGATTCCACGAGCTGTTGCCTTTCCTGACATCACGGGCGGCACCTCTATGGATGAAGGGGCAAGTGTACGACGTGTGTGTAAGAAACAGCATGCTGTATGGTAGTGAAGCGGGCCATGAAGACAGAAAACGAAATGAAGATAAGAGCCGAAAGAAGAATGGTCAGGTGGCTTTGTGGTGTGCCGCTTCGAGAAAGAATCCCCAGCGACGACCTCCTTCGAAGACTGAGCCTAGTTGGAATGGAGGAAGCGATGAGAAGAAGGCGTTTGAGGTGGTACGGTCATGTAGTGAGGAAAGCAGATGATGATTGGGTGAAGGTGTGGAAGTCAGAAGTGCCAGGGCGAATCCCCAGAGGACGACTTCAAATCACATGGGAGGAAACAGTTCGAGCAGACTGTAAGAAAATGGGTCTCTGCGAGGAATATGCAAAGGATCGCGCCATGTGGAGAACTGCCATCAGAGGCAATCGTCCAACCCAGCCAACAGCGGAATAACGGACGTAAAACGTATATGATGATGAATATCTACAGATTATTTTCTATCCTGTATGTGTTTATGCCTCTGATTGGTGATGTATGTCAAAACGCATTTAATGACAGCAAGTTTCAGCTTAATCAAGATGTCGTGTTTGACGACAAAAGAAAGCGATTTGATTAATCCAAATGTGTTAAGCTTCTTAAAGAAAAGTACATTAACTGCATGACCTAGAGATAGTTCTATGCACTTATCGCAGTACTTCTCACTTGATCACAGAAAATGCATACAAAATAGTCATTTCAGTCTGCTTCCCATTGGATTCATAAGTGCTTTCTTTGATGACAGAAAGAGGTACCGGATGCCTCGACAAATGTACAGTTTCTTAGTAACCATATGGCACACAACATTTCTGTGAAGGTCTCATTTATGGTCTCGGGTTGGCGACCCGACTGTGTCGACGGGTCTTAGATCGGAGCCGTGGTAGCTCGACCACGGCTCCAAAACTGTGGCCAAATTCCCATAATTGTAAACCTCGCGTCTCAGATACATGGCAATGGTCATCTCTTCAGAAGACATTACAGAAACACTAGGTATGGGTGCTGTTTCGACAAGTAAAATTTCCAAGTCTGTGGACATGCCAGGATCTACCTTTTAGAACTTTTGAAGTAATATTTGGAAGACGTGGATCCGGAGAGAAGATAGAATTTCGTGATGTGGCTCAAGAGGAATGACTTCGAAGATCCCGGCTTCGATAGTCGCATTTCGTGAATCGAGGAAGAGCATTCACTGTGAACGGAGCCGTTAGCACTCATCAGCCGATCACTTCGAGTTAAGAAAATCTTCATGCTGTGACATCCAATAAAACTGTATCTGGAAAAGGTTACTTTCTGGTGCGGCCTCAAGAATTGGTCCGCACTTCGAATCAGCCATCAAAGTTGAAAATCACCTCGAATTGGTTGGAACCATTCATACTTCCGCATTTGAAACGACGTCCTGTGTTTACTCGAAGCATGTTTCTTGAAGGTAGAGCGACACCACATTGCCAATAACGTTTTCGCGAATTCCGTGGTGGAGCTATTTGTTCGACCCCGGTTACCGCGATAACTGGTCAGAAAGTAGCTCTGATATCGCTCCATCAACCACCAGACTAATGGTTATGAGACTCCCTTAAACGCAATACTAGGCGCCCACAAACAAGATTACATTCAGGAAGTTTCCAATTATGACTCTCCTGATTTAAGAAAAAGGGCAGTTGAAGACATTCGACCTCTCATGACATCATTCATGAGAATCAATGGCAATTTGAACATTAATTGTGTTGACTATTTTATTTGTTAATTGGTTATTCGTTTTGCTTCGTCAGGGAGAGGATTTTAATCAAGGCCATATGTTTAACATGTGACAAAATCTGTCGGAGATCCCACTCCTGTTATGTGTATTACGTTAGCTATGAACGTTGTATAATGTTGATGACAAACTTCGAGCTTCATTATAATTAAAGTTCGATTGGATCAAGAAAACATCTGCAGTCTTCTGTAGAGATTCGATTTATCGTTTCACTGGAAACTGGCTTCCATGGTGCAATTTTCAATGATCTATCATTAATTTTGATTCAAAAAGTAACGTGCACTTATGATATCTAACATATACAACATGCCCTTGTGTTGTAGATTTCTTCTGAATTTATTGGTCTCACTCACGGTGCGAAATCATACTAGGGCTGAGACATTCTTTATACGCTGGCATACATGAACTTGGTACGTACAAGGCTAAGTCACATGTGCGATCGCTTTAACAACAAAGCTGGCCAGCGACTTACTTTTGCTATCATTCTGCCAGTGAACCACCTAACATTGCTTCATATAAAATAGACAATTTTGCCTCACAGCTAATAGGCAACTGATCACTCTGACGGCAAGTTTTGTATATTTAGGCAATGAGGATTAACATGTTTGAATTGTCTCTTAAGATAGAACAAAAAGTAGTCATGATTGAGCTAGTGATTGCTAAGATTTTGCAAATCATGCGTCATCTGTTGATCATTATTTGCACTGATGAATTTTGAAAATTCATGTATGTTTTTTGTTATTCTAAAACCGTCCTGCGAAAACACCAAAACTCATCTGACGCAAATTATACCGTCGCATAGTTTCATTCAATTTCAGCTTAGTTATGGATTTTTTCAGTGTATTTCTGCTTCGGAGTATTATGATCTTCTCGAGGTAAGGGAGGAGTGTTCCCTTAATGAAGATCAATTCAAAGAAATATGTCCATCTTTAGTATACCAGATGGTTGACAAATCCTGTATCAAGAAGGAGGAGATAGATGTGGTGAAAATGAAAAAATCGCTGTCATCATCAACATCCAAAGCTGCAGGTATGCTGTTTTTGTGATTTGTTCTTCATTTTTTTTCTGAAACGGTCTGGATGAATGCATTTACAGCCCACGTTTTTCAAATTGTCATTTTCTATTGCATTGCTGTATCCTAGTATTATGTGCTACTGTGTTGAAATTTCTACGATATCTAGAAATAGCCGTCGAACGACCTAGCAAAATATCCTGTGTGCCCCCATAGCAAAAAAGGTCTATATCACCGTCAATGTAATAATATTATGTTCAAGGTATTATGTACATATGTATGAGGTACTGATTGCTGAATGATTTACACCGGATCATGAACAGAAAAGTTATGGGGCTATCCACAAAGGACATATGCAGCGAGGGGGTATGGCAGGTGTAGACATTTTGCGGACGTGTGTAGTGAAGCAGTCAGGATATCAAATATCAAATCGTTTTTCTCAACAGAGAACACTAAGATGAAATTAGACATGGCAATGATTTAAAAATTGACGACATGGGAGATGATGATATTCTACATTTACACAATTTGATAAAATATATGATGCGTTGCATGAGACCCTTCTGATCACAAGTCATTATCCATAGCCACTCATGGGCCCCTTTGGTGATCAATGGGGCGCCTCTGACGATACATGGGCCTTTTTGAAGAAATTGGACCTTTTGTGACTAGACTATGCATTATTTATGTTTTATACCCGCTACGTGATCTATGTTTCCTTGTTACGTTTTTGGACTCATTAGTAGTTCCCCTATCCTATACCGTGCATACTGTATAACCGATCGTCATAAAAGTTATGGCAAATTACTCTACTTTTTTTCCATATAAATCTAGTTGTTTTTAAATTGGAACGGTAGTTTCAGAGCAACAGAGGATTGGTTGGCCGATGCCTTAGACATGATGAGAAAACCTGACTACGTACCAAGTAAAGACAGTGTGCTGCAAAAAGTTCATGACGATCCATTTGTGCATACATTCTAGGAGAATGATGTCTGGCTTGGGCTTACTAAAAATTACAGGCCGATTAGAGTTTGCTTGTAGAAATTCTGCATGCCGGTGCATTATTATGAGCATATTATTTTATTGTATTGAAGAAATTTTATTTATATTGGTTTTCGTCTTCTTTTTTATTTTAATACAGCATTGGCACCAATGGCAATTAATTTTTATGAAAACTACATGTACAATAGTGTAGTGTAGGTATATGTATTCAAGAAGTAAACAGCACATTGTGAAGTAAACAATTCCATTTGTTGTATTGTGAAGGCCTGCGGGGTAAATTATCACTCGTACATTGTGAATCTCATTATACACTCCAACAATTTTTGATTAACAAAACCCTCCCTCATATCATGACATTTTGAATTAACATAAAGCTCAGAAAAGTTGTAATTCCTGCTTGATACAATTGCCGAGAAAATGTTTTGTGCATTCCAGGAGGTTTCGCATTCGGCGCTTTAAACAGCTTAAATTCTATCAGTTATACTCCTAAAAAGTTGGAGGTTTCGCCTGGGCGCTTTTAAAGCATAAAGATTCTATCAGTTACACTCCCAAAAGGCTGGAGGTTTCGCCTGCGTACTTTGCCTGCCTCAATATGGTTGATTTCTAATTAATTATTATATGTGGCCGTAGTGCATTAATAATCAATGTATATTTAATCGCAGCATAGGGCCTATAGTTTGTAGACGCATAACATAAAGATTCATAAGTATTTAAAATTGACTCTTGGATTGCTTGTAATCATCTCAAAACTGAGAATGGGACCCTGAAAAAGTAAGATTTGGGCCCTCCTGGAAGAGATCTTCCGGATTTTTTGTAAAACCGTGTTATCGTCCCTGTTTAAATTTGACGCGTGAATTTGAATAAAATTTTCATGCAGAAAGCCTAGAAATTTTTGTTCAAATTTGAACCTTGAACTTTTGCAAATTTCCCTGGAAAACACCTGGAAATTTTCATTCAAATTTGCGCGTACACCCTGCTAGTGGGGTCTCCCCAATGAGTGAGCAGAACCTCACTACCTAGCACTCCCTACGCAGTAGTGCGACCAGTACACAAAAGCCGCTTGCATGCAACATGAAAAGAACCAGCTACCGCTTCCATTGTTGCTCCAACGTACTATGTCATTGTGTTGAACACCGAGATTATTGTTGGAGAAATTAATGACGACTTATGGTCAATATTTTGGGGAGAGAGTTGTCCTGTACCTAACGGGTACGCTTTCCGTAGCTCCCATTTCGCTTGTTCCTAATCAATAGTCCATTGTGATCAACATAATTTCTTCCGCTGTTGTATACATGTATTGTGTATTCAACTGAAGTAAATCTGAAACGTTCCTGATCTATTTTACTCGAACTTTGTTGGGATTGATTCAATGATGCAGCCTAATTCGTATTCGCACCTGAATCTATTCTCATCGTAGCCTTGGAAGCCTGGGATCAGTGGGCAGCCCTTGTGCTATTATTGTTATAACAGGATGTACAACGCGGGAAAAATTGGTTTCTGGAAAACCGGGAAAAATCAGGAAATTTTGAAATTGGGAACTGTAAAGATAAGACAAATTGAAGACCGTTAACAACATTAACAAAATGGCTTACTGTATACAGGGTTTCCGCGCTCCTGGAAACTCCTGGAATTTGGAAACGGTTTTCCAGGGCTCTGGAAACTCCAGGAATTTTGAATTTTTACCTCACCTGGAAACTCATGGACTTTGATAAATGTGGTAGATAAGTGAGGGCATTTCTACTTGAATACTAGAAGTTTTTTAATGTAGTTTTTCAATTGATACAAGCATTGTTCCATTCCTGCTTGAATCCCTGAGAGAACATCATAAATTCGCTTTCGAATCGGTTTATCAAGCCACATGTGATGAAAACCTGTCAAAAGTTCAAAAAGCTGAAGCTTCCCATGTCTGAAAAAATTTCGTGTAACTGAAATCGATTGACATTGGCTTTGCAACGATATTAGTCATAAAATCGGCAGGCTGAGCGTATATACATAAGGAAGAATTTTCTTCAAAGAGTCTGGAATTCTTGAATGCTATTTTGGTGCCTTCCAAATATCCATTCTACGAGGAGTAATCTTGCTTATGGCCTCAGATACCAAACGGAAATTGATATCATTAGATTAGACTTTGGATGAACTGATGGGCAAAAAATTGGTCACTGAATTCCAGGCAGATCGCATCAAAACTCAATGCATATTTCTGACATCAAACAATACCATGAAGTCCTACTTGCAGATGTTTGACCAAAGAAGAAACAGAATTGATGACTATTCACTCCATTGCTTTTAAAAAGATAATTCCGCGAATCATTCTCTGAGCTATGGACAGCTTCGGTAATAAGAGGTTCCTCTGTCAGTAAAGAGATGAGAATCAAAAAGAGAACCAATGTTCTTATTGCTCAAAGAAAAGTCAAAGATCATTCACGCGCTTTGTATGACGGGGATGCTCGTAATTTTGACGTATCCAAGAAGCTGATTTCGTCTTCTTGAAATTCCGCTGCGCGATATCGAGAAGCAAGAAAGGAATAAGCGTGGAACCAAGAGGTCAAAACAGGCATTGTGAATGAAGAGAAGAGGAAGGCGTCGTAAATGAAAGATGGAAAATATGAAGAAAAAACTTTTACTGCAGATTGATTTTATTGACCAAGATATCCACTCTTAGATGAAATAGGCTTTTGCGTCTTTATTTTGCAATGATCTTGTCCGTAATCATGGTATTGGTCTTCATGTATTTTTGTAGAACAGTTTTTGCAATATTTTGTTGCTTCCCAAAAATTAGTGGCATATACATCAGGATGCTAATCTATAGATACTTTTTGAGATACCAATTTAATAAGAATTCCAGATGGCATGAAGCATTGGAAAGAAACCATGTTGCGCATACATAGTGGCCTTTTTTGGTATGTTCATATCTGCGCATATTATCCAATCAAACAACATATTTATCCGCTCAATAAGATATCTACCACCAACTTTTAAACGTATAATAATCCAATCAGTTAGCGAAATAATTTGCGCATTGCAGATGTTGAAAAATGTAATGTACTTATGGAATATAAAATTTTGATGTTTTTGGTAATATCAGCAATCAAATTGTTGTGATCAATATAAAATATCAAGTAAAAAATAAAAAAATAAGGAATAAATGAAAATATAGATATAGAGAGAGAGGGAGTCTACGTTGAAAGCGCATTCAACTGAGGTTTTTTGTTATGGGAATTTGAAATGGATTGCTGTCGTGGGCAACCGTTTTCAGTGATATCTGCGTTAACAAAATTAATGAAGTGTACAAGGAATTTCAAGACCGGGAAAATTTTAATAATGGAACGGGAAAACTGGGAAAAATCAGGGAAATTGAAAATCCGAAAGCGTTATACACCCTGTATAATTTCTGTTAAGTAAATTGCGCATTACCTATATTTTGTAATTCTTGTAGCATTTTGATGATGATTTCAATGATGCCATAAATTTTTTGAATTCTTTGCGAATTTCCTTTCAATCTACAATGGAAACAGAGAAAGCGACAGTCTTCTTTTCCTAGATGTGTGTATAAAAAGAAAATCTACTTATTTCGAATGACCGGTTTATAGAAAGTACAAACACACGGATTTATATCTCAACACCAAATCCTGTCATCTGCCATCGGTTTACAATGGCATTGTCAAAACACTAGGAAAGATAACCATCACCATTTGCTCTGATGACAAAATAGATGCAGAGTTAGAACATCTAGAACTATGAAGCTATCAAAACAAAAAATGCGATAAAAGACGCAAAAGTGATTAAATAATTTCAGAAAGGAAAGCAGACATGATAACAAGAAAGAGAACCCACGTCTCTTTCAGCAATGCAACATTTACGTGGTACATCAGAAGTGATTGAATCAATTTTAAGACAATCAAATTTCGACACTTTTTCGCCCTCTACACAAAGCAATACATGTATTAGTACGGAAACGATCATATCCAACGAAATGACTCGGAAAAGTGCAAATGAAATAAATTGTGAAGAGTGCAAATGGAAATGAAAATAAATTTTCTGATATATTGGAGAGACGACCTTTGGAAGAATAGCTGAAGAACAAAAAAGAACTAGGGCAGTCTTTGAACTTGAATACGCAGACAACAAACAAAGACAACTGTTTCTGCTTCCAGTGGGCGCTCTGAACCTCATCCTGGAAGGGACATGTTGCATTTTCACTGAAGTCATGTGAACCAGTATGCGTTCTGAGGATGCCAGCTCTTTGTCCTTGCGGTACATGGCTTGTTGATTTCTTTTCAGTAGATGATGCAGCTGGAGCTGTGGCAGTAAAGCTTGGAATGCCTCACTCACTTCCATTGCTGACAATCGTGTCGTGGCAAGCAATAGTCTCGCCAGAGAAGCCTTTCTGCCATCTCTTGACTGTAACAGTCAAATCCACATCCTGGTCGATCGCGTTCTCCGATATTCGTTGACCATTGGCACACCCGTCGCATGTGTTCTTCAGGCAATCTGGCTTAGCATCAGGACACAGTGCATTGTCAACAATCCAATTAGTAACACAGTAATGTCGTCAATCCCGCAGATGAGGCTGCATTTAGCAAGCACATAAAGTTTTCATGAAGCACACAGCAGCAAACGTTGTGTGGAGTCTTGCCAATAGGGATGACGTGTTTGGGACGGGCATTATAGAAGAGAGACTTGCCAACTAATTTGCCGTGTTTTTCTACGAACATTCGATAACACTCTCCAACTGTGTAGATCAACGAACGCTTTTGAACCTTCATCTTCTCGCCTTTTTCGCGCACAGTAACATAGTCTTTGTTTCCTGGACAGACACGAGATATTTCATCCTGATCGTAGAAATCAGCAATGGTGTCTTTGTGGCTTTCTGATAAAGATGTTATCTTCCCTTTAATGAACGACGAGTTGCTGGAGACTTGGTATTCTTCAGCAATTGCTTGTGCTATGACTTTCCTGTGACGTGGGGAACGTGGCATTGCATTGATCACTCGTTGTTTTGCCTTCGATTCGGCTGTTTTTGTTTTGAAAACCGTGTTTGAATCATTCAACTTCCTCTTCTCTCGGAGATTTTTCATCCTTACTTTAGCCTTCTCGCGATCACGTTCGAGTTCTTCTTGGGTCATATTTGAACGTCTCACTCTCATCCGGTCAACTTCTCGGGAAAGATATGATGAATTTGTGGAACGATACTTCTTCGCGATTTCAGCTCGAGTCTTGTCCATTTTTCGGTCATGAATCACATCGAAATATATCTTCCATTGTTTTATATGTCACAGTCAAAATATTCATGGGACGCCCACAACTACTAAAAATAGCGCAACTTATACCCATCTTCATGGGAAAATCCAGGATACTTAAAATAGCCTATTTCTTTTACCCAATACATACATTTGCTCCCATTCCGTTAATCAGTCATGTCATGGGAAGCCCAAGGCTACTAAAAAAGCTTTACATTATGGTTGATGTGTGTTTCTCCACCTAAGACGTACATCTGTCTCCATATCGATTAAATCAGTCTTGAAATATCATGGGAATCCCTGGACTGCTGAAAATAGAATTACTCGTGAGTCAAGAGAATTTCTCGGAAACTTTGAGAATAACTTACAAGCAACTAGGACATTGAAGTGCGTCAAAATTGTACCTAGCCATGAGTCGTTTCTTTGTAAATTTGTACCAGTATGGCTAACTTTCGTGAATGAACTTGTATGCCAAAAAAACGACGAATGCCAATAGATATTCGATGCCCGACACGAAGCAAATGTTCCGAAATGATTTATTAACTTTATCTTTATACAAGGAATGCATGGAGCGCGTTTGTGACTGATTTCTTTTTCGAATATGTTTTCTGATGAAGTTGGACAAAATGTTCGTTCGTGACCGCACTTCTCGAAACTTATGAGCTGCTAGTAATCAAACATTTCTAGATTTCTTTTCAGCATTTAAGTTGATCAAATAGCATACTAGTCTATTCAATCAGAGCAAATTTCGTGATGAAGAATCCAGAGCTTTGGAGGTTATTAACGTTTACATTTTTTTCGAAAAAGTCGTGTCGTTCTGTGTTCGTTCGTGACCACTCAAACTATTGTATTTTAAACCATCAAATACGCATATTTTCATCGGTTTGGCTAGTGTCTCATAAACAGTGAATATTGCAGCCAATTCAAATAAAGTATGATTATCACCGGTTCAGTAGGTTAGGAATGACAATCAGAAATGTAACAATAAATCCTGCAAAGTTCGTTCGTGACTGCGTGGAATTGCCCATTTACAAATGACATAAATGAAGGACACCGGGCTGCTGCAAAGTTCAGTTCGGTTCAACATAGAATGCAGTATATGCTCAAAATAACACTAAAATGCACACTACTACTAAATAAAGTGCGTCAGCACCTCACCAATTCAATTACTCATTAGCGAATCACTATTTCGTTGAATGTATATTGATTCAAAAATTATTAAAACTCATCATTAAAAGCGATAGAGTCTGATTGCTTTTTTCGTCGAATGTGAAGGAAATACGTGGATGCGCTTCATTTGCCATCCTCACGAAATCAACCTCAGGATCAAACACGACAAGCATGTCTTCAACGTAGCGAGTCCACAAGAAGATAGCATTGTTGACCCCGGATGAAAGGTAGATGTGAGTTCTTCAACAAATGTCATGAAGATTGAGGATAATGCGGGCGCAGCATCATTACCCATAGCGATTCCAGTGGTCTGCTGAAAAAGTTTTGAGTTGATAATACAGACGTCTTCAGATGAAAATTGGGTCGCATGAATTTTATTGGCCAAACAGAAAGAAAGATTAATTCGAGAATTGAAGAACATCTCAAATCTGAGCTTTTTCTGTAGTGTATCAGGGCAAATCCAAAAAAAATCCTAATTCATTGTCTTTCGTCAATCAGAGACATGCAAGTGGTCTAATTTTTTTAGAACACATTGAACTTTAAGTTGATGCTAGATCCATCTAATCCATGCGCATTTTTGATGCAGTTGTCATTAACTTTTGATATAGACGTGCTCAAAGTTCGAAAATGGTGCAAACTCGTATGTCAACAGCTTCGAGTACTAATTCTCGGTGTGCATATAGTCATTGTTACTATCGAGTTAGAGATTACCAAAATGCGTTAAAATGCTGTTTAAAGACACGCAGTTATACGAAATATTTTTAATTCGGAGCATGGATATCTAATTTTTACGAAAATTGATAATATGTGCCTGTCCACAGTTTCAGATCTCACATAACCGACGCCATATTTGTCACATAAGCGACGTCTACATATCAATGATATCAATAGCTAGAAATCTTCATTTTGAGACTCAAATGCGTGGATGCATCCACAAAATAATATATTGTCATATCACTGTCGTTAATCAATGATTTGCTGAAAAAATAAATTCTTATGCAAAAAATCCAACCTTGCTGAGCACAAAATGTCACATAACCGACGCCAATGTTGTAGAGATTCTGGAATGTTGAACAAGATGGACCACTTTTAAATCATGCGTGCTAGTAGCCCTACTTTATGCGCAACTAATGACAGTAGAACTTTCACTCTCGCTATTTACTCGCTATTAGTTTGATAATAGTACAAATTGTCACATGACCGACGCCATCGGTTATGTGGCAAGAATTCATTGGAAAATTATTATCGCAGACTGACTACCTGATGCAAATATTTCAGTTCCTCTAATGAATACATCAGTCTTCATCTGCATTTGTTAGATGCTTCAATTGAATTTATGGACATAACTCGTACACACGTAATTTTGGTGCAGCACAAAGTTTGCCACTAAAGCACATTATGTAGCGAAATTAGGATGTTGATTTAATCTGCAATTGCGGTATTCCGGATAATTTTGTTTTCATGTTTTCGCAATCGCATTTTGTGAATCAGAAGGCCTATGTTCGTGTGAGCTTTTAACAAGTAAAAAGTTTTGCCTGCATAAGACATGCATTACATGTAGACCTACAATAGTATAAAACATGCACCCCTAGAATAAGTCTATAACACATGTACTACTACTACATGTAGGCTTATGCAGTGTAGGCATGTAATGCAAAATATAATGTGTAGGCACGTGTAGGCTTATAATACTATGATAGCATTAACCTCAGCATGTATGTATAATAGTTTTACTGGCATACAATACTTACAGTACATTTAGGCCTACAATTTTGTATTATATAATTGATATAAGAAATATTGCGAACTTTGAGTGACTACACACTCAATTTTGCTTTTCCTGACCGTTGAACTCATTTTCTCAAAAAGTTTAACTACAAAATCATTAATCAGATGGAATTTCCTCTTCCATTTTTATACAGATCTAATTTTTGTACTACGTTTCAATTCTATCAACAGTTTCAGCATTAATATAGGCTTACTGACAAGCAAATTAGCTCAAAGACTTGCAATCAATTTTCTATGATACGATGCATGTAGAGCAATGTTCAGAACAGCAACGACATGCACAAAAAGAATGATATTGAATCATTCGTCTTGGACAATCGGCATGCTGGTATATTAGGCCTATATGAACTTTTGATGACCATCTTATATAATGTAATAATATTTGAGCAAGTTGACCTGTCATATTGGAGTAATATCATCTCATGTAATTCATTAGATAATATTGCATTGCAATTCCACGTCATTCGTTGAATGCCTGCATCGTTCTCACATAACCAACGCCATGTGTCACATAACCGACGCCATGATTTCAAACATGGTGATTTTTTAGCGAAATACACACAAATGTTGTGGTTCTCACAACATTAAGATTGATCTTTGATGGAACACACAAAATTTACAAATATTTTCTAAGACAAAAAGTTACATCAAAATTAGGAGCTTTTCCTGGATGGTGGTGACTACTTTTTTGGTTCATGTGACTAATGAACATCGGTCTTTTGTGAAGGACAATATTAGCCTGAGAATCCTGCACACCGAACGCAATAATTCTCTAAGTTGTGCACGTGAATCAATATATTCATTCAGCGAAATGGTGATTCTCTAATTAATAACTCTGTTGGTGAGGTACTGCTACATTTTATTTAGTACATGTAGTAGCGTGCATTTTACTGCTTATGTTAAACATATGCTGCATTCTATGTTGGACTTTGCAGCAGCCGGTGTCCTTCATTTGTGTCATTTGCAAATACTTTTCATCAGTGACTTTCACGTTCTGCAACCTTTCATGCATCTAGTCTACAATTGACCTTTGAAAGAAATACGAAATATCGGTAGTCACAAAATATAGTAAAAATTCCTGCGGTCTGCGATTCCTATGAATTTTAAAATCAAAAGCACTGCTGGTTCAAGGACGGTCATTTTATCAAAATCCGATAATGATTCAAAGTGTTGAGGAGTCTCAAGACAAAGTTTCAACTTGCCGTGACTGAAAGTGTTACCATCAAGGAGGTACAGTCAATATTATGCGCATAGAAATACCAACTTCATGTCTTGAAATTAACCTCAATTTTTTGTTTCTGATTGGTGTCTTTTAATCCCACCTAATACTTTGTCTGAGTAGTAAACTGTAATAACCTATCTATGATTTCTGGCATTTTAGAATGATCTAGCAGCTGAAGTCATCATTCTTGCGCACTGCGTTTTAACTTCTTTCACTAGTTCCTGTTATTATCTTGTGTCAGTGTATCAACGTGATGTGAATCATCTAGAGAACGTGCGAGACCAGGAACCAGCAAATAGTGTTCTTGATTTTCAAATAACAAAATAATCACCTGCAGATTCGTTTCATAACAGTTACGTACTCAATATGCATGCATTGACGTCTTCCTTTTCCCGACTCCAGTTCTTTTTAGGAATGAATTTCACAACTTGATTCTGTCGGGGCAGAGTAAAAGACTTGGCTTTGATAGAACATTAAAAACCCTGCGATTTACCTTTACCCACTTACTTTTTGAGAATTTCTCCCTTATCTAATGCATGTATGTACGTAGATTCTGTACAGACTTGTCTCGATTTCAAATAGCCTTGAGCATTAAAGAAAGTAGAGGACAAAGTGGAATTTCGATATTATAAACGGTAAGTCGGCGTGGAGCCAAATGGCACGGAAAGTTGTCCGATTTCAGAATATCTGAAAAACGATGCATGTGATGGACAATTCCACGCGAATGTCAGCATTTGGACAATTTTCTGAAGTACCTAACAGCTTACTTTTGATTGCACAAACATCATCCTTGACACTTATATTTCCCGGAGAAACATTCAATTTTCTACGGAAATTTGACTTTCAATACTAAAAATTTAATTAAATAAATGATGTAATAAAGACAAAAAAATGAAGAATTATAATTTTAAAATTTGACCTTTATTGTACTAATGTATTTCTAATTTATTCAAATATAGCAGATGTTCATTACTTATTCGAGTCAAAAGTCGAGCACTTATTCGAAAACAATCTCACTTTCTTTTATTTGGCTAAAAAATTGACTTGCAGATCTGAACTTACATGCGTAACGTCGTAACGGAAAAATGACATTTTTCGTCTCACGACCTTCAACCAACCTATAAAGCTTCCAAAATTTAGGTGCAAAGCAAGATAATTGATTCATATCACACTGTCTATTCAGATCCGCTTTTGGTCATGAATTTGTTTAATGAATAATTTTGAAAATCATAGCGTCGTAACGCTATATGGTCACACTGCAGGCTGTCTAGTGCGTCATTTTTTTGGTAACATATCATTTTATTTCATTTTTTGCTGCTGCTGTCATTTTTTTCATTTTTTCTTCGAAATCATGCATTCTCAAATAGATTTTCGTAAATTGCCGACTACTAGCCTAGTTAAAAATTTATCCTTAGAGATATCAGCTCTCCACTTTTTGGATTTTATGATTTTGTTGACTAATGCACTGAACTCCAGATGTCGTATCACTTGATGGAGAATCATTAAATTTCCGCAACACTCTGTTTTTTGGGCTATTCATTATCTTATGGGTGATTTTAATAAATCAACGAACCACAGGAAACTTCCTGTAACAATTAACAATAAATGTAGAGTGTAGACATATTTCATTGCATTTCCCTTCGATGATTTTCCTTCTTGTCATTTCAGTCAGTTAAAAAATGCCTGAAGTCAGTATTTTGTTTTTGTTATAAATGCTGCTCGGATGATTCCACTTGAATTAGCCAAACATTGACTTCGGACCTATGTTCTATGCAACCAAGTCCGTGTATGCAACACATAAAACAAGAAATGAGAGGACAATTTTGCTTTATTCGTGTGTTTTATCATCGTTCAACAAGTGTGACTTTGTTTGTTATCATCGTTAAATTAGTGTGACTTTAAATACAAAATAGTGTTTGAATTAAATACAAAACAATCCATAAAAAGAGCAGAGATTGGATACAAGCGAAAGTGTGCATTCGAGAAACTTATGAACAATGATTGAATTGATTGGTTTTGTTATTCTATCACCACTGTTTTTATTTTGACTGGATGTTGATCATGTATAACTTACGTAGGTAATGTTAAGTGAGACATCGATATCTAAAGACGGTGTACAGTGATGGATAATTAATGATGCATTCATTGTATTTATTAAATCTTTACATGCGGGTACACGATTTTGATATGTGCGATTTTTTTAACCTTAAGATTTGCAGCGTATAATCTTTTGAATGATGACTGTCGGACGTGTTGTTTGGATGGAAATGCTACAGGAGTGAATTAAAAATTTCATTATACTATTGCAATGATGAAAGTGATACGCTATACTGTTCGATTCTGAGTGGATACTTTATCATTTCTTTCATTTTTCCGCCCCCAAATTCATTTTTTTCTTGAAAAATTCGTCATTTTTTCTCATTTTTTGACTTTCTATTCGGTAGACAGCCTGACACTTTTAAATGGAAGTTATCAGCATCCGAGCACTCACGGTATTGGTAGTAGTCATTGTAGAATTAGATGGGTTAATTCATGGCATTCTCGTGCCAAATCGATTCAGAATGTGTCAATTATTAAACTCTCGCAACATCATTTAATTTTTTGATTTGGTTAAAATCTCTGATCATTCAATTGTCCATTAATGTACACACGAATACGTTGACTTTATGAGCAGGCACATATTGTGTTGTCTTCTAGCTATTTTATTGTAACATGGCTCCCTCGCTTTTTAAAATTAGGTCTCACTTGGAATTTTCAACACGTTTTTGAGAAAATTCCAAACTAATGATGTGACCAAATAGGCCTACTGCTCGAAATTGCAGCATAAGAGTTACATGGAGTGCCCAATTTGACGAAAAAATGTAGCTCTAGTCTAATCATTTAGAAAATTGCCACCCAGCATCCTGAAAAATTGTGTATATAGCTGTGGAAGAATTCGTTCAATAGCATTAAATATGGATGAGTAGTGCTTTTATCAATGCATAAGTAGTATGAGTGCTTTAGGCTGTCTATCGTTAGTATGAATTTTTTGCACTGTTCGTTTGTGGACATCATCTGGAGCCTAAAATTCTGAAAATACTATTTGATGTCTGCAAATGATGCTAACATTGGATATGCAACCGGAATTACCATTCTTTTAGAATTGCAAAGTGAAAAGGAAATTTTAAGAGATGAACGTTTTACAGCAAACGTTTGATAAATTAGTTATGATATCTTAATTATAGTGCAGTTCTGTTCAGTTTTCTACTTTTATTCAATCAGTTTGGATGGCACAAAGTGTCACTGCTACCAGTGGACCTACATCAACGGCAGCATTTACGACGTTTGCAGACGACCCCAGCGCCAGTTGTAGGCCGGTCCCCATGGTCGTTGTTTAGGCCTACACAGTCATTTGCGAAACATCCCATGGCAAGTTTTCAAACACTCACCGAAAATCGAGTATTTAAAACGAATCCAGTACGTATTACGTTGCGATCATCGTTTTAGGTTATATGAAGCTGTTTGACTTTTGCGGACAGAAACTGGGAATAACTGCGATTCTCCGAGTCTAAGGACCAATCTCGTTGGACACCTCCAGGTCAGGAAGTGTCGACCAAATGCATAAAGCCGCTGCTTGCGATGATTCCTAGTTTGTAGATCGTTTCACAGACCGAAATGGCAACATTATAGTCACCTTGTTCATGAAAACACAGGCTGAAAGGAAATTCCAATGGGCATCAAGTGAGGATATGGATGAATTTGATAAGTCCACCATTGTGTGAGTCCAGTCATCGGGCAGAAGTCGAATCATGTATACTTTTGATTCGAATGATTTACTGACCATTGCAAGCGTGTTTGGAAACATTTAGGAACAGCTATAGTTTAAATTTGTGTAGTTCGGAAAACGTGCTCACATATTTTTCGCACGCGTAACGTCGCAACATTTTGCATGTAGCGTCGTAACATTGAATAACTTCAATTTACGATTCAGCAGTTGTAGGATAAGACTTCCCGCATACCAGTTATTAAAGAGGAGCGCGTCGATAACACGTCCACAAAAGAAAGAATGAAAATATCGCCTCAATTCGCATTCGCGTAACGTAACTTTGTAATAAAATGTTTTTTCGCGCACGATAGTTAACTTTTTGTGATTTTCCGACAATGTATTCTTCAATTTGACTGTAAGCTTGATCGGAATCCATTCAGAGCTAATGAGAAATGACATTACTTCTGATGAAGAACTAAGTTCCAATTTCATGAAATGCGTGCGAAATAACGTCGTAACGCGTGGAATTGTCCATATATACATGTACATGGTGCCTCCAATAAATAGCAATAGCATAGAAATTAACAATACCATAGAAAGTCCTAGAATGGAAATTGCATGAAAATTATGGCACACGCCGGGGAACTTAGTTGGGGCAAAATGCAACTTGTGCGATCTGGCTTCTATGTTTTTTGATTGGCATTTATATTTATCAGGCCAATTCTTGATCTGGATTGTTGGCCCTTGTCCAAAGACCATGTACTCAAAAGCAATAGTGAATTTACAAAATGCTGCGCCGACAGGATGACAAAGAAGGAAATCCTTTTGAACGTTCTGCACGTTCATCATTTTGAAATATCGCTCCGATAATCTATCAATAGTATAATCAGACTCCTACGCAACTTGTAATGTCGATATCCACTTCTATGGCTAGGATGGCATGCGAAGTTTTAATCAGCTTTTGTTTTTTGTCAGTTTGCAGGCTCGTTTTAAAAAACATGTGAAATTTTGGTTAATTTGATGAATTTCAGGTTTATCGATAGATAGCTACAGAGGAAGACAATGCATCAATTAGAATCTGCCATGTTGGATAGTTAATAATATTCAGGCGCATAAGAATGCAGCACTCAGTTTTGTCAGCTACCTCTATTCACAACACAACCGTCCATTCTCGAATGAAGTTCGATGTGAAATCAATCACATGCAACAATGTCTTCACTTGAGTCTCGCGTTGAAAAGATTGAATGCTGTTGTGCAATTCGTCTGTGTGTTCTCAGCAATCAGAATCACGAAATGCTGGATAAAATGGCAGCTGTGTAGAGATGAAGATCGACTATCTGATTTTGAGCGACAGAGTTTAGACGAAGTCGACAGGATATCACTGATGATCCACCTGAAGGTAGCCCTTGAGGGGACGCTTGAGAAGCCTACAACAGGCAGAAACCGGTCGGGCATTTTTAGTTACCAGCTTAGATTTTTCTTATATTCTCCCGGGTGTTATTCATCTTAGTATTATATATAACATTATATGAAGTTGCCGTGAGCCTCAATAAATGTTGAAAAATTCAAAAAACGACAAAGGCTCAAAAAATGTCTTTGAGCCTTTGCAGTTTTTTCGATTTTTCAATATGGGTTACTTTTATGTGAGAACACAGGAATAGTTCTCAGAGTTTGCTCTGCATGTAAATATCTGATCTGCAATACGGTTTCCTCATAGTCCATATGATGATGTGTTTTATACTATCTGACTGCAAATGGACATGGATGCCTCAAAAAGTCAAATTAGCGTCGACGAATCAGAACAATATCCCAGTTGTCCCCAGCTTTAAGACCAATTGGAGCTCATTGTAGATGCTCTGATCGAAGAGATACTCCCCACTAATCTGTCCCAGTCACCAATCGAATAATTGAAATCTTAAAAAACTCACGACACCGCTTCTTAAAAAATTATTGAAATCTTAGTAATTTTTCATTCTTGTTTCAAAAAGTAAGCAACAACACTTCAAGAGTATAGTCAAATACAAACAAAGAATAGTATAAAAACAGTTAAATTGTATTCCTTTTGACCCATTTTATACTATTTAGTTAATTCTCCTATTTTTTTTGATTGCTTACTTGCTGTGAGGCATGTGAATATGATATTTCTATTGTGAGTGTAGAAATTAGGCTCGATCGACATGATTTCTGTATCCTAGTTGATCAGGAAATCAAAAACAAGGAGGTGGCATTCAAACTGGCTGAAGAATTGCGAATGTCAGCGCAAGCAAAATAGCTGGACATTGAAGATCTTTGATATTTGAGAAGTGGCAATATATTGTGACAATATTTGAAAGGCTTAAGGAGAAAGTAGAAAATGTTAGTGGCTTTGAGTTATCGATTTTTTGAGCGAGTCATTTTAATAAGTTTCAAGCTCATATAATCGCTTTTCATCAGAAGTCATATAATAACAATTGTAATACTGTTAATGTTACTTTTTACAACCCTTTCCTGATACATGTTAGAATTCTTACGTGCATGTTACGGAATAGTATATCTTGTCTCACTTTGTCATCGCCCGATCTGTTGTACCCTTATTACTATTGGTATTCGCAAAGACATCTTCCAAACATCTGTATCTTGAATGTTGTGCACAAATATCCCTTTTCTCTTCTCATGGTAATGAGCAAGGTATATTGCCGAAATTAAATGCTGAAGATTAATAAATAAGAAGGCAATTTAAACTTGAATGCCATCAATTACTATGAAATGCTATCTTTACATAATATCGATTATGCAGCTTAGTCGCAAGAAAACGTTGTACCTTCCCGTGTTAGGTCTCTGCTGAATGAAATGTACTTTGATCCGTTTCTATTGAATGAAAAAATGTTAGTTCATCAAGCTGTTATCTGAATTATGAGATTGTATGTAGTCTACACACAGTTGAAATAGATTGCATTGCATCTCCAATTAATTAACTCTTATCTCTCAACAATTTCTATTTTTAAATTTTTGTGGCAAGCAGTTTAAGTAATTTTGTTTACAACAGATTTCTAACACTTGTTAACTGTCGATTTCTCACTACTCATAAGTCATGTATTTTCTGAAGTTACATTTAGATGTATCTGTTGGTGCATCAGAATTTCATAAATGTTCGTTTTGCTTTGTTAACGCATGTAAATTTTGCGCATCAAGGTATGATAGTCTATATGGTTTTCGCTTATTTCAAATTTCATCTTAAATGAAATGTTGATTTTCTCTTTTACGTATTAGAAGAATACAAATAATTGTTAACATGGAGCTAACTTTCGACAGAAAGAAATTTGTAGAACAAAATACTATATAAATATCCTAGGCCTTTAAGGAGATGAGCGAGTGATCGGTGCTTTTTCTGAGTGATGATGGACGAGATGGCGATTATGGGCAAATGAGTGTTGAGCGAGTGAAAGTGATTTCTGATTCGCTGAAAAACACTGGCACGCCATCCGCTGCCTGCGAATTGTGGTGAAGGAAGATGCATTAAGTAAACTGGAAGGTTCTAGCACTCGTTTATTTAACACGGAAATCTACCGACGTTTTTTTGCTTCTTTCTCAAGTATTGATCAATCAAAACATTTTTGCATGATACAATCTACTGGCTAAGTTTAATTTTTTTTCAAATTTGTCAACGCCGATAAATCTTTTTAATTTCAGTATGGGGATGCAGTATTGCTGCAGTTATTGTCATCAGTTTGGTTGGACTTCTCGCTGTAGCTCTCATTCCTTTAATGAAAAAGAGTTTCTACGATATCCTTGTACAATTCCTAATCGCAGTTGGTGTGGGGACATTGGTCGGAGATGCAATATTGCATTTAATTCCTCATGTAAGTTTCATCGATTCGAGTTTTTATAAAGCTATCCCATGTAACATTTTTATTCTGAGCTTTGATATGCTCCAGGTTTATTTCTCACTTTTGAAGATGCCCGTTTGATAAATCATGCTCATGCTATCCATGTGCTTATTATACACGTACAAATGCTAAGTTCAAATAATCAAACGATGACCGGGTGCTATTCAATATCCATAGTCCATACTAATGCATTTTGCTTGTCATTTACTTTAAGTGAAATGCCAATATATGCTACTGAGACGTTTCTGCCGTGAAAAGGAAGAAAGACGTATGTCCATTTTGAAGAATTTTCAGTAGAGACTAAAACGCGTTTAACCGTGCTAAACGGCACAAATTAGTTGTACTGCCTTGAAAATGATTTCAGGTATTAAGAACCGGGTAATTTAACTTTATGCATTATCAAAAAGGTCATACGTTAATGCTCATGTGAGTTATATGGGTTTAAATGACTGTCCGTCTCTTTGCCTGAAAAGGGTCCAGCGATTATTTTTACATCGATAAAGACGTATGTCCACATTATTCCGAATTTCGTAGTTAGAACCCGTACAGAAATAAGTCCGTATGAATCACAGTATGAAAAGGTATGAAAAATAGTATGACAACGCATACGTATGTAATAACATACTATGAAACATAGTATGTACAAGTATGAATAATGCATACGTGTGTATAAACATACTATGAAACATAGTATGTACAAGTATGAATAATGGATACGTGTGTATAAACATACTATGAAACATAGTATGCATAAATATGAATAGCGCATACGTATGTATTAACATACTATGAAACATAGTATGCATAAATATGAATAGCGCATACGTATGTATTAACATACTATGAAACATAGTATGTATAAATATGAATAGCGCATACGTATGTATTAACATACTATGAAACATAGTATGCATAAATATGAATAGCGCATACGTATGTCTTGAAATTCTATAAAACATACTATGATTAAAAATGTATTACGCATATGTATGCATTATCATAGTATGAAACATAGTATGCATAAGTATGAATAGCGCATACGTATGTATTAACATACTGTGAAACATAGTCATAATTGATTATTTAAATTCACACCGTATACACACATACTACATGTTATTGTGCAGGATTTCTATGTTGGGTAGCGACAATTTTTTCTACTATGATCTTTGATGCGTAACCCGAATTTTGTACCCATGCTGAATGATGCTGGTGATTATTAGTCATCTATACAGAATTAATGAGTGATATCAAATATAACTTTCGTTGAATATACGCATTTCATAATGTTCATAATGTTGCTGTTCAACTTCCTGATGAATAACGTACCCATTTTTATCTCAGGTCATTGGAAATAATTATTTTTCATTTAATTATCTTTGTCTAGTATTAAATAACTATTTTGCTAGCATATAATGACATTATTTGCAGATAACGAATTCGTCAATAGTTCTGATTCTTGTGATAATGAAATTCTTTCATTTATATGTACGTATATATTGTTCATGTTTTTCAGATACTTTATGCAAAACGTCTTTGCTACAAGCTGAAAGTTTCATCTGAGACGATTTTATCAAACTCATTTTATCGATTTTTATGGTACTTAATACATGCAATTCTGAAATATTGCTCATTGTTTTCCTATGATTATTAATGCAATAATGATATTTATGGAGATTCCACAGTATCTCCACAATATTTCAACGTGTTTTGAAAATGATAGTGAAAACCTACTGATGATGCCCAACACATCGATTTTGTTATATTTTTTATGCATAAATGATTCATTTATGTATATTTAGTCTAACCAAGAATTCATCGAACTGGATCCTTCTCATCTCATGATTGCATGACCTATGTGCATTTTTGTTTACATAACAGAATGATATCATAAGAATTTGATTAACCCTTAGGCTACCAAGGGTGGTTCTGAGAGCCACCCTGTGCTGTTTTCGTGAGTATTACTCAGTTTGTTTCAATCAGTGACAAATCCTTTCATGACAATTTTCTTAGATATATTAGCAAACGATTTAAACGATTTGTGATGATCTAGCGACCGTTGTTCATTAATTGTTCATTGACCGTTGAATCAGCGCAGTTCTTTTGGGTTCTACCCATTTACAGAGGCGTACGACGTGGCTTGCAAAGATTGACATTTATAAGACAGACAACAGAAAGAGGTATAGAGAATGATGACGCGTCGATGTCGAGGCGTCAGAACTGGAGTGCGAAAAGGTCAGCAAAAGTGCACGCTTATGTTTGGTATTAAACATGAAACTCACTGGAAAACTTTTTTTTTAGGGTGGCTCTAAAAGCCACCCTTGGTAGCTTAAGGACTATTAAATACCTTGGTAGCTTAAGGGTTAACGATAACCATATAAGAGCAGGTATTATTCTTGTTTAAACGAAATAATGACGTGTCTTGTAGCTTTATTTTGCTCAAAGAATTAGTAATTCAACGAGTTTACTTTTGAAAAGTCTCATGTGTATTGTGGATCTCTACAATGTCAGTAAAAATTTGAAAGTCCATTTTTGAGTAATCTAAAAGTTAAATATGAAAGTGTTGCTAATATAATTTCCTTGAGTTGCCATTGATTAAGCGCTATTTTGAACACCAACACATTTAAGATAAGAAATTCTATCAAACATGATTCATGAAAGTAATAAAAGCTAATTCAATTAGTTTCGAAAAATATTGTTGATATTTATTTATCTTTCCTATTATTGCTTGAGAAATTGCCACCTTATCATAAACGTGTATAATTCTTTTATTAGTGTATCATTGTATCTGAAGTTTTCCATCATGACCATCAGGGTTGTCCAGTCTAACTCAGAAGGCTCCTGGTTCCTTTCACTTCTCTAATAATAAGCATTAGTTTATTTCCATTGAAAGCATAAATGAACGTCAAAACAATAAACTTCACACTGTCTTGACGTGGGAGCATTATTATTATCTGCTTGCATTACAGGTAACGGCAACGGATTCTTTTAAGATTGTTTATGCTACTGAATGCTAACGAGTTGCTTCACTTTCTTTTTTTTTTGTCTTCTGCTTGAGGGTTTATGGTACCGTCCTCTTCACTCGAACTTTGATTTTAAAAAATCATACAAAAATGTTTATCTTTGATCAAATGGGTACGTCGTTCGTGTGTTATAACAAATGAATGCCATATATGTGATTTTAACGTATGAGAAATTGTAATTATTTTGATCTTAAAATGATGCTAATAGCTGTCTCCCTCATGATATGTTCTCTATCTAAATCAGTTGACTTGCTACATTTGACATGTTACCGGAGAGACAAGGTGCTTTTGACTTTGTTCCCTTTCAGATTAAAATACGACATATTGAATACAGAATGCATGTTATTATTCATATGATAAGTGGTGCATATAATAATGAATTCATGCTGTTATAGAATATATGTACAACATCAAAACATATGTGCTTATGTATGATATTCCTTCGTACGATATGCTGCTGTATGCATGTATGTTGCATTTTTATGTCAGGAACATATTCCGAAAACTCACGTGTGTTTAGGATGAGTATACGTGCCTATTTTCATAGTATGTTTCTTTGTATGATTCATGCGTATGGCACGACAACGCGTTACATGCTCTTAGTACGTCCCATACTATGTTTCGTATGTCTGTTCCATACTATGTTTCACATCATGTTTTCACAGCGTGTGCCATATGAGTATGCATACTATTTTCATAATATGATTCATACTATGTAAAGTCATAGTATGAATCGTACGTATGTTAGGGTATGGCCCGACAGAGCGTTACATGTTCATAGTATGCTTCATACGTCTGTTCCATACTATGATTCATACTACGTTTTCACAGTGTGTCTGGTATGAATACGTATATGATTTTTCATGGTATGTTTCATAGTATGATTTTGCTGAGTATGATTTAGGGTATGCTTCATACTAAGTTTCATACTATGTTAAGTCATAGTATGAATCATACGTATGCCAGGGTATGGCCCGACAGAGCGTTACATGTCCATAGTATGTTTCATACTATATTACATACGTCTGTTTCATACTATGTTTCATACGAATGTTTCATAGTATGATTCATACCAATTTTTTCTGTATATTCTGTATATTTCTTTCATTTTATAGAAAGATACATATATTATAGTTCTATGTTATAGAATATGTTTAAGAATTCTCATTATAGAAATCAATATAGTGCGAACTTATTGTGATAATTTTATCAAATGGACGTAAGTCCATTTATTAGCCGATCATCTTCAGGAAAAGAGACGTAACTACGGACTTGCGTCTCTTTGCCTCATTAAGGTTGGACTTACGTCTGACTGCCTTGTTAATCATTATAAACGTTGGACTTACGTCTCGGAAAATCGACTTTCCCGTGGAGATGCGACTTTTTCTGTAGCACCACAAGACGCAGAACAGGCGAATTAGTATAACCATGATAAAAACTCAAAATCGTCAAAAATGGACATACGTCTCTTTACCTTTTCACGGCAGGTTTGTAAATGAAAGTAATATTTGGAAAAAGATGATCACTTATCTACTGTAATGTAACATGACAATTGTACATTAATATAGGATTGATTTGACTGGAAATGCTAGCTTGTTAATGATGCGCACTTAACACATCTCTCTGTTTACATTACCTCATTAATTGGGTGTGCATTGAATCTCTGCATGCTATTACATTCTATTTACATGTATTACATTCTCACTGTGTTTTTATTAATTAATGAACATATCGTGTTGTCATACGTCTTCTGTAAACTGATTTATGGCTTTACCATTACTCGCATAGTGAACAAGGAAAGGTAAATTTAGTCATTGAGTGAATGAAAGTGACCAGGAAATAAAAATTTTCAATGGTAAAATTCAAAGATATTCCTCTATATTTTAATAGTGAAATTTTCTTTAGTTGCTGTGTGTATCCGATAATATTGTTTTTCAGGCTTTGGTGCCGCATGATCATTCCCATGACGGAGCAGCTAATAATAAACTGATGCAAGATACAGTATGGAAAACAAGCATGGCACTCATAGGAATTTATGTTTTCTTTTTAACGGAAAGGTTGACAACCATGATTCAATCGTATAGAGTGAGGCGAAGAATACGGCGGCGACGCACTCGTCTTTCTGAAAAGCCGGTAAGATTCAGTGAACATAATACCTATATTTATCTTAGTTTAATGTATAAAGCTCTTATTTGTTGCTTTAGTCAAGAACTATCGAATTGTTAAATGCACATTAGGAAATAAGTTACAGATTTTTAAAATGCCTGCGCATTTTCATAACATGCAGTTTTGTACGTGTTCTGTATGAACATTGATAATTAGGCATATGCCTTTAACGAGTCAGAAGATAATGAGAGGCAAAAGTTGGTTTTACTTTGTCCAATACAGCTATTATCGTAAAGAGAATCAGAATTTTGTTATCGGTCTGATGTGCGAGTATAATCAGGGCAATCCAAATATGACTTGCGAAATGTAGGATTCTACCTTTCATGCGTATGATTCATATGTGAACCATGCTATGAAAGTGAAACATTTTTGTGTACAATTCATGCATATGAGTCAACTGAATTTGATCTAAGATCTAGATGGTATGAACACACCATGATTGTAGTATGATTTTTTTAATACTTTTTGTTGTTCAGCAACAGCTTTTATTCATTTTCGGATTTATTTGTAAAGTTTTAACTTGTCATTTACATCAAAACCTCTTTCGGATTATCAGACAGCGTTTATCGAATTCTGTACCTAATTCAATATAACTACGCTAAATTATGCGTTCACATTTAAGCTAAATCAATGAAATACAGCATTTTCAGTGTGACAATATTTCACAAATTCACACCATTGTGTTGCCAAATAAGAAATGAAAGATTTTTAGGTTTCCTAATATGTTGATGATTTCATCAAACAATGATTTTGAGATGGTTAGATAAAAAACATTTCTTGGATATTCAAGTGATGTATACCATTTTCTTAAGATTGATTATCCAATAACTTAGTGTAGAAGTGTGTATCCACCAATAGCAAAATGAAAATAACTTCTAGGTATCACATCATCTTGATTTCGAAAATATGAATTAAAATTGAGCATCACGATATTTAATAGAACAATTACTCACAAATAAGCGGCACTTGCTTAAATGTCATATTCAGTGATACAAGAGGATAAAAATAAGGAAGCAATCGCACAAGAAGTATCAAGATTTTAAAACGATTCTGAGTAGATGTACAAATCATATGTATACGTTGTCGATCACACTTTTATACCGGCTATCAATAAGAATAGCTTCTAATTTGTGGTTCACATTATTATATGTGCACAAGTAAACTTGATTTCTCTCGTAGCTACTCACAGGGTTGCCACTCGTCCCGACTTTTCTGAGGTTCATGACCCCTGGAATCAGTCCAAACGCTTTGCGATCAGTAGAGGAGTTTAGCGAACTCTAACATTCCTGACAATTATGCTGATGCTGTGCCCATGCTGATGGAAATGTGGCACGGTTTGATGATTGCTGGAACCAGATATCTCAACAGTTCTCGTTTATCACGATTGAACAATTCGTTCAAGTTTATCTGTTTTCAACCACACAATGCCGCCTTAGAGCTTGGTTATAGTGTTAACGTAAGTCTGTCAACCAAAGAAAGGAACATAGTGTCAGGTGATCTTTAGAACGCAATCCGAAGGCTGAAATCCTACCTTCAAAATATCGGAGGCATATAGGGCTACATAAATTGTATGATTATTCCGAGACATTCAGTCGTTCATTCTCGAAGGTATTTTACCTAATACTGACATTTTGGTGGACCGTCCCGATTTTTTTCTCGGTGGTGGCAACCCTGCATTCAGTTCTCCTTCAAAGGTGCTATTCATTTGCTTCTTCCCGTTCTTCGTTCCTTGCTTGACGACTATTTCACCTTCTGAAGTGAGTTTCCTTTTCACATGTCCTGCTAAATTGTTTACAGTTACATCGCTGCTGTCCGAATTCTTGGATGTTGCCAATTTCCAGGATTATCATCAATTCTAAGACAAACTGAAAAAGGGTATACGATGCGTCTGTCGTCTGATAATCATTAGCATGAATTGAAACTGCTTTCACCTGATGATGTCCTGCATTGTTGCTCGAAAAAATGTCAGTAATAGTGAGATGAAGGCAGCTATAAAAGAGAAAAAGCGATAGAAAATTACCCAAAATAAAATAAATAATTTCAGGATTTGAGTTTTTTTAGCTGTCTATATGGTGTCCGAAGTATCACCGATACCTTAACGAATGAAGGTTTATGAAAATGTAATTCACTGGGGCTACGGTGATTCCTCGTCCACTTTTCATCAATACATAATTAATAACAAGCATATCAAAGTGCTTCGTTAATTCTTTTTATTTTATTTTTATCACTCTCAACGTTGGGCTACAACTGTCGGAAATTCGTGATCTCTTCTAAGAAATATTCAAATTGCTATAAGAAAAATAAAGGCATTTCATAAATGACTTAGGAGTTCGAAATGGAATGTCGTGTGACCTTTAACCGCTTTTCTTGCATGTATGTACATTTTTGGCATGTCCTACCCATAATAATACAAAAGATTCGTATCTAGCCTAACAGCTTTCGACAGAGAGCCACTTGTGTCTGAAGAAGTCCTTTGAGTAGATTGCGATTATCCCTCAGTCCTCGATTATACTTTCTAAGTTGAGTATTTTTTTTCTCCTGCAAGTTATGGGCATATGTATTTACGCCAATGGACTTACTTGAGGGCAATTCACTTATAAGTCATAAGTGGTTTATTGCCAAAACATGGACAAACATTGGATAAACATGAACATATAAACATCATGGTAACATGTGAAGGAAAAAAAATTAAAAATCAGCCGAAAGAAAGGCAAGGTTGCGAATATAAGATGCTGCAATTCTTATTATCTGAAAAAGGTTCTTACTTGAACTTACTTGAATTTCACTTAAAAATTCTTACTTGATCAAAAAGGTTGAGTCTAGTTGGACTTGCTCTGATTCCTATTTTCTGTTGTCTTGTCATTGCTTTTTCGTGAGAAGCAAATTAGTCACGATGCTTTATTGACTTCACTACCCGTCCCTGAATTTATAGCTTCTGACAAATTATAGATTAAGACAACTGGATGTCTGCTAGTTAATTTAAGAGTGACTTGAGGTATTTGTTGAGTAGAAGTGCACAAATCCAGATATCCGGTCCAAGCTCATGTAAACAAAAGCAGAGAACGATTGAAAGTCAACGTACTTACAGGCCTGCTATCCAAAATATCATCATACATGCTGCGACTTGCTAGTAAATAATTTGTGTATCAAGTAGCATCAAAATACATGAATGCATTTCGGAGCTTAAAATATCAGACTTCGCGAGGTGTTCTGAAACGTAGAAAACGTACACAGTAACTTCCTGTGAAGTAATTAGCAATGAGCAACACTTACCGGTCAATATGCTTCTCAGCTGCAAAACTTAATTCGAAAAACCCACAGAAATGAAACCGAGGCTGGAATTCATATTAGAATCAAAAAGCGACGATAATTACATGACATTATGTATTTAAGATGAATCACCTAGTTTTGCGGTAAAGTACAGCAAAAGTGACGAAATCCTGGAGGTGTCGTTTTAAAGTAACCTCAATGTGCTGTTTGTTTGTTAAGACCAGCTTAGTGAGAAAAAAATCCATTTCAGCAGTTAATTATGATTCTTCCTGTGTCCATTGTACATCGATGATAAGTAGTTCCGATCGGATATTTCACTTGTGCGTACATACAGATTTGAGAAGCAGGTACAGATAAATTTGATCTCGAGACATTTTCACTAGAGCATATCTATTAGAACTTAGGAGGAACGTATTAGGGAGCATGATGAAGGCACTGAAACACAAAACTAACCCATACTATCAAAACTCTATCAATTTTGATTGCGTTTTCAGTAGGAAGAATTCATTCAAAAATCACAGCACACGTATGAAAGACGGATGCCGATTATGCTCCACTCCAGAGTGAAGGGAGTGGCCGTACAAATCATGTCTGTAAAGACCACGGTGGTGGCCTAGCCCGGTAATCGCCCTTAAATTATTACTAGATGGCCAATTGGTCTTTCAACTAACCCGGAATACCATTTTCTGATTTTTGTGACACTCAATTTAATGAGCATATTTTTTTGATTGCTACTTTTTTGATATGACTGTTATGAAGTCCACTGTTTTCATTTTACTTTCTTCGAATCTTATTTTGAAGCAACCAAGTAAATATGCATACTTGCACAACATCTGGATAAAATATCTATAACTTGATAAATTTGTTTCGTTTCCAGATAACTCTGTCAATGATATCTGTAGTGAGACTGCATTGCGTCGCTTATATTGAAATCCATAAGTTATGGAAATAAGGAGCGGCTCGTCTTAATATAACAATACATGGATGCTCACATCGAAGTCGTGGACGTAATTGTGTTGACTATAATGCGCTTATACAAGTATAAGCTCGTAATTAACGTGCTGGGGTCGGTAAAAATCGTGTTTTCTGTGTTTCTTAACGTGCTTACATACAATTTCGCAAAAAATTCTTAACGTAATAAGTTTCCGTACAAATGTAGAAAACTGCAGATCTTTCAATTCTGACATGATGAATTGACATCATTAATATGGCATATGTTGGTTAGGATGGTATGCCAAGTTTCAATAAGTTTTCGTTTCTTGCTAGTCTGCAGACTCATTTTAGAAAACATGCGAAATTTTGGCTAATGTGATGACTTTCAGCGTTATCGATAGATACAGGGGAAGATAACGCATCAATTAGAATCTGCCATGTTGGATAGTTAATAATATTCAGGCGCATAAGAATGCAGCACTCAGTTTTGTCAGCTACCTCTATTCACAACACAACCGTCCATTCTCGAATGAAGTTCGATGTGAAATCAATCACATGCAACAATGTCTTCACTTGAGTCTCGCGTTGAAAAGATTGAATGCTGTTGTGCAATTCGTCTGTGTGTTCTTAGCAATCAGAATCACGAAATGCTGGATAAAATGGCAGATGTGTAGGGATGAAGATCGACTATCTGATTTTTAACGACCGAGTTTAGACGGATACTGATGATCCACCTGATGGTAGGCCTGCCGAGACAGTGACAACCACGAAGTCCGAGCCGACGGAAAAGCTTCTGAACAATGATACATGCATAAACAACCAAGTAGCCTACCACTCTTGGTGAGGAGCTGAATGTTTCCCTAGGAAGTGTTTGGGAGCCTCGTGGAAAAGTAAGCGGGCATCGAAAAGTCAGCACGCAGTTGTTTTCTCGCGGCTCACGATTTCTTGAACCGAAATGCGTGAAAGACAATTGTAGGCTTGCCGAGAGGATTTGGGCATCAATGAAGAGTTAAGGGAGCGTTTTCTTCTTAATATTTTCTTACTGCCGATGAAGCTCCTTTTTCTCGATACAATCCATCTTCCAAACGTGAATCATCCTAATCGAGGGGAGCGGTCGAGATCTAATCATTGACGATGCCGGTAACTGTTTTTCTTCGACGCAACAGAGATTTTGCTTGATGATTTTTTTGGAAGGACGGTCTTCCGTTACATTACAAACAGTTCCCATCCATGTTTTCAGGTTAAAGACTCCACACAACTTTGGTCGATCAATTTCTCATTCAAAATCTTGAGCAACTACTCGGAATCCCAGTTCATTACCCCATTGTTTTCTCCATGATAACGTTCCTTCTCACACATCCGGTATCGCGTAACATGCTACCAATGATGCTGCTTCAATGGTTGCCCATCCTCTTAAAGCCCGGACCTTTCTCATCAGATTTCTAGCCTTACAGAACTCTGAAGAAGCATCTGTGTGGACAATCATTTGAACGCAGCTCTCTGATCTGGAAGAAGCCGTTCGCGAAATCCTCGGTAAATTTCGCTCTTCAAAATTCTTTGAAGTGTGTTCAACATGAGGGAAATTGTCTTGAAAGGAGAGCTTCTAAAAATCTATTATTTTATCTGATCACATCAGTGTGGTTTTGTTGATAAATGTTTAGATAACATAACCATCAGAGAATTTCTCATGAACAAAATAGAAAAAAAGATATTATTTTGTTTTACATTCATCAAAATAACCAAAATTTCGTATGCTTTTTAAAATGGGCCAGCAGAGCAGACTAATAAAAATTGAAACTTTTTGAAATTTTGTATACCATTCTAACCTACATATACCAAATTAATGATCCATCATGTCAGAATTGAAAGATTTGCATTTTTCCTACGTTTGTCCGAAAACTTATTGGACGTACCACGTGAAATTGTGAATCCCATATGCTGAAATCTATCTAAGTGATCATAGATATATATCTGAGATCATATCTAAGTGATCGTTTATCTTCACGTGAGATATTTTACGTGCACAATTTTGTGAGGAATACAATTTTGTACATCGGATCGGTACAATGTACATCGGATTAGGAATCACCATTTTGACTATGGTGTACCTTTACGTTTATATCCACACCAAGTTGAGGAAGGACATCAGTCTGAACATAAGCTCAATTGATTTGTATGTCTTTCCTAACATGCTTTCGCTAGACCTTATTCGAGCCAGCGAAATCTCTGCTATCGCTTCTGTCGACTAAAAGGTGCTGATACAGATAATATGTGACTAGAAGCGGATTGTACGAAAACGTCGCATCCGATAAGGTCGCGTCCGAAAACGTCGCATGTCCGTTTTTGTCGTAATAGGATTCCGATTTGGTCGCAGTTGATCTATGTTACTTCTATAAAAGTCGTCATAGCCACCCTTTAGCTTCAGTATGGCTTTCTATGTGTTAATTTGATCTTTGTCGTCCAGCAAATATCTATGTGAAGCTTGTCGTCAGACATCACAGAAATTTCTTGTCAATTTATACTTCACGGAATCACATTATTGAAAATAAAGGACATATACATAATATACAAGAAAGTTGGAACCAGCATCCTTCAATAGATTAGTAACCAATGGTGATACAGTGATTTTGATTTATATCAAATTCAAGTTTCATCACTTGAATCATTTCTGTCTGGAGAGCAAGACCTATTATTTTTCAATAAGAAATTCAATGATTGATAAGACAAATGTAGAGATAAGATTAAGCAAAACCCAAAAAAGGCAAGCCGAAATTGATTCTCAATGGTTATTGCTTCACCATCGATCGCTCTACAGAAAAATCAATATCGTGGAAGTGCCATACAAGAACCTGTAAGTCCAGATGCTCAACAAACTGCGAGACTTCAGCCTTCATGCGCATACCATCAAACCATGTATGTAATTCTCAAAAATCTCTTGCTGAATTAGATATTTAATGATCTGAGCTACGAAAACATCATGAGTAAACCAAGTGCAATATTAACAAAATTTCATGGTCCAATCTCCGAAGATGTTACAATACCGGATGATAAGAAATAGAGAAGAAAGATTGCATACAATTTGGAACAACATCAGGAAGCCGAAATGATGTCGATCGGATATTAAGGGAAATGAAAACCATATTTGGTGAAAACTTTGTTTTGTATGCTTCGGATGATAAAGATTTGATCATTTTTGGAACAACAGAAAACTTAGCACGTTTGAGTGCCAATCCGGAATGGATGGCTGATGGCACATTTTCCATTGCACCAAGTGAATACTTGCAATTGTATACCATTTCAGCAAAAATATACAACTTATAGATCCCATTAGTATTCGTACTTATGAAACATCGCACAGAAAACTACTACTACACCATGTGGACCGAAATAATTAATCGGATGGATGAAAACGGCATCGACATCCAAGAGAAGCCAATGTTATTTTTGGATTTTGAGAAAGCTGCAAGCAATGCTTTTAAAACACAATTCCTTGATGGAGTCGTATACAGGTGCCATTTTCATTATTCGCAAGCAGTAATTAGAAATATGAAGAAACACAATTTGTACCAACTGTACACCAATGTTAATGATGTTCGACTGCCATTGAAGCAATTACTTGCCTTGCCATTTTTGAAACTTTTCTGAAGATAAAAGACTCTCTTCCGGAATCTGCATGGTCTTTCATGAAGTATTTTGAGAAAGCCTTCATTAGGGGAAAATTGCTGCGCGAAACTAGAACGGGAAAATCAGTATACAACAAGCCGTTGTACGAATCATGCGAATAGAATGTATATTCCAGATTCGAGGAAGATTTGGCAAGAACCACTAACATCGCGGAGGCATTCCATTGAAAATTACAATGCTGCAACTACAATGGAGACCACCCTAATCTTTTCCAACTAGGAAAACTTTTGCTGGACATCAATCAACGACATTGCCATCAGATGATGCAGCATATAACAGCTGGAGCTCCACAAAAGAAGCAGAACAAAAAGAATGCCGAGCGAGAAGACAACTTGAAGCGGTTTTTCCAAAAGTTTTCTTCTGGAGAAATGTCACTGCAGGATTACATTTTTGGATGTGGCGGAAATGCTTTCACCTGGTGATACTATGACTGTATGACTTTTGACTATATTGTTAGCTATTTTGTAATTGAGCAATGAAAGTTTTGTATGATTGAAACTTTGAAAGTGTATTTTAGACATTAAATTGTAAATACATTATCTAATATACTACAACATATTGAGATTAATTTTCATTTGCTGGCAACTTCGTAATAACAAGATTGCTGAATTTCCACAATACAATTACCTACATACATGCACATCGATTTTGACAATTTTTGGAAGCATGAATTCAACAGGCTAACAAATATTCAGAAAATCCTTGATAATAACTACACGCATAATATTTTGACAGTCACTGACTATAACCGAACGTCTCGGACTGGTTAAGGATATGGGTTTTCGTACAAACCAGACGTCCTGGACTAGTTTTAGTACTATGCAACGTTTGTATTCCTACCCGTTTGATCCGACGAAGTCGGATGCGACCTTTTGCGACGAATTCGGAAGTGCGACCAAAACGGATGCGACTAAATCGGAACTGCAACGTTTTGGTATAGATCCACTAGAAGTGAATGGTTAAATTAAGTGATGATTTCGAAAACTGTAAATCATGACGAGGCTGTAAATCTGGCACCACCCTGTGATGACTGATTTGGTTCTACATATTCCACATTATCAAGATTTTAGTGTGAAATTGCTTGTTAACTTAGCAGTACACAAAAAACTGCTGATTACACATCAGAAAACTGACATTCATAAATTATTGTTGTTATCTCGTATGACCTTTCAGCCTTTAAAAACAAATGGTATTGACGAGGGAGCTGTCGCTATTATTCAATCTGATTCGCGTTTCGCCACTGGAGACAGTGAATGCATAAATTTAGCGAAAGCTGCTGCTGGTGGAAGAAATTCTGCATCATCCGTACCAACAGAAGTCGGATCACTTGGTGACAGTGGATTTGATCTTGGAAAATTGGTTATCGGTAGTCATGGCCACTCACATAGTCAAAGAACAGACTGCAATGTTGTTGCTGAGGAAGCCAATCGACTTATGCATCAGACGCCTGTACACCACTGTCATTCGCATGACTTTAGCTCAATAAAAGCTATCGCGTGGACAGTAATAATGGGGGATGGTCTGCATAATTTCTGCGACGGTGTCGCCATAGGTGCCGCCTTCACAGATGATCTACGTGGTGGGCTTTCAACGTCCCTGGCTGTGATTTGGCATGAACTACCTCATGAGATAGGTAAGTCATGCTTGATAAGCAGAAAGTGAAATAAGAAGGCTATGTCAAGTGTAGATGGCTATCATATTGCTTTGTTGATATATTTGAATTAAAATGTATGAAATCTTATTGAGAAATATGATCGGATCATTATATAAAAACTTTTGAGTCAATTTACAAGGAAGTTAGATGGTATTTACATTTTTTACTGTATTACATTTTATACAGTGCATTTTGCATTTTGTTCCCTATTTCAAAATGGAAATTGGACGATTGTCATGATGACAAGCACAGCTGCAGAATACTTCGGTCCACTTTGCTTTTTCATCAGATGGATATTAGCAGTTTTGAAACAGAGGTGAGAAGAAATAGGATTGAAAATCGAACGTTTTCTTTGTGGCAGAATTTCGACATGAAGACGATAGTTTTTAAAGATAAATTATTAATAATTTTCTACAGCTCATGACTAAGGCTTAGCCGAAAACTTGAGCTTTGTACTCGCATTTTTATAAAATTTATTGGTGTTCGTCAATCTTCTACTTTTAACCTTTTGCGCCCCGAAACCAAATCTTCTACACTGCTCCAGCTACCCATGACATTCGCTCATAACTGCAACTCCGCAAATGCTGAGTGAGCATCGCGAAAATAGTGCAGCGATGACGTGCAGTGCACGTCATGGGTAGTTGCGGCAGTGTTGTCTGGTGGTAGTTGAACACTTGCGCAAGTGCACATATGAGTCTCAAGAACTTAGAATATGTCTACACCGATGACGGGAAAGTATATCAAAAATATTGTGACGATATATGCGCACTTCTACCTTGAAATGTCATATAGTGCTGTATGATCTCCCTGATGTGTAAGATAAAAATTGAACATCTTTCGCGGATGGTGAAACTTTGTGAAACATGTCAAAGTTAAAATTATCAAGGTGTCATAACACTGTCATTGAAATTCAGTTAGTAATTCAGTCTACCAACTTCAGGAAGCCCATTTCGAGTCACACGTTTGCAACACAGATTGCGAATGCGAGAATAATAGATGTGAACATGAATAAAATTTCAGGGCATCAGCGTAATTGATTGTCTCTACACGAAAGAATTCAGAGCGCAAATTCGAATTTCTCAACCCGAACGTGAATTGATCGCGCATTGCTTCCTCATTTGAATCAGGAAGCACGTTTTCGTTGAATGTGCAGAACCGTGCTTCTTTCTCGACACGAGCAACAAAGTCACGGATTGATTCTCCAGAGTCTAGTCGCAACTGTCTCAGGAGGAACCGTTCATGTATTGCTGAAGGCTGCTTGTCATAGAACCTCAAAAGTGCTGATTCGAGTTCAACAAGTGATTTCTTTGCCGGATCAATTGGTCTGAGCTGATTGAATAGGCGCCCGTTTGCTTCTTAATCGATTAATAATAGTCACACTCAGATACCAACCTGATGTTTGTCCTGCACAGAGACATTCATTTGCGTGGGTGGAAATATCAAGAGTGGAAATAATTGTCTCAGCTATTGCTTGCAGTGGTATTGAGCGATAGAAATTGACATGAATATTCGTTTCTCTTTAACTTGCGTGATTGGCTAAGGACGAGCATTGCATATGTAGTTCGCGTCAGCGAACACACAATCCTCAACGGTCAGATTGCAGGCAGACCTACCAAGTGAAAAGTAGTTAGCTTTGACTCGATTTTACTCCCTGATTAATTCGTCAAATGGAAACATATTCAAACTTTCTACTCTTCACGATCTAAATTAACTGACTGCACGTTTAGTGTGGTGTCAATCTTCTGATTCGTCAAAATTTAGATTTTAATTTGTATTACTTTCATTGGAAAATTGATCTTCTTGTCCCTGGAGAATAGTTCTGGCTGTGACCATTAGTATTGAGGAATGTCAATCTCTAGACCCAAACACGCAAACAAAGCAGTTTGTCTTTGTGTTGTCCTTCATTTTGTTTGCTCGGAAGAACACTTCCAGGCGTGCGTGATATGAATCGAAATCGCATGTTGAAGTGAGGGCGGCCATTGTTCCGTACTTCGGCATGACAAATACCATACCTCGTCGCCAGTGTCATGTACCGAGAAAGAACCACGTATTGAGAAACAAGACAAATTGAATTAAGCGGTTGGCATTCGATATGATTTGGAATGTAAATGAACAGAAGTCAGAAAAGGAACTAAGAAAGAAATAATTAAGTCATTGAATGTCAAATTGGCTGTCTGGACTTCCAGTCACAATCCAGCAATTGCAAGTCCAGAACACAACCTCTAATTCCTATACTTTTTTGGACTTAGTATACAAAGCCCTCTCTTTTTCCTTTTTTCAACGTTCCGAATTCAGATGCAGCATGGAAACGTTTTGTATTGTACTTCACATGGCTTAAGGTCTCGTCTACATGACAAACTTATTCATGACGTAAAGAATGGTGATAGCCATGGGTGATAGTTTTCTTCAGTGTAGGTGCTGATGAAGCTGCAAATTCTGCAGAAAAGCAATTTGACATTCATATCCGCCATTTTTCTGAAAAAGGTATCGCCTGACAACGCAGTTTTTGGACATGTTGAGGCAAAAAAATTCTTTAGTGCAATTATGACGGCATTGGCACATGATACGGAGCTGATCATCAAAACCGTACCCCCTTAATTTCACTGAAATTCAATCGATTCTCATGTCTTCCATTCGCGTAGCACATCAGCGTGTCATACATCATTCGAGAGCTTGCATTCTCAGCTTCAACATGAGGTATGATAGACTTGTATCCGTTATTGTATTTGCTGAACATTGCTCAAAATATGAAAATCATCCAATTTACAAATTGCAATTTTTCAACAAGAAAACATGTAGGCCTAAGTATGATAATTATCATTATTAACTTTAATTATTCAGGATCGGGGAGAACGAGCACTCTCTGAATTCTCTTTTGATATACTGGTCATCAAAATCGGTGAGCTAGGAAAGGATTAGTGATACCGTGAAGTTATCACAAAGACATGCCTCTTATGACTGAAAATGTTATATTCTTTTTTCAAGCAAAATGCTCATATTTTGGTAGCCTCAGAATCTTTGCGATGTAATGAGATGCGATGACCTTTATTCAAATAAGGTCAATATTACTTTTTCAAACTTCAACATCTTTTCTCATTGCCGCTTAAGTAGTATACAAACACTATGTGAGGGGAACGGAGGTTCAAAACAAAACAATTAGCGAAGGCATGTATTTGTTCTATCACAGTGACTGCAAACTGTTTAACTTGTATTGCATCTGTGTACTATAGCGGTAATGAGAAAAGATGTTAACCCTTAAGATACAAAGGGGTGATCATTTTGATCACCTCCACTACATATTTTAGATTTTTCTTCGACAAGACGGATCTGTGTCATCATACTTATTGATTTTTCCTTTATCAGTATAAAGAAGAAATTATTGGAAAAATAATTCATAATTTTGCATTTTTTATAGTGATAAAATAGTCATTTCGAATTTAAAAGCATAGAAAAATATGCAACTTTTTCGACTGAAAAAACGGATTCATGAGACATGTTTTGTTTTACATGAAATTCATATAACAAGTCAATTATTGAAATATGTTTTATAACATCATTGCATTATCAATATTTTGTAACGCATTATCAACGTATTACAACTTTGAATCAATCGTATTTTGGTGTCCAATATCTATAGTAAGATTCAACAGTCAATGCACAGAATCTTCTTTATTCCGTGTTTTCCGCAAATTGGCAAGTTACAAGCTGCACATTTCAAGGCTGTCAGATTCGCATCGCGAGGACGTTTGCCCTCTTGAATGCATTTGCCACATCGGAGTCTTTCACTTGAAGCCTCAACTTCTTGCCGTCGAACAGCACGAGTACTTGGTTGCCCTGTATACCGGGACAAATTCTCAACTATGTTCGTGGGAAGTCCAAATGGTCTGTCAAGTCGCAACACCATTTCTTCTTCCACCAATTCATCGGTTAGACTCATAAGAAATGTGCGCCTCATAGTGCGTGGATTGTTATTTCCTGCTGTTGGATGATGAATATTGAAGATAGTTTGCACTTGATAGATAGCAATAATGTTGCTGTGAGTTTTAAGCAAAAATTGCAGTTCACACTAAAAAAGAACACTCAATCAGATTCAATACAAATCAATCTCAATCAATACCCGGCTTGTTAGACGGCAGTTTAAGCCTTCAAATACGACGAAATACATCCTTTGGGCCATAAATAATCTAGATGAGTTAAAATATATCAACTATCGGGCATAAATAGTGTTTATTTTCGAGGTGATCATTTTGATCACCCTTTGTCTTTTAAAGGTGGCAAATTACCTTTGTATCTTAAGGGTTAAAGAAGTTTGAAAACTATTGAACTTACTTGAATTTAAATTGTATATTTGCTTGCCTTACATCGCAAGGATTTTAAAGATACCAAACATGAACATTTTTGTGATAACTTCACGATATCACTAATCCTTTCCTAGCTCACCGATTTTGATGACCAGTATATCAAAAGAGAATTCAGAGAGTGCTCGTTCTCCCCGATCCTGAATAATTAAAGTTAATAATGATAATTATCATACTTAGGCCTACATGTTTTCTTGTTGAAAAATTGCAATTTGTAAATTGGATGATTTTCATATTTTGAGCAATGTTCAGCAAATACAATAACGGATACAAGTCTATCATAGCTCATGTTGAAGCTGCGAATGGAAGACATGAGAATCGATTGAATTTCAGTGAAATTATGGGGTTCTGTTTTTTTATTTATTTATTATCAGCTCTTTAGGTTACCGCCATCACGCTTCCCTATGTTATCGAGTGATGGACTGAATGTGTACCGTTTCCTACGAAGGAAACTTGATAAATGCTCTCTAAATCAAAATGGTGAAACATTGATAGATATAGGTTATTGTGCATTACATACAGCCGCAAATACATATTTTTCATGCAGAGTTAATCATGTCAGCCTGGGATATTGAAGAATTTATCATTGATGTATTCAATTGGTTTAAACTATTGTCCTCCAGAAGATAGGATTACAGTGAAGTTTAAGCCTCATTGTATTGGAAGAGAAAGTACTTCTTTGCCATGCTTAGCGCCGATGGCTGTCACGAGGACCTGTTTTCAAAAGACTAGCTGAACAGTTCTCAACACTGAAAGAATACTTTTTAGACTGACTGCAAAATTAAACGACGGTCACAAAACAAACTCTCGATTCAACAGAATAGCAGTTCTATTACAGGAATTATAATTAAAAATACAGTTTCAGTGTTTCTGTTTCATCATAATTTGACGAATTTGAACGCTTTCAAAAGAGAAGGAGTATTTGTACTTTATCACAGCACTTACATTTTCTAGCTGACGTCAAAAGGTTTTACGTTGCAGCTTCTTAAACATCACATTTGATAGAAAAAGCTTCCACTTTTCCATCTAAGTCTCTCTTGTGTATCAACCCTGCATGTAGAACAGAAGAATGCAAATTTGCTTTTCTCAAGACATCAGGAGAAGAGCTGAAAGCGGTTGTCAGTCTGACCGAGATTTAGTCGTTTGTTGATGTTTGGATGCATTATTCTACTGATTGTATCCAGGATGCATGGTCATCAGCTCTAGTTGCTGAAGCACTTCAATATGTCAGCGGATTAATTACAGCTGAACTTTTGTATTCTAATTCTTGCTTTTTGTTTTATTATGTATTGATTTTTTACATCAGAGAATCGCTATGTGACAAAAAGTATCATCATATAATGCCCTGCTTTCGAATTCACGATGCATATTATATCTGATTATCATTACATGTCATCTGAATAATCGATGAATTTTCATCAATACTTCTACGTAAATGACAAGTTTGAGCTGTTACTTGCGTAATACTTGAGGCGTGGTTATAATAAAGTGGTTGATAAAGTTATTATTTATTGATGATTTTTCTAAAAATTGCACATCTTGAACTACTCTTTTACAAATTTATTCATGTTTCGATAGCTAAGTTATGAATTGTGTAGTCTTAATGAGCGGATCCTATTCATCTAGATTTTGTAATTCCGTTCAAGCACTAAAATAAGCATTTTTAGATTCTTAGAAATTTGTGTATTTTTGACTTAAAACTCCTATATTTCCCGAAAGTCAGCGCCACAGGTCTGCGAATGGTAATTCGTAAGACGAGAGTGAAAAGTGAAATTAAAGGGATAAAACCATGGTTCACAATGTACACAGGCCATGTTCGAAATGAAGACCACTAGCTTCAGACAATCACAAACGCTTCTGTTCATAGCTGAAGCCAGTATTGGAAATTTATTTAAGTACGCAAGTTAATTTGTGTGTTTTGTTTCTCACTTGTCTCCGCAGAAATACAAATGGATGTTAGTGAGTTTAGTTTCACAATTCTGTGGTTGTAAGAGTCATTTCGATTCCTGTCTACTGTCAACAATGACACATATTTACGTTGAGGACGTTCCTTTGGCCAGGTGCAATCCGGAAAAATCAATGCTCAAAAGCAAGAACTTTCAATTGTGGTTACCTAACCTCACACACTACTCAGAATGCCAGTACTTCACGGTCTTAGCACGATTTTTTGTGAAAGCTTGAAGAGCATCAATAGAAATGGGTATTGGGTTATTCTTTATTTTTTTCAAATCAGATTACACAATTTTATTAGGCGCATCAATCACTGTTTTTTACTATTCTTCGAATCCCAATTTAATTTCCATTTTGTCATCTGCAATTTGTACACATATTCAATTTTCAATCAACGTCAACATAATCTTCTTTGTCAATTTTCTTCCGTGATCTTGGAACTATTTTTGACGCTGAACTTCGTTTCAAATTAGCTTAACGCATGGATTATTTATCAATCTGATTATTTATTTTCATAAAGTGTATTCACTCCATTTTTTCTATTCACAGAATGTAGAGAGGTAATAATCGATCTTATCATTCTTAGTTAATATTTCAATATTTGCTCATTGTTGAAAAAAAGTCGACTTAGCGGCCATTATATGCCAGCTGAATTTAAAACGTCAGTAAGTATATTAGGTTTTTGGGCACTTCAATTTTTTCAAATAAATGCTAGCTTATCGATAACTTCATGTTACTCTGTGTGAAGCATTCAAAAGTTGCATGTATTAAATATTTCTGTTTGCCTGTTTATAGGTTTTATGAACTAGAGATGAAATGAATATATATGATAGATAAGATGTGCCGTGCCCAAGAGATCTAATGATGTTCTCACATGAATTCATGGGTTGCTGAGAGGTACCAACATTGTTATTTGCCAAAACCAGGGTAGCCGTGTCTCCTTGAATTCAAGCATGTCGTTGAATTGTACATAAATTTTTGCAAAAAATGCATAAATATTTTTACAATCTTATATTTCTTTCGTCCAATTTCAAGAAGTGTTGCATTATTATACTTAAATGAATTTTGAGTCGTTGCCTTTAAGGAGGAATATGAGGAGAGGGAAACAGAATTGGTTAATTTTGAAGCTATTGATAACTTGAAAAGCAAGGAATCGATATATAAAGAAATAACTTGTTACCGTACGGAAAATATTGTAAAATGTACTTTTGAGCTGAAACTGTGAAATATTAGGACATATTGGATATTGTTCTCTAGGTTTAGTATGAGAGTTTTTTGATGTAACTACTCTCCAAAGTCTAACAGTTTTCTCTAGAAAATTCCTCTATATTAATATTCGATCTCATTTTAATGAAAGCTGAAAGGTATTGTTTCACGTAAATGTCTATTATGTTATCTTTAGCTTTTAATATTTTCGTCTTTTTCGTTCTTTCCTTTCTTACCCCTGCGAGTTATGCAGTTATCAGTTCTTATTTAGCTATAATACATTTTGTGCCCCCATATCTGTCTATTCACTTCTTCCGCTTTATTTTCTGCGTTTCAGCTTAGTTACACAGTTGTAGGCTGTGTATAATTTTGCTATGCCGTTGCATAATAACTTTTATCATACCTGTTGTGCAGTTGTTGCATTGAATGGCCTCTCTACAAAGGTGAGCGGTGTTTATTTGCTACGTTGTGTGCTGACTGTATTGTCATTCAATAATAAACCTCATCAACAACAACACGAAAAATTTCATTTAAATCACAAAACATTGCGTTGTCAGCGCGGAAAGAAGTTTAAAGATGACATCGGCAACTTAAGCTCCAACGTTCGATTTGGAATGCAGGAACCTACAAGAAGAATGGAGCAAGTTCAAACAACATATTGAGTTAATCTTCTCAGGGCCTCTAAGCAATGCTACAAAAGCTGAAAAAATGTTCGTACCTTCTCATATGAGTAGGCCACAAAGGCTGTGACGTCTGCAACTCATGGAACTTTTCGATTGAAGACAGCAAAAGCTTAAAGAAGTTATTTGACAATTTCGAGAAGCACACTACTCCAGCTATATAATATTCGCTCGCTACCTTTTCCTGAACCTAAAACAATCTAACGGAGAGTGATTTGGAACATTCGTCAAAGATACACGCAAACTTGTTCCAGACTGTAGTTACGACTATCCGGACGAAATGATGCGAGACAGCATAGTATGCGGAATTCAATCATAAGATATCAGGCAGAAGTTATTACAACATGGGGAAAAGCTCGACAGTGGAAACGCTAATGAAATCGTTGTCTGATACGCAGCAACAAAGCATCAACTATCTCAAATGCAGCGAGAAGGTGCGTTGAAGTAGTGAGGAAACGACATGTCGAGCAAAGACAAATACAAAACCAAGCTAAACGCGTCAAATTCGAAGTAGAGCAGACTCATACGATTGCAACAATTGTGGTGTGAAGCATGTTAGGAGATCTTGCCCAGCCTTCGGGAAGCCATTTACCATCTGCAAAAAGATAAATCATTTTGCCAGATGCTGTCGTGCACGGAGACGAGCTGAAATGGTCAATCAAATCAACATAAACGTCGATCGCGATGATTCTTCAAACATTGACATCATCGCAGATGGATAGCATGTACGCGAAGATCGATTTGAACACAGGTCACACCTTGAGATTCAAAGTCGCCACGGGTACTCAGGTGAATGTCATTCCCTACAGACATTATAATAATCTATCGAATAACCAGAAATTTCTCAATGCACCGAAAAATTACAAGTATGCTGCAACCTTCAGCATCGCCCAGACGCCTAGCCATTCTCAACCAATCCTCAGTTTACGAGGTTTGTTGCAAATCAATATTATTTTGCTGATGCTGACTGTTGCCACATCAGTCTAACGGAAGAAATAATAAGAAAATAATATGATTACTTGTTCAAAGGTTTGGGACAGCAAAAAGTGACGTCAGCATACATCTGAAAGACAACGCTATGCCAGTGGTGCATCCTCCAAAGCGAATTCCTCATCCCTTACGAGATCGTTTAAAGAGACCACCCAGACATTCGCTTTTATTCGTTTTTTCGAAAATATGCCTGAATTTTCGCTTTGGTCGAGTGGCATTCGTTTATTTTTCGTTTTTTTGGTAGTTCAAAAAAAGTGTTTCGTAGTACAGGCCTTTTTTACATGTTGACAACGCAACGTGACTTTGTCATGTTGCCCTTTACTTTAGTCATGCTATCATCCGTGTGTTGACAATTGAATGCAGATCTTGACGATTGCATAATCTCGTAATAATTATATTATATAGGAAGTGGAAAATGTACCCTTATTAGCAAAAATGTCATGTAGCAATTCTTGAAGGCAAAGTCTTATCATAATGCGTTTCGGTACATGCACCATTTTTTACAGTAACTTTGAGGCCATGGTGCTATAGCTTTTACACGAGTCTGAATTGATGCATGTTGAAAGTACAAGCGGGTTACATGCTACAAATGAATGTCATCGAATTTATCAGTCAAGGAATTCGAGACATCAATCCATGCTGACTTGCCTGAGACACACGGGATCCTACTACCGAATTTTCGTGGAAGATTTATGTTGGATTAGTGAAACAAACGGTTAAGTTTATGCGAATGAGTGAGATGTATAAATTGCATAATGTTGATAAACGGGCCTAGGAAATTGAGATGATAATATATACAGTGGAATTTTTTCTGTTGAATTTTTTATTTCACTGTCACTTTCACTATGATTTTCGTGAAGTACTAGGCAAAAAGTTGATATGTATAATAATCATTTTGCATCTACTGATAAAGACATTAATATGATACTGATATGATCGGTTATGTGTAGCCTATTTTCACATGACCACCTGAAACTTAAGAACTGAGTTATACAGTCAACCTCGTTTAACTCGATATCCTAGGGACTGATTTTTTTATCGAGTTATCCGATTTTGCAAGATAACTTCATATTTCATGTGGTATGCTCTAGGCATATGTGTTATTATCATCGGCTTATCAAATTTTAATTTGATAATTATTGTAAGTTTAACCTAAGCTTTTTTCCCAATGCACACAAAATATAAAACAACGTTTTTATCAAAAGTCCAATTTTATTTATACAAGTCAAATTACATGTACTCAATTTTGACAAGGCACATGTATAAACCGGTCACTGTTTGGAGAATAATTCAGTTAACAAAGTCTGTTTTCTAGTTTTACTCACCGCTTCGTTCTCAATGAAAGCCATGAGTTGATTCGCCATGTTGATGTGAGATTCACTGGCACTATCATGATGAAGGATGTATTTCCGTAGTTTCTGAGCAGAAAGAGGCGCCTCCTTTGCTGAAACGTCAATACGAGATTCCGTCTCATCATCGCTGTCATCTTCTTCAACGGTGGATGTTGTGACTTCTGATATAATATCTTCGTCTGTTAAATTATTGCTGACAGCCACGTTTTCATCGATGTTCAAGAAGTCGTTGACATCCTGCACAAGTGTTGGAAAAGCCTCTCGAAGACGATCGAATATGTTGCCGAAGTCGACCTTGCAACAGTCTTGTAGTTCACTATTCTCAACTGCATTAAGAGTCAGTTCATCAGAAAACCCAGCTTCGCGGAAACAATTTCTCACAGTATCAGCAGAGACGGCGCTCCATGACTCCTTAATCAGAATCAAAGAATCGAGTAAAGTGAAAGAGAAACTCACATTTTCATCGTGCGATTTCAGACGTTTGACGGCCAGTTTTTTTCGATAGTGGTGCTTCATGTTCTTAATAATTCCACAGTCCATAGGTTGAGTTCGAGCTGTTGTGTTTGGTGGCAGAAAGCAAAGGTGGATATTCTGTAGACAGTCCACTGTTTTTAGACCGTCCGATAATTTAGTAAACGGGCGTAAAATTTTATCGAGTTAACCGAGTTATCAATATACGATATCGAGATAGCCGAGGTCGTTTAACATTATAATCAATGGGAAGATAATTGGGACATATAAGTTATCCGTGATCGAGTTAAGCGAGGTTGACTGTAGATTGAAGAATAGATCAACCAATAGACCTATTGCACTTTTTTTTAAGCAATTTGACTGCCGTTTACATTCCTGCAGTCATGCTTACTACGGCAAACTTCACCCGCTATATACATGTATTTTCATAGCTTCCGTGTGCTGAGCTATGCGGTATCGACTTATCTCGTTTGCTTCAGCAACTCGTGACTTCTGGCAAATGCGTCCGTAAGTAGGAATGCCCACATAAAATTCAACTTGAGAAAGTAGTGTCAACGAATCAAGACAATGAGAACCTTGCATCGTAAAGCTTGGACTTGGTTTTAGATAAATTATCTTGGTTATTTGTCATGTTTTGAATTGAATTGGAATGAGCCAATATTGAAAGATATAGATTTTCGTTTTCGTTATTTATTACAAAATAACGAAGACAAAATAAATTCAAAATTTTTCAATATTGGCTATCTCCAATTCAATTCAAAACTTGGACTTGGTTGCATATACTTAAGTAGAAGTACATGGAGCATGATCATGATAATTGGCATTTGAAGTAGACTGCATAGTGATCGTTTTTTATGGAATATTTTCAAAGATTTAGCCAATATGATCATTTGTTGTCGGTTTTCATCAATTCAGATTTATAATATTGATGTATATTTACACTGTAAAGTTTCGATTGAAAAAGTGCTTATCTATGTCTCATGACAGGCAGTTTTTATCTCTGGAATAGCCCCATTTATAGTTAAAAGCTTGACGGAAAGGGTCTCTTAAGAACCTGCTCGAACGTAAATCATTGACTTCATAATTTTCTCTCTTTGCCAGCCGTCTATTGTCGGGAAAATTCCATTTTTGAAGTATTTATCATCTAATCACTATAGGGCTGCATAATTGAGCAATATCAATTTCACTGATCGTACATTTACAAATTGACACTTTTACATCTAAATTAACGTTTGCAACAATGCCCATTTAATAAAATATCAATTTTGCTTCAATAATATAGCTTAATTATGAGCATTAGCTTCCTCTACAAAAATGCATCCTAGTAAGCAATATTATTAGCATAACATTAGGCTTGTGATTTGTGAAGAAAACTACAGTAATTATCAGATAAAACCTTTTGTGTACATTCTATCATTGTATAAAATAATTGCCATATTGATGTAAAACCTCACTAAAGATATTTTATTCGAGACATGATCCACTTCGCATGACTTAAATTGACAGACCCCTATCTAATAAATATTTTAAAATATCAATATGCTTTCGAATATTCAGATGAAAGAGATGGTCAAAGTTTTAGACTAATTTAGCATTTCGAAGCATGGCAGTTAGAGAAGTTTCCTTAACCACATTAGAAATTGTAAAGTCATCTTCATTCTAATGAATTTTCTAACAGTATTTTGTTGATTTTTCAACACTGTGTGAAGCAGTCGAAATTGATTGCTGATTATATGTCTGATCATTAATAGAATACGAAAGCTAGTTTTATGTATAGATATGGTCTGGTGCATTTGCAAATCGTTAAACAAGAAATCGTTGTACAAGAAAAGTGTCTCCTAGGAGGTACTCCGACAAGTTATCATTTTTGTACCAGAAAGAAGTATTCGCAATCTGCACGGGCTCGCAGTATTCGTGGTAATGTATGGCTTAATGGCATATTATGTCGTTATAATGCTATTCTACATTGCTTGATGTAAAAATGATGTGGCTGGGTGGACTGTTTAAAACAGGATCTTAATCACATGGAAAACATGGAGGTAATAACCAGGATTGCTCAGCCAACCGATTGGGTCAAACTCACTCGTCGTTGTGGAGAAATCAGTCGCATTTGCCTTGATCCTCGCGACTTTTGTCATTTCATCAAAGGACATTACATTATGCACTAGGGACTAGAAGATGCCCTTGCAAAAATCCCAGTAGCCACTCATTTCAACAAATTAGATGTCAAGTCAGGATATTGGCAGATGAAATTGTCAAATGATGCCTCCTTTATGACCACATTCAATACTCTATTCGGAAGATATCGATTTCTCAGTAGAGGTGGGCTATGAAATCGAAGTATTTCAAATCGCTTTCAACACCAACTCATTTTGTAAAGTTGACTTTTCTGAGCACTATAGCACTAATTTGATCTAAATTGACCCAAAAATGAGTAGGTGCGTCGCATTTTAAAATGTTTGGTGAAGTTGCTAAAATAGCTACATAATGCCCAATATGAAAGTGCAATATGGGACGATCAAGAGGCTGCAGGATGGGAAATATAAAAACACAATTGCGAACGAGCTTGTTTTACCTATCTTCGACCCAAGAAGACACTTTACAAGTCGATGCTATCAAACACGGACTTAGGGCCGTCTCATGCAAACTGGCGAACCAGTGCCGAACGGATCGAAATCTTCGAACAAGAGCGAACAATCCTACGCTCCCTAAAGAATTATATGATGTACTGCTTGGATGTAAGATGTTTCACCAATACATTTATGGACAGGGAGATGCTTTGGTCCAGTCTGACCACAAACCTCTAGAGACTATTTTGAAGAAGCCTCTGTCCTCGGCATGCCCTAGATTGCAACGAATGCTGCTTCGCCTACAAAGTACAGTATCAATCTCGTTCATTATCCTGGAAAGAAAATCTTTAGCTGACCCGCTTTCAGAAAATTCCTACAATCTGAACCCTTCAGATAATATGGAAAATTTGAATGTTCAAGTACACTGTATAATTGAAAATTTTCGATGCAGAGATGATTAATAAGCTGGAAGAAACAAAACCCGACACTTCATTAACCAAGCTGCTATCAGATATTCAAAATGGCTGGCCTAAAAGGCGCACAATGTGTGATATCCATGTCAAAGACTGTTTAGCTTCTGAGATTAATTATCTGCAATCAAAGGTATTATATTCAAGCAAGAACGAATATTTGTACCAAAGTCATTGCGTGCTTGCATACTATAGAAGATGCACACGAGTCATCTTGGAGTGAATAAATGCATCCAAAAGAGCGTGAGATGTGTTATTTTGGCTCAATATGACCAAGGAAATTGAACCCATGAAATCTTATAATATTCCGTCACGACCTTGGTAGCGAGTTGCGATAGACATCATCACTTTGGATGACGAAGACTACCTTGTGACAATGGGCTATTTTAACCGTTTTTTCGAAATATATCAACTGCTCTCGACTACATCAGCCAACGTCATTAGAAACTGTCAGCACATTTCGCTCGGTACGGGATCCCTGAGTTCGTGATCGGTGATGATGGACCTCAATTCTCCTCAAGTTAATTCTGCCAGTTCTCTTTCAATTGGGACTCTGTCCATATCATATCAGCTCCACGACATCCTCAATCAAACGGCTTGGCCGAAAGAACCGTCAGAACTGTCAAGTTGTTGCTAGTTAAGCCACTCCAATCCTTTATTGAGTATTCTGGAATATCGGAGCACGCCAATAGATAACCTAGTCTCTCCGCCTCAATTATTGATGAGCAGGTCAATCCTCCCAATATCTGCGAAGCCTCATGTGGTCGACCCTCAGAAAGTTAATTCTCGTCGGTAACAATTGCAGGAGAGTCTAAAACGGACCAGTTCTGCTCTGACTCCATTGATGGTGGTTGATAACGTCTATGTTCAACTTTCTCCAAATGGGAATTGGTCTCCTGCCACTCCTGCTGTTGTCATAAGGAATTGCAATACTCCACGAATTTATCCTCAAAACAACGGATGGCAGAGTGTATACGCGCAAGCTCCGTTTTTTTTTGCGAGCATGTCGATGCGACTCTGATGCTGCGGATAGCATCCAACCAGATCCTAACTCAAGGGATAGCACGATCGGTTCTACTTGTTAGATGCAGGACATAACAAACGAGCAAGATGAATACCAGTTTACAACAAGATTTGGAAGGCTGATTCAGGTCCTTCAACGTTTGTGTTATGACTACTCTTTCAACTTGTTATCCTAAAGGACAATTGAAAATTGGCTGTCATTTCTTAATTTTTTGCAAAAGGAGATGTTGTGTAGTTCCTGCATTGACTCTCTCTAGCGGCGAGCGGAGTTTATTTGTATTCAGTAATGATAATGATACTTTATTTACCAATACAACGAGCGGCATATGGCATAAAATGCTTCACGACAAAGGGAACTTCTTCGATGGGGCGGCCATTGATTTTCAAGTGAGAATCGAGTGAAGACGCAAGATATTTTCTACTGATCGTGAGGACATTCGTTTTATTTTCATTGATGTCAAAATTCTTCTTCTGGGTCCAATATGCAAAGTCATCTATGTCGTCTTGAAAATCAGAAACCTTGAACGTTTCTGATTGATGAGAGACATGTCATCAAGGTAAGCAATTATTAATTATTTCTTCAGTTGGGGAAGATCATTTGCATAGAAAACAAGCAACAGAGGCCCTATTATAGAATCTTGCGGAACGCCGCTAGAGGGTTCAAGAGATCGGTGACGGAAACTCGCTGAAAACGGTTGCTCAGGTAGGATTGTATCATCGAAACAACATGAGAATGGCATTGAAATTCCAGCGTTATCGAATTCAGAATCGAAGGCCTTACGGAAATCAGCTGCCAGAACCTTACAGATCTTCGAGGTATTGGTACTGAGGTGCTGCAGGACAGTAAGACGAAGGCTAATTACAGCGTTAGTGCATCCACCAAATGACTTAGGAATATATCCAAACTGGCGTGAATCAAAGGATCGACCAACAGACGGTGATCACGAATCAAATGTTTAATGATTTTACTCAGGAAAGGTAAAATAGAAATCGGTCTGTGCTCACCATTACCTTAAGCAAGCGAGAGGACATTTGCCAATTTCCAAGCAGACGGAAAAGTGCCAGATTGAAGGCACCTATTGAAAAGGACGGTTAATGGTGAAAGCAAGAGGTCAAAGAATTTCCTGTAGAAATTGCCTTGAACGCCATCAGGTCCAACTGAATTTGATTTGCAACAGATGGAGGACGACTCTCAATAAAGGAGGAAACGTCAGAGTCAGAGAAGAAGGACTGGAATTGATCGTTGAGTTCATAAGCCTTATGGTAGTCAATATCAGAAGAGCCATGATGACTCCTTATCTGCGCATTGATCACTTTCCAGCTATCGGCAGTGGAAGAAGATTTAATTTTGCGGTATTGATTCATTTTAGATTTTTGAACTTCTATGATGAATTTCTCTCTGAGACACAACTTTGGATAATTGCCACGAGAGAGAGCTTTATCTCTAGCGTCAGAGATGGCTTTTAAAGACGGATTAAGCCAAGACGGGTCAGAGCCTCTCATTCTAACTGTCTTTTCAGGAAAGAATGAAATATAAAATTGGCGAACAAGAATCTGGAAGGAGTTAACTGCTTCTTCTATATCATCTAAGTCGAGACAGCAGGCACAGTCTTCCCAGTCAGGCGCGAATTTTGCCATCAGAGGCGCGAATGCGCGAATTCTGTGGGCAAGGCGCGAAAATATTTGAATGAAATGCGCGAATTTTGGGACAAGCAGATTATCAGATTTCAGTAAAAACTCTCAGATTTATTAACATGCAAGTTTGCTGTACTGGTCCTAGGCACACAATTTATTGAAAAATGCATGTTTATTGCTTTCGAAGTTTCTACTCTGCATGAATATGAATGAATGTGATTATTGACTTATCACTATTTTCTGATTTCCCATGCTGTACGCTCGTATCGTGTGACTTCGTGAAATGGGTCGGAAATTTGGCGCGTTGTCTACCCAATGTGTTTGCTGACACAGAGATCGGCAGCTTGGAAGTCGAGGCTCGCCTGCACCAGACTGAATTTAAAATCACTTCTATTGATGACGGCGACGTACTTGACTTGTGGAAGAAAGTTTCAGACGACAACAACAGGTCTCTCCTGACTTGACTCGTCCGTGCGCTCCTTGTCCTGCCTCACGACAATGCCGAGGTCGAGCGTGTGTTTAGTTCACTGAACGACACGGTGACAAAGAAGCGCTCATTACTCAAGCCAGCCACTGTCAAGGCATTGATTGTGTCGCGTTCCTGCATGGAATCAAGGAAGTGGACTCCAGCCTCACTTCCTGTGACTGCATCCTTGATTAGCATGTGCAATAGTGCCCACACTTCCTATCGCCAAAGATTAAAAGATGAAGCAGCAGAAGAAGAAAGGAAGCGTGCAAAGGAATTGGAGGCATCCCTTATTGCCGAAGAGAAGAAGTACAGCAAGCGGATTTCGAATCTCGAGGAGGAGCTGTTGCAGAAGGAGAAAGAAATCGAAGCGAAGTTGAAAGAGAAGGAGGCAGCTCACCAGTTGTTGCTCAGCGCACAGAGAGCAACTGCCAGCCGTGACGAAGAGATTGAAGATTTGTGGAATGTACAGGGGCAGCTACAAAAGAAAAAGGAAAAAGAATCGGTTCGAGTAACTCAAAACGTTCTAAAACGGAAAGCCTGTAAAATGGCAATGATCGGCTTGTCCAAGATTCCGAAGAAGGACTGATGTATATTTAGATACTTCAATGCTTTATTAGACAGCGTTGCGTTTCATGAATTTAAGCTTGCTGCTCACTAATAGTTGTTTTCCACTCGTATTTTCAATGGGTGTATGAGGTTCTGTTGTTTCTGCTGCTGCTGCATTAGGTACAACCCGCCTAAGAAGACCCGCAGGGCCATCCACGCGGTCCGTGGAGATTGCTGAAAAATAGGCATCTGAATCGCACAAGTAAAATCAAACCTCTCATTATGATGTCTGAATATCAGTTTTGAATAGGTATTATTGATTAACTTAGCTGTTGTTTTTTTACAATTTTTTTGCTAACAGGGTATGTGGCATGCTTCCCAGGAATAGTAGTGCACGGTGTGATCATGCTGAAGTAGTAGGTGTGGAGTTGACCCCACGATTGCTAGTCTCCTAAGTCATTTCAGTTAGGCGCGAAAAATTGTGCCACTGCCGACTGGGAAGACTGAGCAGGCATTCCAATCAGCAGACTGAAGGACGCTATAGCACTGGGCAAAGGATGCTGAGGAAAGGGACCTGACTTTAACTTCGGTAACAGTGACCGGTTTAGGGGCAACAGCTTTCACAAAGATGCCTTTGTGATTTGACCTGCCGAGCGGAGGAAGGACGACAGGATTACAGAATCTAAAAGGCTAATTGGGGGCAACAATATCGAGCATTTCCTCTGGTAGGAATCTGAGTCAATTGTTTCATGCTGTTGACATCGAAGAAAGCGCTTAGGTTATGACGCAAATTATTAACATCTCCAGTAATAATGACATGATTCGAGGAAAAAATGTCTATCAAAGTTTGAAGAAAGTCAGTCATAATGTCATGAGCCTGGACATTTCCCCAATATGGATGGTACAAGACACAAATATGCGCGTCAAATTCATGCAAGTATAAACAAAAAATGCTCAACTTCATCACACCAATGCACGTGGGACTACTTACAACAGAAAAGTTAAGATTGCATTTACAGCAGACGGCTACGCCACCAGCGTGAATGTCACGATCTGATCTCACCCATTGATAATTAGGAAGAGTGTTTGTGACTCATTGTGTCTGTGTCGTACAGGAGACAGGGTCAGGGGCGTAACCAGAGGGGAGGGCACCGGGCCATCCGCCCCCCAATCGGAACGCCTTCCACTTGCATCATTTGGGTATGAAAAATGATAATTGCAGAAAGTCGATCTTGCACAGCTATCGAAACACTGTATCACTGTAGTGACTTTTTCCCAGTGTTCTGTTGGAATTGCTGGCGTGTTTACCTGTTAGCTCTGCTCAAGCAGAACACGAGTCATTTCTCTTCCTGCAGATACATCGTGACTGCAGAACATCAGTTCATGAAGATATTGACAGATTTGCCAGTACTGCTGCTCGGCTCTTAAATTTTCTTTCTTAGCTTATTACCTCGCTATACTTAATATGTTTGATATAATTTTTTGTCTGAATTTGAGTTTTGAATTTTATCCAGATTGTGGAATGAGTAAAGACATAAAAAAGAAGGGTCATCCATTGACTGAGTCTGTCAATCAGTATATCAACGTATATTACACGTTACTCAAATGATTAGTACGTACTATTATATCGCTCTACTTGCAACCTAGAAAATTAGACCTCATAATCGAAGTAATGATTAAATGATGGCTAAAAAATATTCAATTAATACATATGTCTGAGAAAAATACTACATAAAGTTTAAGTGTCGATAATCATCAAATGCTGATGTGATATTAGACATCAACTATATAACAAAATATTAAATCCCCAGTCCGAATACAGTTGCCTACTTACCTACCATTCCGTAAATGAGTGACACTTGGATTTATTCGAGATTTAGAATAAATGGTGCACAACGGTGATGTTAGCATCCTAAAATCTACTCTATCCGAAACAGCATGCTGTCAAACACCAAATAGCCTATAATATTAGAAATAGCAGTCTAATTTAGTTGTTATTGGTTTATGGAGGTAAAAAATCCGACTCCTTTTTTGCTACCATCATGATGAGGATTTATGTGATTTCACAGTTCTCCGAAATCTAATCACACTGCATTTGCATTCCCCCCCCCCCCATTCAAAAAAGGTTACGTCGGTGGATAGGGTAAGAGCAAGATGAGACCGATGGAGATGAATATCGGATGTGTGAGGGATGTGGATTGCGTAATCTGCGACGGACGGTAGGAAACACAAGGAGATAGGAACACACTGCAGATCATAGAAGTGGATTAATTTCTAGATTTCTTTAGAAGTGTTAATTTCTATGCTGTAGATGAATGGATACCGAGAGAGAACGTGGACTGCGTCGAAAAGTACAATTTCCCCAAATCACTGAGTAATGACCGTTCAGAGCAATTGTTGGCGAAGTTTTCAGTTTTACCGATGACAATGGTAAAATTTGTACGATGAAAATACATGTAGTACCATTTGCAAGAGCAGATGATAAGGATTATTTCGGTGTAAAAAATACAAAAACTATTAGCGGAAGCAGTCTGGAAGTTGATAATCGTGAAGCGATGAAGGATTAAACGAGTAGGAGAAAGCTCGTCCGTACGCTATGAAGTCAACCGAAGATGTGTGAATAATAGGTCTCATCAACAGCAACACGAGGAATTTTATTTAAATCACACAACATTTGCAATACCCACTTTTCCTTCTGCTTCCTTGTCTTTGATCTTCTGCTGCTGTGTAGACTCGTCCTGTTCCCACAAGCTTTGATGGGAAAAAGGTCGCCCCCTGTTTTTGTAGCATAGCTGCTGTACACAGCTCGATTTTCTCACAGATAAATCGTTCTCTCAAAAATATCGCATCGTTGACATAACTGCCAGAACAATTCTCTTGACCGACAATGAGGTCGTCGAAGATGGTGCCATTGCATAACATTGTCCTGACATTTCGCTTCGTAATAACGGCTACAATAGTCACTATCGCAATTTGTTGCATCTCAGCGAATATTGGGTTATTCTCCACTAAGTGAAAGACAAATTATTCGTCATTAAATGGAGAAGTTGAATTTGGGAAGTATGGTTAAATTGTATAATCTACTTATTCCCGTCAGAAAAACATCATCACGATCAGATCCTAATTTCGGCTGATGTAGTACTCCCTGTTTTTGCGCATGCGGAGACTTGATGGATGTGTTCATATTGCATTCTATTCATGTCAGCGGATAGAAGATCTGTGCGAATCAGTATAATTATATCAAAATCAATGCATCAAACAGACAGATGTGATTCATTGAGTGAATGAATGAATGAAAGGAATTTTTGATGGAACGTGTTGCTAATCTATATTCTGAACCTGTTACATGGTAATGATTAATAGCTAAAGTTCGTAGCTTCATTGACTCGTCTCGTGGACTTACAAGTAATGGTTTTATTATCTAGAAGTCCATTGTTGTTTCATGTAAATATGTATCATTGTTGTTTCATGTAATGAAAATATCATGTAAACATGCAGCTAAAGCGATGGCGACTCATAGTTATCGTTCGGATTATTGTAAAACCTTTCGAAGATGACATTTAAATGTCACTGTTTTCATTGAATAATTTTATAAAATATCTTTAAAAAAATATTTTGCTTCTGCTTTTTGTTCCTGTCTTAACTGGAATTCCGGTTTTTTGTCAACAATAACTTAATTTGAGAGAATAAGTTGTTTTGATGTTCAAAGTCTGAGGTAATTGGGCAAGTCAACACACCATTTGCCGCCCTCCTTGCAAGCAAAAGCCGCTCAACATTGCTCATTTACCGCTCCTAATAAACTCAACTCACAACTGCCAATTTGCCGTGTATGATAGACTAATAGGGCCTTGTGCAGTTTTAATTACCGCTCCTCGCACATAGATATCGCCCAACATTGACTTGGAGGGAATGAATATATTCAGGTTGTCCGTCACCTGTAAAAACCTGGAATTTTGTGATTTGACCTGGAAAACCTGGAATTTTTTAGTAACTTGATAAATTAAAAATGACTGTAGATAAACTCAACGCATTGAGAAAACTGTTATAAAACTTAAACTGGATTTTAAGAAAAAATGATTATATGTTTAATTTCATTGTATTGCAAGTATCACTATTTGTCAACAGCGTCAATAATCATCTGAACATTCAGCATAGCATTTCTCAGCCTTTTCTACTGATGGAAATCTTGAATTTCAAAATTGTGTTGAGATATTTATGCAAATCAAACTGAAATATTTTCACTCTGTAGCACTGCGAAGCGTCTTATATAATATCAAATTAAATTTCAGATCATTTTTTAATCATTTAATCATTTTTTCAGTTAGGCGCCTTCCTTACAGACCTTGTTACTGCCTATGTTGTCTAGGTTTTCCGTGTCTCCATGTAAATCTGTCTCATTGTTCAGATTAATTTTGTTGTAATGTTGTAATTACTCCACTGCCAACGGTTCCGACCACGGCTTAATAAAGATTTAGAAGAAATTTCGGTTCCATTGTAGTAACCGTCACAACGTGTGGGGTGTCCGCGGCCTTGAAATTCCCAGGACTTTTCATAACTTGATAATAGATTGAGAAAAAGTTGATTATAGATTTCCATACATGGAATTGATAATAGAACTAAGCTCGTTGAGGAAATATGTTGTAAAACTAAAACTGGATTTTTAGAAAAAGCAGTGCAATTTATAAATCATATATAGTCTGAATGCAGTGCTCCGATTCATTCCCGAATTCGGGAATTTCCCGAAAATTTTAAGTTGCTCCCGAATTCCCGAAAATATGGACCCGAAATTCCTGAAAATTTCCATTATGCAGTATCTCTAACAAATATGATTTTTTGCATTGGGTCCTGTTGAAGTTAAACATCTTCAATAAATATCAACGTACCCGAGTAATCATACGAGCGTATAATAGAAATTTATCTAAAATATCAATTTCAAACCCCTCGACTCCGTTATCAATCCTCATTCCTTTATTACATGAATTTTTCGAAAAAAAACAGGTAATTCTATTAAACAACGACGTACATGTGCATGTAATATAGGTGCATTTTGTTGGACTTGTACTTCTTGTATAAACTGTACTATAATCATTTCGACTTGTCGCTCAACTCTTTCTTTACTACCTACCTTTCATCTCAAATTACTCGAGGTCAATCACTTAACAGCTGTCAGATTGTGCCAGTCTTAAAAAGTTAATTCGAACTATCTCAGTGGATTGTTTTTCTTTCGCGTCATTAAAATATGGAATTCATTGAACGATTCAATAGTGAAAGCTCCAACCTTCATGATGTTCAAGAAAAGACTCAAATCAGTTGAGCTAAGTGAATTTTGCTCATACTGTGACTGCTAATATGTGATTTCGTATAAAATTATTTGACAAGTGCATTTTATACCTGATGGTAAATTTTATTTAGATACATTCCTACATTCCATATAGAAGATGATTCTCATTATAATCAAGATCAGTAAGAGTCTCAATCTCATTGATCCGAATGAATTTGCATATATTGTGACCATGATCATTAAAGTGTAAATTTTGTATCGATGATTTTGTTACATTCATTTCTATATTAGATGTTAAGCATTTACGTTCTTTTGCTCCATTGTGAGGACTCCTATCCAGTGAACTCTTATCATGTCGTGATCATCACTTTTCAAATTTGTAAATATAGGCCCTATAGATCTCACGTATTTTGTATATGGTATATGATGTATATTAGTCCAGCATCTCAGACGGATGAACTCCAACGAAAGATGTCCAAAGGATCATGTCCATAGGACGCTCGTATATGGCTAGTAATACTTGAATCTGGACGTCTGCCGAGTTCTAGTGGGGGCACCTACGTGTTAGGTCCCCTGAAAGACCCCCCCCCCAAAAGGGCCAATACTCCAACATTAGATGTCCCGGCTCAAACCAAGACATTTTGAGGACAGAAGTGCTGAGTATTAAAAAATACCTATGACAGACATTTTGGTGGGTGCGCTTCCTCAAACAGACACTTTAATAAATGACCCCTAAAATAGACTCTTGTATAATTTGTATATTTGATTCATAAAATACCAACTTAAATTTTCTAAATATCTAAAAAAATTTCTTTATTCAAAATATAATGGTTGATTGCAATCTTCAATATTTCTGCTAATTTTTAATAGATAGATGGTAATGAAGGCTACATATGGTGTCTTACTGTGACAAGAAAAGAGTTATTGAGAAAAAAATATTTTTCTGAAGAAAAAGTTACGGACAAAAGTACAACATCAATCGTCGTTCTCACTGTCGCTATCACTTTCATCGGTCCATTCTTCCTCAAACTTCTCTTTAACCGTCTGGTTCAGGTCAGTGCTTTCCTCACGAACATCTTTACTGAGGTATGTAGGTAAATTTTCCCCTTCAAACCAATCCGGAACCCAGTATCTCTCATCTTCAATTTTTCATCCGTAGTTTGATGGGTTCAAATCATCGTTCGGTTTGCGATCCGTTGCACGACTCCAGATTTTACTAACATAATGTGCGCGCTTGATTTTATTTCGAAGTGTCTTTGAGCAAGGTGGTAACAAGGCATAGTTGATTCTTTTGATATTTCTGAGGGGATCAGTTTCGCTGACTCTTGAAATTTGTAAATATGTGGGTCTCATAATTTGTTTATCATGTGCATGTACATCATGATCACTCGGTAAATTTGTAAATATATGTCTCATGTATTTTTTATTGATGCTAACCTTTGCGTATGCATATGTTGCACGTGTTATCAACGCTTACTTGTAAGTGCCCTTGCGGCCATCGCTTTGCGTTTTCTGTATATTTCAGAATAAACATTTATGACTTATGTACTTACCAATCCCATGGTCTCGTGAATCGAAGAAGGCCGCCGAAGTGAACCTTCGAGCGAATCGACCATTGAGTTCTGGTCAACAATGGAAAAAAAATCAAAAGTTGCCTATGCTCTGCAGACTGGTGAAAACCGTCATCGTTATCCCACATGGGAACAGCGAAATTGAAAGGCAGTTCAGTGTCCTGTCTGACGTTGTGACAAAGAAGCGATCTTGCCTCTCGCCGGACACTATACAGGCACTGGTCGTCAGTAAGTCGATACTTTTGGCTAATGGTTGGACAAATTCCACTGTTCCAATCAATGAAAGCCTTCTGAGTGTCTGCACTGCTGCACATCAGCACTACAGGAAGAGAAAAAGGGATGAAGCCAAAGCGAACGAGGATATCAAAAGGAAAAACATGGAGGCACAAATTATTGGAGATTTTTCCAATTTTCTGAAGTCAAATGACTCACTCATGAATATTGAAAGTTCTGCCCTTGAAACGGATCGGCAATTGCAAGAACTTATTTCCGAAAAAGAGAAACTTGCAGAGTTTATTATGACGGCAACAACAAAAGTGAAAGATTCGGAAGAAAAATTGAAATTTCTATTAGAGAAGAAAAAGACTCTATTGAAACAAAAAGAAAAAAGATGGTGTCTTTGATGGACCAATTTGTTGTCAAAGAGTCATCTTCCAAATAACTTCAGACCTTCGTGAAAATAAATGAATGTGGATAAAATGAGTATTTTTTGTAATAAAATATATCTACATGTACTTGTTGAGCAATGGCAGTAGTACAGTGCTTAGATGAAAATAGATAATACATGTGCAACATAGATATGACGTTTCTTCATTGTATGCCGATTAATTAATATTTTCTATGTGTTGCTGTACGCTTTAAGTTGTTGAAGTATTCAGATTTGCTCATAGTATCTCAAAGCTTCCATTCATTTTAAAACTCAAACACATGAAGATAAGCCTTATGAAGACTATCATGCACAATATTTGAAGAAATGTAAGGGATATAACTAGTCTGTAGGGTCTTAACTGGTCTGTTTCCGGGGATCAAAATACTTGCAGATGCATTAAATTAATGTGCTGCTTTATCAATTAATGAATACTATCCCATTAACGGTTTCTATGCCGTTTTAATGTGATAGTACATAATTCCCGAAAATTTCAGTCATTCGGGAATTCCCGAAAATTCGGAGGGTATGTCGCTCGGAGCACTGTGAATGGAAATTACTTAAAGTTTCAATATTCATCTGAACATTAAGCAAAGCGTTTCCCAACTTTATCCACTGGCGTTAATCTCGAACCATGATCTTGGTATAATTTCACATGTATGCAAATCAGATGAAGATCTACATGTACCGTCATCACGTAATTGAAGCTACTTGTTGCAACCACGATTTCTTAACTCATTTATTGAGTTATGTGACAGTGATAACATGGGAAGCAGTGTCCCGATTATGGCGCGAAAATGGACATTTTAAGCGCGAATGTGCGAATTTTGAGATCGAGGCGCGAATCTGAAGCTTTTCATTAAAAACATTATATGATTGATTTGGTGTTAAATTTAGTATTGTCTATATTAACGATTTTAGTGATGTTGACAAAGCATTTAGGCCTAATTTTGGAAAAGTAGATCAAGAATAAAATAACTATCTTAATAATCTGAAACTCTTGCAATTTGTATTTCATTTTCAGGAGTTCAATCATCACATCATGCTATTATTAAATGAGTTGATATGATTTCATATCTTCAGATTTTCTGCAGTAATCAGATTTTCGTCATCTCCAAGGTTGGTTCCTATGTTAGTCGTTTTGAAACGAGCGAAGACTTATTTCTGGATTCATTTGCAATATTTCCATCGACTTTGTGCCAACGAATATTTTTTAACATTTCATTGGGATCAGATGCTTGGAAATCGTTTAATGCTCTTTCAGCTAGCGATCAGTCAACCGTCCTGAAACAAGTACACGCTTTCTTCGAGAAAGGCACCACAAAGCTTTTGGATTACTTGCCATTCGGAAATGACTTCATTACCTCATGCAAGCTTCTAGCACCACACAACCAAGCGAGTCCTGACTTTGAGCAATGGGTCAATACTGCTGCTGATCTGTTGCCGAGTGTCATCAGTCCTGAAGAAAGATCTTCATTGGAAGTTGAGGCTCGACTCCGACAATGTTCGGCTCTTATGGATGACGCACGTCTCACGGATGACGGATGTTTGGATGTAGTTGCGTTTTGGAAGAAGATCGATTCTGAGAAGAACTTTCCCACATTGGTGAAATTGGCACGAGTGATGATCATCATTCCACACGCAAATGCAGATGTAGAGCGGCAGTTTAGCATGTTGCCGGACATAATTACGAAGAAGAGATCGAACCTCAGAGAAGAAACTGTTAGGGCTTTGGTTGTCAGCAAGTCGTGCCTAGGAGCGATGAATTTGAACACTAGAACTTTGCCCATCTCTAGTAGGTTGATGGAATATTTTTGCAACGCCCACGCTGCGTATTGCGAGCGGCTCAAAGCAGAGCAATTGAGGTTGGAGAAAGAAAAAAAGCTCCAAAATATGAAGGACATGTATTCGTCATTCGAAGAGGCAAAAATATCGGACAAGTGTATTCTCGATTTAGAGAAAGTGAAATTAAGCAAGCTAAAATTGCAGTTTTGATGGATCAGAAAAAGAAAATGCTTAAAGTGCAGGAAGATGCACTGAAGCATCTGAATAAAAAGGATACCGAAATCGATTCGTTGAAGAATGAGCAAAACAGGGTGGATGAGCGGAAGCAGAAGGCCACTGACAAAGTTTTCCGAGAACTTATGAAGCGAAAAATAACCGATAAACCTGGGCGTTCATATAAAATCCCCAAAAAATAAAAAATAATATACCAGGTTGACTGGATTTATTTGGTTTTTCTTAATGCCTGTTAATACGAGTAACAATCATGTATGTAAGCTTTGTTTAATTAGGTGAACTGTATTACATGAAAATCAAACGACCATAAATTGATGAAATGTTAAGTAAATTGAGCGAAACATCAAGCAGTATATTAACATAATATAACACCGATGGTTTATGGTAGCAAACGTGCTATTGTATAGTAAACTCAATTTAAGCGGAAAACTTGATTTATTACAATTTTGTGGTAGGCGCGAAAAAATTGCCGAGGCGCGAATTCTGCAAAAATCCAGAATCGGGACACTGGGGAAGTTATTGGCATAATCCACCTGTGGTAATAATTATATTGTTGCTCTCTGAAAATGAAGATGGAAATAACAGAATCGCCTGATCTTTAAGTCATGAGTACTTGTGCTTTCCCGGGCTCAAGATTTACCGGTAAGTTATATAGGAACGGTTGAGAGGTTTGCATCTACAGTTCCGCATACGAGGGATTTTTCTACAAGCCTGGGGTTTCAAGTCTAGTCTTTATCATCAATTTTCACCTGTTTTGACAAAGCAAGACTAATGATAGGGAAGTCACATGTTTCACATTCATTGTTCAAAAGTTGTGATTTACTGATTCCTTAATAATAGTCGTTTGGAATTTCAAAGCTCATGAAAAGTTTGATAGAAGTTTTAATCAGTATTGTGGGTTAGTTTTATGGTCTTGATAATGACCACTTGCATCAATTAAACGTCCTTCAATTCAATTAAGGAAACATGTCAGCACATTCTCGCATTCCATCGCAATTACTAGTGTTTTCTGAATGATATTTTCATTGAATTATAATGAAATTTCAGTTTCGGCCTCGCTCTTGAAAGTCGACTATGTCATCAAAACCAGACGATCTCAAACGATGCAAATCATTAGCCTGTGACAAGAATAATTAACGGAGTACAACAATACAATGGGTTGACATTTTAGTCTAAGATAAGCATGCTTAATCAAATTACTGTTTCCACGTAGTTCAGTAAATTAGACGGTACAAAGAAGAAGTGCTGTATGCCCGAAATGCCAATTTTTCAGGAGCGAAAATATGATCGAAAAGTTCCACAAAAGAGAAATTGATCTGTTTTCACGTGTAAAATACACATCTGAATCTAATGAAATTTGAATTAACACTAGAAAATGCGTTGAAGTATAATTCTATGCATTCAAATTATTAATCATCTCGTCGTTGATTAATAAATGATCATAAAGCACGATGAGGTCGCTTGCAGCAATTCGTTTCATGGTTGATGAAGTATCATAATCGACGAAAGCTTACAGCAATTCGTCCAAATAAGGGACTACTCAATTTTCCTATTGGTACACTGACTCATCTACTGTTTCTTCTCGATACATTTTGAAGAATGTATTTCTCCTTTTTTGTAGCATTTTATCCTTCGTAACAGATTGAGCCCAACTTCGCTTCATTCTATCATTTTACCAAATTTGCAGTTTCAAAGACAATTTCTTCTTCATCAGTGGTTTAAATATAAAATAACACATGTTGAAATCAATCAGTTATCAAAAAGAATTTTTTTTCCAATAGAAAGCTAGAAAGTTGCAAGCGTAAAAACAATGGTACTGACGTAGTGTTGCTTTTTAACAATAAAGACATGTCAGTTGCGTCAATGAGTACATATTCTACGATGCGAGTATTATTTGTTCGGGCAAAGACAAAGAAAGCTGAATTATCGCTCGCATGATTATGAAGAGTGATTTCAGTTGGCAAGGGGTGACCTTTGATATGTTCGTTAATTCTAGTTTGCAAATTCCTTGTGGTCTCACCAATGTAGCACTTTGGACAGTGTTCAGAAGAAAATTTGTAAATGACATTTGTGGAGAGACCAAAAGGTATTCTGTCTTTTATATGAAAGAAGCTCGTAGTTTTGGTAGTTCTAAAAAACGACAATTTTGGAATCTTTAAGAATTTTTGTTCAACCGATGGACACGATAGCGAATTTCTATTTCAGACTCATTTATGTATGGTAATTTCGAGTACACAACTTTGATAGGTATTTCACTAGCGCCAGGATTTTCAGAAACGCTGTCAGTTTTCAAAAACGCTATGAGCACAGAATTAGACAAGTCGTATCTTCTTATATTTGACTAGAAAGAAAGCATTGGAACATGTAAGTAGTATATAGTGTGACATCCGGCGCGACGCTTCGCTTTGCTTCGCTTCGCTTGCGCCGGATGTCACACTTTTGCGGGTTTTTTCAAAAAATCAAAATTTCAAAAATTTCAAAAATTTAGGTAGACTTCAAATTTCACGTGGCCGAAGGCCGAAGGGCGAAAATTTAAGCGTTTTTAAAAATACCCAATTTTTCAAATTTTTCAAAATCTCAAAATTTGAGAATTACAATTTTCACCCTTAAAATCATGACCGTTCCAGGACACCGAAAATCATAAAAGTTTTCAAAATCTCAAAATTTGAGAATAACAATTTTCTCGCTTAAATCATGACCGTTCCAGGACACCGAAAATCATAAAAGTTGAGAATTTCAAAATTTGTGAATTTTATCCATCTTTCAGGTTTTCAAAATATATCATGTGACTAAAAATATTTCTTTAAAAATGGAAGAAACAAAAGTGGATGAAACCGCAAGAATATATCCTTCGTTATCTCAATTAAAAACAGGTGAAATGGTTCTCAATTATTATTAAGATTAGAGCATTATGATAAATTAAGAAGACGCAATTATTACTTAGTCATTCTTCGTTATTGTATGCTCAACATTATTTAAAGTACTAATTGTGTGAACTAGAAGATCATTGTAACTCATAAACTCAAAATTATTCAATGAACCCGTACACTGGCTGATAATTGAAGAGAGAGAAACATGTAGCAGCTTTCCCCTAAAATTATCGTGCTATCTCTTGTCATTTCAATTTACTCATCGGTAAACTTTTGGCATTTCAACTTACGCGTGCGTAAAGTTTTGACATTTCAATTTACCCCTACGTAAATTATTTTCAGAATCTGTTTTCAAAATCTATTTTCAAAATCCATTTGCAAAGTCTGTTTTCAAAATCCATTTGTAAAGTCTGTTTTCAAAATTCATTTAGCGTTTGCCAAACACATACGGGTAGTAAAGTACTTCCCATTGTGAAGACATGAATAGATTAAGCACATAAGAGTGCATTGACAATAAAAGCAAATGACAATAAAATTCTTCTTGTGAACACAGAACGCATAAACGCCGATATGCGGGTTAGTTGTTATGGCAATTTTAAACAATCATTTTAACGATGAAACATATTTTACAAATGAAGTTCATGAAGAAAATGGAAATATATAAAACAATATAGATTAGAATAATTATAGTATAATCATTTCAAAATCGAATAAGTAGTAAGGAAAGACATCATTAGAGAACAGTTTTAAATCAATACCCCCTCCCTTCTGACTTCTAGGGGTCCCTTAAGAAATTTTTTTATTATAAAATGAGCAACATAAATGAGTTTTTGAAATTATATGGAACACAAACGACAACGAATTTCGACCTAAAGAAAATCGCAAATCAATTAGGAATAAAGAATTTTCATGTTCTAATGAGAGACGAATTACAATTCCTAAAAAATAGGCCAACAGGAACCTTCAGTTCCCGGAACAAAGTTCAAACTGTAAATTTCATAACAAATCTTCATACGTCAGATGAAAAAGGTGTACATTGGTCAGCAGGACAAAGAAATATAAACTGTTCTAATTATTATTTTGACTCATACGGACTTCCACCTACAAACGAAGTCAAAAAATTACTTGGCAATGGAATTTATAATACATTTCAAATTCAAAAACCAGGAACTACATATTGCGGTCAATTATGTCTTTATGTTTTATTTAAATTACAAAAAGGAGTATCATTTCTTGATATTATGTTAGAATTGAATAATAAAAATAATAATGATAATTAAAAATCAGTTCGTTGTAATTCATTTTGATAAAAACGGCCTCTGATATCCTCATTATCTAAATCTTTAATTTCATAAGTAAACGGATAAGTTTGATTTATTTTACAAATTTCAAATATTTCTTTAGTCCAATAGCCAACAAAGCCTTTTTCAAATTTATTCTTATATTTAAATATTCTAACTCTATCTCCAATTTTAAATTTCGGCTTAAGTTTCTGCAAATTCGGATTACTCTCATTCAAATTATTATTCTCGAATATTTTCTTTCGTATCAAATCAGGGTCGTCAGAAGCATTCTTTGGAGTTTCTTCAATACCAGAATGAACTTTATTATTGTACTCTTCTACAATTCCTGGTAATATCTTCAACCATTTCTGATTTCTTTGCTCAGTAAATTTCTTGAATAATTTATTTTTTAACGTCCGATTGAATCTTTCTATCACTACAGCCTTCCCTGCATTTTCAGTTGAATAAAAAGTTTCAAATAGTGGCTGAACGTTTCGGTTATAAAATTCCGACCCTTTATCAACAAACAATTTTTTTGGCTTTCTCTTACTTTCTTTAAAGATTTCTTCAAACGCATATTTAACTGATAGACCACTTTTATTTTTTAAAGGCTTTACCCAAGCGTATCGTGTATATAAATCTATAACGGTCAATGCGTATTTATAATCTTTTTCATTCGGCATATGAATAAGATCAGCACTCCAAATATCATCTTTATTAAATACTTTTACTTTCAATAAATATTTAGGCCTTCTGTATTCTTTATGAATTTCGGACGCGTAGGTTCGAGCGTTGCTCTCAGACAGCTTTTTTGTCGTTTCATTTAAACCCTGACCGAATAATATTTTAGCTTGTAAAGCTTTCTTAACAAACATTCTTTCAATTTTTTCTCTAAATGTAGGATTTTGAATACTATCTAATTCTTGAATCATCTTCTTATCAGCTGCATGTCGAGAACTTAGATCATGATTTCGATAAGCTAAATCATGCCTGTAAGCGGCGGCATCTACTCTATTTATTGGTTCTTCACCTGGTTTTGGATTATTATTCTCATCTAGTCATATATCTAATCGAGTTCCTGGACCGGTATATGAATGACCAGGAAGACGTTTTTCTTTCGAATATTTACTACAAATAAATCCAGGAAAGTTTTCTAATGCTTTTTGTATGTCACCTCCAATATGCTGACAATTTGAGTTTTTATTTTTGTTTAATAGATAATTTAATAAATCTAAATTAGAAATTTTTAATTTAATTAAATTTTCGGAATTTGTAGAATTCATTTTAAAAGATAAAAAAAATTTAAAAGATAAAATAAATGTTTTACCTAATAGAACTTTGTTCAGAGGCTTTAGCCGATCGGACCAAAGGTCCTGAGGTTATTACCGAATCATACTAGGACTTAGATATATTCCAGAACCATCTTTAGTTTCTTTAATTTCAATTAAATCATCAACATTGTGGAGAATATTTTTAAGAACTCGTTTTCCTTCATCAACTAATTTTAATTTACTAATAAAATTATCTACTACTCCTTCACCCCTAGCAACTTTCTCTAACTCTCTATTATGTCGTTTTTGTTCTTCTAATGCTGCCTTCTCTGATTTATTTTTATTTACTGCTTGGACAATACCAGCTGTCCCACCTGCAACACTTCCTGCTGCAGCTATGCCACCTATTATTAGTGGAATTAATGGGAGAATCCCGCCATTCTTTTCTTCTTGTAATTGAATATTCTCTATCATTGGTTTACTTATGTAATACTTTTTTTTGTTAATCGTAATAGTTTTAGGGGTATTTTTGTCAACAATATTACGTAATTTTAATTCAACAGTTTTATTATTATTACCTTTCGCTTGCGACATTTTTATTAAAAAAATTTTAAGTTACCAAAAAATTTTAATCTATTCTAGTTATGAAAAATTTTAAGTTCAGAATTTTTAATCTATTCTAGTTATGAAAAAATTTTAATTAACTTATCCTTACCATCTTTCCATTAAGAATTTCAATAGAATATTTTACATCTTCTAGCAATAAACCATAAGCCATCAATGAAGTTGTGGAATCTTTTTTTTCAATATTAATTGTTACATCACAGCCAGTCTTGATAATATCTTCAGATTGTGCACTTAAATCGAAACAGAAAACAGGATATAAATGTCTCCTATCTCCAGGAGTTAATTGTGGTTCAACTCCAAATTCTATACAAAGATTTCGATAAGAATCATATCCTTCCATAAATTGATTATTGGTATCATCGAATCTTAATGGATCAATTGGATAACGGGTTTGATTTAATGAAACTTGTAAACTTCGAATTGTATTAATATGGAAGATATTATTGTTCTTATCAAAACTTGGAGAATTATTTCTTTGAAATGTTAGTAATAAATATCTTGGGGTATTCGCAGTTCTAGTAAAATGCCAGTTAAATCTTTGTTCGGAAAAAGTTACTGAACTAGCAGTTCTCTTTAGAAAATTTACTGGAATTGGTTTGTTAGTATTTAATCTTTTTGCAATAGCTGTTTCAATCTCTAAACTAGGAGTAATATGCTTAATCCACCATTCAAGTCTATCAATTTTTAAATATGCTTTTTTTCCAGTCTTACCAAAAAAGATTAATTCATTATTTGCTGTACGATGAATTATTAATTTAAATTTTAATTGATATGATATTTTATCATAATCTAAATATCCGAATAATGGAGACAATGACCAATTTACTGTCTGTTTACTTTTTTTGTTAAATTCACGTCTTTCTTTATATGCATCATTATTTGTTTTATTTAAATGTTTTGCAATATTTTCTACATCTTTCGCAATTCCTGCGGCATCTGTTCCAGCGTGAGTTAAATCATCAACAATTATACCATCATTAGTATCAGGAAACCAACCTCGATTTCATACTTTTATTATTTTCACCAATTGTTACAAATCTAAGCATTGTATCAATTACACCTGGAGAATCACTTATTGTTTCTATATTTTGAGTTGCAACATCTAAACGCATTTGTGTAAATAATCTTGGAAAGAAATTATTCTCTAGTGCAATATTATCGGTTTCTGGTAATGGTGTTGTAAAATTGGCATCACTATATAAAGAATATTCACAATGTAAAAACGAATCAGGTAAATATATATAACTCTGCTGATTATCAACTTCAAAAATTAAATCACCTCCAGTATTTACTCTACTGGAAGATCCGGGATTCATAGCAATTCTTATATAGTCATTCTTTTTTTGATTGTAACTGACGAACGGAGGATCGTCTAATCTAAATTTATTTTCGATAAGCGAAGACATTTTTATAAAAAATAATTTGACTTTTTGTTTTTCTCACAGACAGAAAAAATTTTTACTAAAAAAATTACTAAAAAATTTTACTAAAATATAATTTTAGAATTTTGCTAGACCAGCTCCGCTATTAATGCCATTACCTCTTATTTCTTCAATTGTTTTTTCATTATGTTTACTATCAGACGGAGCTCCGCTCCTCAAGGTTTCCCCAACAGCAATGTTGGCAATTTTATTTTTTGTTTCCTCTGAAAGTTTTTTTAAATTTTTTAGTTCTTCAGAATCATTCCTAAGTTTACGAATAGCTTCTAGTTGTTTTAATTCGTTTTGAGACTTGACAGCATTTGATATTGCACTAGCTGTACTACCTATAGCAGCTGCTCCTTTTGCAGCAGATGTAATCAAATCTTTATTATTTTTAATTAAGTTAACGATACTTCCAATACCAGAAAAGATGCCAGCCCCTTCTTTTTGAACGGCACCTGCGGTGCCTAGGAACTTTTGTGTTCCGATTGTTTCTACATTGTTATAATGGTAAACAGATTTCATAGATGGTTCATGAGCAATTTTTTGATTTGAAGCAAAATGTTTAAGATTGTGTTTATAAATTATAGGCATTTTTTAGGATTAAATTTGACTTTTGGGAAAAATATCTACGTGTTAAGATTTACGTTTGTGAATGGACAACAACTTCGAGATAACTTTATTAATTGACTGTTGCACTTTATCTATTGCGTCAAGCAGCGTGTGATGTACTTTAATTTCTTTTCTATTAACTTGCATTTTCTCCTGATTCATCTTCAACGCCGTTTTAAGTGCATTTAACTTAATTTTAAGAACATCTAATTGTCTTTTAACGGAATCTAACTGTTCTTTATTTTCTTTAGAGTTTTCTTGTAAATTTTTCTTTAATTCATTTTCTAAATTGATTTTAAGAGTTTTCATTTTATCAACTTTTTCATTAAGTGAGTTTACTTCATTTATTATTCTATTCATCTTTTTCATTTGTTGAGTAATTTTAGAACTTAATTCATCAACACTTTTTTGGAATGTAGTTTGTAACTGCTTTAAATTTTTTTTAATTCTTTCAGGTAGTTTTTCTATTTCATCTTCTAATTGTTCTTTTAACTTTTTTATCTGATGTTTATTTTTAATGACTGCAGATTTTAACTTTATAGAAAGTAATATTAAAATTTTTGATTGTTCTGAAATCTTTTTAAATAGTTTTGCTATATCTGCTTCTAGCTCTCTATCCTTTTTATCAAGTTTTAATAATTTTTCGTTTAATGATTTGTCATTAAGTTTTAGCAACTTTAATTCGTTCATCAGTGGAACCAAAACATCGTTTATATATTTTTCCTTTAAGTCATTGATTTGTGTATCAACATATTGTTTATTTGTTAACTCTGTATTTTGTTGCGGAAGAATAGAAAGATGCAATGGACCAGATAAAACGTCTCCAGTTTTCATGATATAATTTTCTATCTCTATTTCTAATTCACGATTATTCGGGATATATGCACCTCCACCAACATTTGGTAACATCATTTTTTAACAATAAAAAAATAAAATTTTTTCTAATAAAAATAAAAAAATAAAATTTTTTCTAATAAAAATAAATAAATGGAAAAACCAAATTTCAAAAAATTATATTCGCCCGCATCATCCTGTTCTTCTTATTCGACGAGATCAACGGGATTTGAAAATAAATGTTTTGATAATAATAATAATAATACTATTACAAATCCATGTATAGATGTTAATATTTTATTTCAATTACAAGCCGAAATATTTAGAGAACAGACTAAAGGTTTACCTTCTATAGAAACTAATTATTGTTTATTTCCAGGTGATCCATTTATTAAATTTATGGAGATTGTTAGTAAATATAATGATGTAGCTTATGTGGAATTAAATAAAGAAAATATGGTTATAATAGGTCATAATAATGTTTTCGGTTTTATTAGAGCAGTTTTGGCGATTAGTAATACTGATTGGATAGAAACTAAAATTATTAATTATATCAATATTAAAGAATTAGTTAAAAAATTAAAATCTTTTTCCAAAGAAAAAATTAGATTATTTGTTGATGAACAAAATCAATATAACATTCACATAGAGAGTAAAAAACATAATGAAGAATTATTATGTCAAGTTTATTATAGAGACATAATTTATAAACAAGAAACATTAGAAATGCCGCAAAGATATGATGATGATACGTATATAGGATTATATTCCAACTTAAATATTAATTTATTAAAATCTTATATAAATGGTTTAGCTCAAGAAGAGAAAATTTATATGTGGACAACACCTTATACTATTAACAATGACCATAATCATAATCATAATAATCCTCTGAATCATATTGAAGAAACTGATAATATAAATGATGATTCTGAAACATCTGAAAAAGGTGTAAATGGTAAAAAAGATTATAAAAATATTAGTAATTATAAAAATTTATCTAAAATTCATTTTCTTACAATTGAAAATAATAATGATGGTATAGTTGAAGATACTGTTAGACAACTATGTGTCGGGTCTACAAAATTTAAATTAGGATTCACATCTAATCAATTTAAAATTTTATCATCTTTAATAAAAACTAAAAGTGATTCAGATTATGGTGGTGTTATTAAATTTTCCAAAAGAGATCAAAGACCAATATTTTTCTCTATTATATTATTATCAGATAAAAGATGTAATTTAGAGTTAGATATTCCAATAAGAGAATGGTATCCTATGATGGAATGGCATCCTATACCAAAAAGTGTAATTTATGATGATGATGAAGAATCAATTGATGATGATGATGAAGAATCAATAGTTAGTGAAAATAAATTTAAATTATCTTTTGATAAAACATTATATGATGAAACTTAATAGAAAATACCAAAATATTCGATAAATATATTTTCATATGTAATAAAATTTTTAGATGTAATAAGTTTTTAGATGTAATAAATTTTTTAGATGTTATAAATTTTTTAGATGTTATAAATTTTTTAGATGTTATAAATATTTTAGATGTGTTATAAATTTTTTAGATGTTATAAATTTTTTAGATGTTATAAAATTTTTAGATGTAATAAAAAAATTATTATTCCCACGTGTCATCATCATCACTTAAATTACTCTCACAGATTATTGTTTGAAATATTTCAGCTTGAATATCTTCTCCGTTATAAGGTAACATAATTTCATTTTCATCAGGTGCTTGACGTTTAAGAATATTTATTTGACCAGAAAATTTTTTTTCTTCAGTATTATTATTTTTATCAGGAATACTAATTCCAGTTTCTAAAGATCGTTTCCATGGTTTATTAACTGTAGTCGATAATGTTTTCCCCGAATATAATTTTAGAAAATCTTCTACTTTTACTTTGTTTTGTGAATAACCTTTGAATGTTTTCTTTTCACTAAGTCTCCCTTGTTCATCTACAGTAATACAGTATTTTACTTTAGGTGCAATAAACATTGGAAAAATAATTCCACCATTTCCATAATCATTTTTCCCTTGACACAATTCTCCAACATCCAGCAGCGTCTAATTTATTAAAGAGCTCATTGGAAATATATATTGAATCAGTATCTGTATAATGAATGTATTTTTCTTTGAAACCATTAATTTCTAAAATAAAGTTATTCATGATTCTTCTAGAGTGAGAAAGAATGAAAGAACCTAAGTGTGATGGCATGAATGACGTCTTCCCATCTTTTACAATATTAGTTTTGAGAAATTCATCATCTTCCATTTCTACTTTCGCTAAATATTGTTCATCATTTAATTTTTCATAATCTTTTACTTCTTGAGTGAAATTTTTTCCCAATGTATTCTCATTCCATAAATGATATTTAGTGGTTATATCTTTTTGCACAGTTTTGCCATATAGCGAATTCATCAATAATTTAATTAACTCATCACCTACAGTATTTCCTTCTGTTTTATATCTTTTTCTCAAATTAAAAAGTTTTTTAATATAATTTCGAAATGGTGAAACTTGATAATTTTTTTCATAAATTATACCATCAGTAATATGTAAGATTTTTTCCCCACATCTAACAATTTCTTGTATGTCTACAGAAGTTAATACATCATAACATATACCATTTCTAAACCTGATTACTTTTACATGAGAATTATTATTTTGATTTTTAACTTTATCTTTTATAGGAACTGGTTGAAAAAACATATCATTCGGATATTGAAACACAACAGAGAATATTCCAGTTTTAGGTCTAAATGTTTGAGTATTAAATTTATATACTATTTCCCGCTCTTCTTCTTGACGAAATTTTCTAGCTGATTCAGCTTTAGGGTATTCTGAATTTTCATCATACATAGCTGATGGATATAAAGATGTTGCATCAAAAGCCATTAGAAATTCATTTTTTGTTCAAGTAGTTGATTTGAAATTTTCTTACAAATTTCAGTTTTATCTCCTAAATCTCGATACTGTTTCATTAAATCTATTAAATTATTTCCAGGGGACAAAGCCCCACCAGCGTAGCGACCAGGTAAATACTGTTTTAATATTGGTAACAAGATGCTACAAAATGGTGATATGTATTTTCTTATATTTGCTGAAACTCTTCCACCTTTAACAGATTTTCTAATATAATTTCTAGCCCATAAATCTATATGAGAATGAATATTTATATTGTCATTTTGTAAGCTTTTCATCCAACCGTTAAATGTTAAAGCAGAGGATGTCAAATTAGTAGTTATATCTTCACCAACTAAATCTTGCATAACATTATTATATTTGTAGATACAAAAAGCTAAAGAAAGAATATCGTTAACTAAATATGGTCTCCATTCAATTTCTTTTTCTTTATAATTTTCATGTGTTATGTCTCCAATTTCATAATTTAATTTGCACACATTCGTAGGAATTTTAAAATTCTCACACCATTTAGAAAGACTTGTTTTTACATGTTGATAACTACATTTCATTATAATAGTTTGAAGTGCTAATTTACCTGAAGGTGAATCTTTTTTCATATTGTTTTTAAATCTAAAAGATTTTTGGATGTATCTACTAACACATTCAGTTGTATAAGGATTTTGTAATGAAGCAGTCAATATTCCTCTTGAAGTTTTAAGAGGCGGTTTAGATAATTTAAAATTAGCTTTTATCGGAAAATAGGAATCAAAACCTGATGAATTGTGAGCTATTAAAGTTACTCTCGAATAATTAAATTTTCCAAGAGTTTTAAAAAATTGATGGATCGGACATACATCCTCTGGGTTTCCCCCGATCGAACATTCATCATCCTCAGTTCTCGTAAATATTTTCACACAATTTTGAAGTTTATTAAATTCTAATTCAGTTAAATTATTATACTCATTAATCTGTTTTTTAAGTTTTTTAATTTCATCTTCATCTTTTGATCGTTTAATTTTAATCATATCACTTAACAAACGTGTTTCTAATTCTTTCAATCTTTGTTTCGGTAAACAACATATAAATTTATTAAAATTAATAGCTCCTACAGCATAAGGAATAGGATGAGCTGTTGAACAGTTAGGATCAGGAAAAGTTTCGAGATCCCAAATATATGTTGAACCATAGTCAATTTTTTTCTTTGTTATGATTTTATATGGACGCGTTGTTAGATTTTCATCAGTAACTGTTTTATATATGGGTTTGAAATTATTTTCAATTTCTCTAATAGCTTTTAATTTATGAGATTTATTAATTAAACAATAGTGACCAATTGTTGAACCTGCGTGAAAATAATTGTAATAAACATAATTATGAAACGTTTCAATTCCTCTAGGATTTAAATGACGATTGGCAGGACTATAATATTGAACACATTCTCCAAAATATTTATTGAATTGAGAAAATTTGCAGTTTGACATTACTCCTGTTCTAGATGTGGCTTTCTCTTTATATAAAAAATTATTAAACATTTCTTTCATCATTTCTCCTTGTTCTTCATTAAAACCTCGTAAAACATTATAACATTTAATAAAACAAAAATCTTCAGAAGGAATATAACAATATTCACCGAAATATTCTTTGATTCTATATTTCATATTAATCCCTGCCCCTCTATGCGATCTTTGTACTAACTTCATTCCAAAATCTTCATATTTAATATTACCTGTAAAAATCCATTCGTTAGCATCGGATTTCTCATCCAGATTCGAAAATCATGTTTCAAATGATTTTTTATTATAGAAGGTTACGTAAAAATTTTGAATTATATTTTCCTGATCTTTAACAACTTTTCCAAGTAAATTAATAATTTTACCATTTGCTAAAAGTTTCCGCATATCATTTACTACATTAATAAAAGATACATTTTCATATTTAATTTCATTTGGATTAAATAAATTACATAAATCATCACCAAGTTCATCCTTAATTCTATCATCAAAAAAGATATCACTAATAGGAGTTTCTAATATTTCTTTTGTTCCACGTTTCTGTTTTTTAGTATTACGTCTAATACTACGCCTAGTACGTTTCTGTTTTTTAATACGTTTACTATGTTTAATTTGCCCATCAAACTCAGCAGTTTGTTTCTTGATTAATTCATCAATCCTAGACGTTTGTCCGAGAGACATTTCACGATTCATATTTTTTAAAAGAAAAAATGAATTTTTACATAGAACCTCGGTTCCGTTTTTGCATATACACAGGAATATGTAATTGATGTAATGTTTCTAATTCATGTGCTGTTAAATGTTCTTTCTTAACCAACCACCATAAATTATTATACGCCAAAAATACTCGGAAACTTCTTAAACAAAGTGGAAAGTCTTTTGTTTTAACACACGGTTTAATACCATGTTTTGTTTTATAATCTGTAACGAGCGCTACGTATTTATGATGATAATAAAATCTAACTTCTTTCTTCGAATTTACAGGATTTGTAGGATGACGATAATCTTTTAAAACTGGTACATGCTCTATCTTATCATCATTCAACATATTTTTTTTTATTTTTATTAACAAAAAATTTATAAGAAAAAATTATTCGGCCACTCCGTTCGGTCACTCCGTTCGATCACTGCTCGAAAATATTTTCTATAACTCTTTCATGATTTTTTTTATCAATATTAATTGTGATAAATCCATAATCTTTTGACCAAGCATTGTTACACGATTGTTTAAATTCATCTTTATTTCTTACACATAAATCTCTTAACAAATCACTTAAGTTTCTTGCATTTATTTCAAATAGTATAAATATATTTGCATTCTTTCTAATAACACTTCCGTCTAATGAATACATACTTTGTGTTAAATAAAACACACTACAGTTATTATGTCTACCTCTTGTGAAATAATTTCTCTGAACTGACTGATTTCTATCATTAACACAATCATCAAAAATTACACAATGTTTCATTGTTTTATCTAGTTTACTAGGATCTTGCATATTACCACTATCATCTATTAATTGTATTTTTATATGCTTATTTTTATTAGATTCTACTAACTGATTATTTTTTGTTGCTTCTTCACACCACGAACTTATTTCTTCTTCATCTTCAGATTTTTCATATTCTTTGAATAATGAAGCAATTGCTGTTTTTTAAGATTATTTTCAAATCCATATTTTAAAAATTGATAGACGGGTTGTTCTGCTGTTGTTGTATAAATTATAAGATTGTTATAATCCAAAAAATTTGGAGTCGTTAAAATTTTAAATAATAGATACGTTTTTCCACAACCTGATCTTCCACAAATAACTGACAAAACTTTATTAGATAAATTTGGATGATGATTAAATTTAAGTTTTTTTTTATTTAATGGAGGTAGTTCACTCATTTTTTAATAAAAAAATTTATTTTTATTTTTTTTTATTTTTTGTTTCTAAAGAAGAAGAAAATTAAACTTCTCTAGCTTCGCGTGGGAGTTTATACCTCTCGAACCAAAAGATCTATCATAATCTCTTCACCTCCAAAATTTATTTCTTGTCCTTTTTCATCAGTGATTCTAATGCCAATGTTGTTAATAGTTTTTCTTGTAATAGGAAAATATATTAATGTTTGTGGAATTACATTTAATCTATAACCAATTGGTACAGTAAAAGCTGGAAAACTGAATATTAAATTTGATAATTTACCATTTATATATCCTCCTTCAATAATGTCACAATGTACAACAATTGAATTTATTTCAGTTATTTTTGGAATCTTCTCACCTAAATGATAACCTTGACTATAGGTTTGTTTATTAAATCCTAATAGCTTTGACAATGATCTATCATGATTAAAATCAACTTGATGATTTTCGTCTAAAGTAAGAGAAAATTTATTAACTGCCGGTTCAACTGCAAAATGTAATTGTTTCTTATCTTTAAATGATATACCTAAATGTCTCTTAATTTCATTTGATATTGTTTCAACTTCGTAAGAACCAGGAAGAAAAGTTAGTATTTTCCATGTTTTGCCTTTATCAGTAGAATATCTAAATTGATCATTCACATCTTTGATAACGTTTTGAATAGTGTTAAATGTAGAGAAACTAGTCAATGCAATTTGATAATTTTTATTTTGTTTCAAATGTAGAATGGGTTCTAAATTACAAGTGTGTGATGAAGTAGTTGTTATAATTTTTAACGTCGTACTAAATTTTGATGAACCCAAAATCTCTGTTAGATTTTCTAAATGATTATTAATTTTGTCTAAATCTGCTGAACACATTTTTAAACTAAAAAAATAAATAAATATTTTTTTTATAAAAAATTAAAAACAACAACATATTTCAGCTACACTTTTATAATCCTCTTCATTTAGAATCTTCTTTTCTAACAGTCTTTTCAATATAGCATGAATTTCATTGAAACTAGAATTATGTCCTTCTTTTATTGCCGATATTAAAATATTTAATCTATTTAGTAATTCTTGCGGATCATCTGGTAAGAATACAGTTGTTTCTGTTTTCTGTTTTTCAGATAAACCTTTTCCTACTTTAACTCCCGTTGATAATAAATTTTCTAATTGTTTATAACGTCTAAGAGATTTTACTGCACCAACTCTATCTAACATAGCTTTATATTTTATGAGATCTTCTACAGCATAATTATTTAAATCTGCTCCTCTTAAAAGATCAACAAAATTTCTATCTAAATTAAAAGGAGATTTATCTGGTGAAAAAATTAAACCTCGAAAAGGTTGTGGAAATATTTCTTTTTGTCCGAGATAAAATCTAGGTATTGTTTTTCCATCTATAAATGAGATAGAATGTTCAAATTGCATAGATTTTGGTAATTTCTTATTAATGTTTGATTCTAGTAATCCATAGTCATCTAATATAGTTTTGTGTTCTGGATCTGTTATATCAATTTGTTTATCATTATTTGTACTTTCTTTTTCAAGAGTTTTAAATGGTTTCATAGTTTTCTCAAAATCAGTTTTTACTTGCTCGGTTTGCTGCATTTTTCCAAACATATCAGATTGAATACCAGCTTTTATCATTCTATGTTGAAGATGATTTTCTTTCATAATATTTCTTTGTTTTATTAACTCTTCTAATTGTTTTATTCTTTTAAAATTATCAGCTCTAATTTTATCCATTTTTAAAATATAATATTTGAATTTTGTGGTAACATTGGAATACAGCAAAAACATTTTACTGAACAAATTATTTTTTTATTGCTTTGTTGTTTGACATCTTTTCGTTTAAAATTTTCTCGTTTTAAGTTTTGTTTAATAAAGTTTTGCTTAAATTTTCGCTTAAAGTTTTTAGCTCTTCTAAAAAAATTTTGTCATTTTCTTCATTAGAAATTTTACCACCAGTAAAAGTTTTACCATCACTAGAAATTTTGCCACCCTGTTTATTCTTATCATCAACTTTTTCTGACTGTAATTGAAATGATATTTGATTTACTTCATTAGCTATTTGATCAAATTTTTCAATCTCATCTAACGTAATAACATTATCATCACATACTCTTTGAAAGTAGTAATGTAGTTTATCATAGACTTCTTTAATATGTAAATGCTTAGTTTTTAATGATTTTCGTTTCTTAGTTATTAAAGATTTATCTAACATTGTAACAAGTGAAGTTGCAAAAACACCCGTACCTGTTAAAGCTGTAGCAACTACTGGAATTACTAAAACACCAGAAGATATAACAATTGTTAAAGCACCTAAACTTATTGTTAAGAATATGCCAATTCCTTGTGTTACATTCTTAACTTTAGTCCATCTCTTTCTTAATTTTTTATAATGCTCTAATCTTAATAATAATTGAGATTCCTTATCTTTCATATAGCGTACTCTATCTTTGTGTTTTTCTTTGTTCATTTTTTCAATGTTCATTTTTTCAATGTCCATTAAAGTAGAACTACGTTCATATGATAACGAAGGATATATTCTTGCGGTTTCTTCCATTTCTGAAGTTCCTTCCACTTTTGTTTCTTCCATTTTTAAAGAAATATTATTAGTCACATGATATATTTTGAAAACCTGAAAGATGGATAAAATTCACAAATTTTGAGATTCTTAACTTTTATGATTTTCGGTGTCCTGGAACGGTCATGATTTTAAGGGTGAAAATTGTAATTCTCAAATTTTGAGATTTTGAAAAATTTGAAAAATTGGGTATTTTTAAAAACGCTTAAATTTTCGCCCTTCGGCCTTCGGCCACGTGAAATTTGAAGTCTACCTAAATTTTTGAAATTTTGATTTTTTGAAAAAACCCGCAAAAGTGTGACATCCGGCGCAAGCGAAGCGAAGCGTCGCGCCGGATGTCACACTATATACTACTCATGTAACGTTAATGAAATGGCACAATCTGCTGACATAATAACATAGCAATCGAATCATCAACGAGCAGCCAGTTAAACATGAAACACGCCAAATCGTGCGAAGTTTCAGTGACTGTTAACAACCGGATCACACAGTAAAGAGACACAGACGATGTCAAGATCTTAAAAGAAGTTTGTGAACGTTTTTTCGTGCGCCTGCGAACTTTTTTAATAATGATCGGAAGCACCAACATTATCGAAAAAGCTTTTGCGCCATGATCTGAATTCCTCGAATCGTGGTGATCGGAGCATTTTGAAGGAATTCACGGCAATCCGCAAACGAAACACGGCCATTTTTCCTATCTCTGCAAGGTATTGAAAATTTCTTCTTGTCCACTTATTAAGTTCCTACATGTGCCATCGTTTTGAATCAGTTGGCACTTCTAACAAAGTGAGGCGCCTAAACAACCTAATTCTGTGGTTATGAGCGTTGTTGTCAGACCTATAGCTATGACTGACAACTCTGTTCGACCTTCCGTTTGACATCCAGAATAAAGTTTAGACTGTAGCCATTGCGGATGAACAAAGTGATAATGAAATCACAGGATTTCTAGTAGAGAATATCAGTGCTGCAGATCCGTTAAGCACGATTGAAAAGACACTTCATTGCAGCTTGTTTATATTTCTTCGGAGCATAAACACATCAAGGAATATAAACTCCACAATTCGAAGATTTATAATACCTCGAAATGTCGAACACAGAATAGTCATCATGAATAATCTCAGTATCAAGGAAAGCAATAGAACCATCAGATTCAATTTCGATAGTGTATTTTATCTCATTGCTCTGATTATTCAGGAAATTCAAAAATGAATGCGCAGAATTTGTACTCACAAAAATGTCGTCCACATATCTCTTGTAGAAAAGAGGCTTCTGTCCAGCATATGCACAAATTTTATGTTCAACTTTATCCATCGCAAAGCAGCCATCGTTGGTACAAGGGGAAATCCCATGGTCATGCCTTCGTGCTGAGTGTGTGCTTTATGATCAAATAGAATAAAGCGTTTTTGCAAGCTAAAGTAAGCAATTGGCGCAAAGTGTTCATTTCGACAGGGAAAAGATAGTGGTCTATAGACGAAATTATGTGCTCAATAATAGGGCTGACGGAAATGTTAGAAAAGAGACTAATCGCATCAAAGCTCACGAAACAGCCATTTCAGGGCAATTTTTTTTTGGAAATTATTCAAAGTTCACGAATTCAAAGGTGTCTTTGAGGGTAAACTCCCTAGGTACATGAAGCTTGAGAACCGAAATACCACGAATTTTTTGCTATGGTATCACCTTCGTTAGAGATCGCGTTACTTTCTTTTTTTAGCTGATATAAAACTGATTCATCCTCAGCCTTTTCAAGATTTATGTTGACTTTGGACGGCCAACACACACTGAAGCCAAGACTTTAGATCTCTGCTTCTTCCTGACTAAGAGATGGGACGACAGATTTGTCGAAGTTGGCTTACTGACACGTCTTTGTCGAGGTTCATTTTTACGCGATTTTTAGCCTTCGTCAAATTCATGAAAAATACCTTGCAAAACATGATCTAGAGATGGCCTTCGACAGTGTTCAACGAGAGGTGGTGAAGTGGGCTCTCTTTGTAGAGTATGCCTTGATGACTTACTTATCAAAGCAGCTATGACCCTGTTTGGGAATTCAAGAACAGGAGTAAGAACTGTGGCTGGTCCCATGGGGTAGTTCAGAATTTTAGTTGGTGCTAACCAAGGTTCGGTGCCTAGCCCTTTACTTTTTATCGGCTCAATGGACGCTATCGTCAAGGACGTCGGGTGTGAACTACCTTGGAGTTGGAACCTCCTCTACGCGGATGACTTGGTTGCGTTAGCTGAGAGTGAAGAACCGGAAGAGAGGGTTGTCAGAAAAAGTTTGAAAATGAATGCAGTCAAGTCTAAGGATAAGTTGTATGCGACTGATGGCAGTGAATCGATTGCTTATGGTGAATACCCCTGTGCGATCTGCCGTGAAGGTGACGGTAACAACTCGATACGTTGCACTTTAAGCAAATCATGGGTGCGCAAGAAATTCTGTGGCATTAAAGGAAGCCTCGCTCAAGGAAGTATTTTTTCGCATGTAAGCGTTGCAAAGGTGATATACAGAAGCTTCTTGAGATCGCTCACTATAAGTGAGCTACTTGTAGATGATGAAAAGTTGGAGGTGTTGGAACCTGGACGATGTCATCAACGGCGCTAGAGGAACTGAGGCAGCGGTGGTTCCAAGAGTAAAATGCGCCTGGGTTATGGTCAGAGAGCCGATGTCTCTCATAACCTCTCGAATCCCATTTCTCAAAACCAAAGGGAAAGTTTGACGCATGTGTACACGGACGCTAGATGTGCGGCAGCGAAACCTGGCTTGTGAAGCGCCACGACCTCGAATGAAGAGCTCTGACAAGCGGATGATAAGATGGATGGCTGCCGCGTCATTGCGAGATCGCCGCGCAAGAGTGGAGGAGATATTCGACTTGCGATGTGTCTGAAATCGGCTCAATTTGCAATGCAGAAAAACCGCTTGCGATGGTATGGGCACGTGATGAGGAAAGATAGATAAGAATGTGTCAGAAGTGCATTGGAGCTAACCATGAACGGTGTTAATTAGAGAGGAATAACGAAAAAGACCTGAAAAACTGCAAGGCTCCAACCTTAACACGTTGACAATGGAGGTCTGTTGCGAGCTGCTCTCCGAAAAATGGAAATATCGTCCAGCCCCACGAGCCGGGACAAACAGATGTTAAATGGATAGGGAGAGGGTGAAGTCAGAGACATGAAGATATATCATTTAGAGCCTCCTTTTCAACAAGTCTGAAAATATAAACAAGCACCATATAAACAAGAATTTTGATGGACTGCTATATCACTTAACATTGTAATTTTGAATAGGAAAGTTCCTGAGATATGCTCTGGTTCCTTTTATTTTACTGTTAATTTCTGAAGTAACCAATTACTTTCAATAATTTCAATTATGCATATGATGGCATTTCAATTGTAACGGACCGGAGATACATTGCACTACTTCCATGTCGTGATAGCGCAAATAGCTTGTGAGAATGAAGGAAAGAACTGAAATTTATCAGCCAGCTAATGACTGGCTGGTCATTCGGACTTCATATGCAGCATGTGTTCCAAAGATCCACAATGATCACCTGGCTGTATGTGAAGATCTCTAAGATATTCATGTAAACTTCCATTTATGTAACACTTTTCTATGGTTCATCCATTTGTAAAAGTTCCTGAGGAAGAGTGGGATCTCAATTTTTGATTTCCACTCGAAACTGGTCGAATTAAAATTGTATTGTCTAGATTTCAGCGACGTTTTCCTTTCTAACAATTGAAATATTTTCGCATCGTCAACCGATCCGTCGCATCGAACTGTTTTATTAAAAACTGAAAATCATAAGGAAAAGTAAACCAGATCAATTTTTGTCTTTCTGAACACTGTAAATAGTCGGGGTGTTGCCTTTCAACATTAATGCTAAATTGAGCACTATTTCATAACTTGGTCATCAAGATCATGCGATAACATTTTATTCCTTTACATGCGGACTATAAATTGGGTTTTCCATTTAATGTGATTATTAACCCTCGCCCCACTGGGGAGGGGGGCGTTTTTCACAATATCTTTTAAACCAAGCAAGCTATTGTCACCAGATTTCTAGTAGCTTACTTTCTCCGCATTATGCAACTTTTGACTGAAGGATAAAAAGTTTGGAATCATGCTTCTCGTGTGAGAGGTATTTTAAAATTTGATCGTTTGGAATATTTTGGCTGATTTCCGCATATATTCACTTCGAATGCATATTGCGGCATCAATCTTCAAGTTGAGATTACTTAAAGTATTCTAACTGTTAATAAGGATATATTCAAAAAAAGGCATTGAATTTGAAATTCAAATTTCATTTACGAATCTTCACTATTATTTAGTTCTGCATCTGATCAGCAATTATTGAAATTTTTCAGAATTATGTTGCTTTTAACATTAGTGTCTCGCTAAAAGTCACCGAATCGGGTTGTTTCCTCACCTGCAGAAACTGAATACTAAAATGTGCGATTTTATTGTGCTTTGAGTTGAATTATTTGACCTTATCTAATGCAATTATGTAATCTCAGAGCGATAATAAACTTCGTTTTATTAACCACCTTAATCAGATCTTTTGATTAGTGTATGCTTTACTAGGTTTTGCTGTCAGGGATGACCTTAGAAATAAAACTGATGCTGTTTTTCTGAATCCGCTTTCAATATGCCTATTTCGATAGATGTGTGGTTTGCCAAATTTGGGGGCGTTCAGAAAAATACCATAGTGGTGGCGAGGGTTAAATGATCAATTTAGAATGCTATTATAAAAAACTCAGCGGAATGGAGCGGCTTCTCATTATCAACATTCCTACAATATCATGATACTAAAATGTCAATGTCATTTTCACTTTCAGGTTTACGTGTTGATTAGTGTAATCAAAAATGCATTTGATGTATGAGTGATATTTCGATGCCAACTGATGATCATGGTAACTTATAATTTATTATTGAAAGAAATGCACACATTTTTTACAATCTGAAATTATTTCCACCATAATCTTATTGTCTTCATATATTTTCTACGCAATGCTTTTCAACATAAGCATGGAAAGATTACAGTACTTGTTTTAACTGCTTTAGGCCTTCTCTCCAGTTCGTTACAAATGAAATGTCATCATTTCTGTAATGAAGGAAGCAGAGAATTTTCAGGAACATTCCTATTCAAAATTACGATATTAATTGATAGAGCAGTCCATTAAAACTCGAACTTCGAATGTCATATTATCTTCTATTGCAATATATCTAATCATCCACGAATTTTTAAATGAAAACCAATCTGCCAAATTAGTAGTTTAATCGCGACGTATCGCAGACCTGCTGCTTCCTCAGGCGAGTTAAATAAAATGCCATTAAAACTACTAATTTTGCAGATTGATTTTCATTTAAAAATTCGTGGATAACTTATGCGTCTGCCTCAACACGCCGTATCCGCTATTTCAATATATCTAAGGTTTACACACAATGTCTATCAAAGGGAATAATTTTGTAGCTGTACTATAAATGCTATGTATCAATACTACTTACATATTGCTGACATAGTTATTACATTAAAAAATGTACAAAATCAAAATTTGCCAATTTATGCCAAAAAAAATTCAAACTATCGGTTGCCTGATCAAATTTTTTATACGAGCAATTGAGCATGTTTCTGCATTTCAGTATCATTTTGGAGTTAAAACTCGCATGTAGAACAGAAGTTAGCCTAGCTTGAAAACAGCCATTTTGGCATTTTTTGGAAAATCACCTTTTTGAACGACCCTGCTTAATATTTATTTTTTTGTAATTGTAACTTTTATATGATGTATTTTTTTACTTCTTATACAAAGAGTCCTTCAGCCATAATGAGCACTAAACTGAAAGTTATCACGAGAGAGTCATAAAAAGAGTCCTGGAGAATAAAGGAAAGTGGTGGAAATCTAATAATAATATGGAATATCATGTTCCGCAGTTCTGCAAACAATTTAATCCGGTAGCCAAGAGATGTGACTTATGCATCAATGAGCAGTATTTCATCTCGGACATTCTAAACAGGTGAAGTAAACTTACATCAAAGTGCAGGCATCACCACAAGTACTTGATATCTAAATCTTGACTGTGTACTTCATTTTCCACGGTGATGGAAATTCACTTCATACCTTCATCTCTTATGTACTGCTGTATGCCCTGTTCTATTAATATTCGGGTGATGAAACTCGTTGAACCGAAAGTCAATTAGTCTTCTTTATTGATTTTGGTTTATATATTGCTCCTTTCAAAGTCGAGCACTTTTTGAAAATGGATTTGATTCCTGTATGTACGAGGGGTGTTTGAAAAGTTCTGAGACTTTTTTGAATTCTGTGTTATATGGTTGCTTTCGATCAAAAGTTCAAAACAAAACGTTTAATTAGGGACATAATATATTCATAGCAGTATGATTTCTTTGGTTAGTGTCATTTTTCAAAATATGAGCCATCTTCATTAATACACTTACTCCATCGCTCGGGTAACTTCTGGAGTCCTTCTGCAAACCAGCTTTGAGGAGTCTGACGAATCCAGTTATTGATAGCTGCTTTCACCTCTTTCAAATCTTCGAATTTTCTTCCTCGCAAAGTCTTCTTCATGGGACCGAACAAATGATAATCACTTGGAGCGAGGTCCGGGCTATAAGGCGGATGAGGAAGGAGCTCCCAGTTCTTCTCTCGCAGGGCCGTCAATGTTCTTCGTGCGGTGTGCGGTCTGGCATTGTCATGCTGGAGTAAGACTCGGTTACGCAATTTGCCCGGTCGTTTCCTCGAAAGAGTTTGATGAAGACCGTCCAAGCTGGCGACGTATCTGTCAGCATTGATGGTCTCTCCTTTGGGCAGATAGTCGATGAAGATTATCCCTTCGCAGTCCCAGAGGGCAGTGATCATGACTTTGCCCACCGAAGGGACGGCCTCGGCTTTCAGTGGGGGTTTTTCTCCAAAAGTCACCCATTGCTTGGATTGCTCCTTTGTTTCGGGGCTGTAATAAGGGATTCAAGTTTCGTCTGTGGTCACAAGACGACGCCAGAAATTGTCACCGTACTCTTCTAACGTCAGTTTCAGGATTTCACATTTCTGAACTCGCTCCGCCTTTTGTTCCGCACCAAGAAGCCGAGGAACCCATCTCGCGCACAGTTTACGCATGTGTAGCTCTTCGTGAAGAATGTGATGCACACGCTCTGTCGACATTCCAACTTCTTCTGCAATATCGCGGACAGTAACTCGCCTATCATCCTCCAAAACTGTCCTGACTTCGTTGACAGAGGTCTCAGACACTGCTGTGGAAGGTCGGCCACTGCGAGGATCGTCGTCAAGACTATCTCGACCAGACTTCAGGCGATCCAGCCATCTGAACACAGTAGCTTTTGACAGGGCTCTGTCGTCGAACACCTCGTTTAGCTGCCTCTGTATCTCGGCTCCCGATAGGCCTCGTTTCCACAAGAAGAAAATGATAGATCGTTGATTTTGTTCTGCGTCTTGCATGATTATGCCAAGAAATGAGGGTGAGAAAAATCAAGCGAGGCACTAAGACCCCACACAGTGAACTGTTTTCCAGCTGAACTTTACTCAGCAGTTGAAGGACGTATTGAACTTCATCATTGAACTTCATCCACAGGTGCAACAGCTTAATCGCAAAGAGCAGATGAACATGATAGAGCAACTGTTTTCCAGCTGAACTTTACTCAGCAGTTGAAGGACGTATTGAACTTCATCCACAGGTGCAACAGCTTAATCGCAAAGAACAGATGAACATGATAGAGCAAAAAGTCCCAGAACTTTTCAAACAACCCTCGTATATACAGGGTGTCCGTAAAGTCGCTTGACTTTTTAATTGAATATCTACATGAGTAAACAACAAACGTTTTCGTCAGAAACCCTGTTATATTACGCAACATGACGGGGAATTTACGAATCTAACAATAAGAAATGAATATTCGATTATTTAACTGCTTAAATTTTACATTCTGCATGCAGTCATTTTTGTAATGAATATTATATGTGCAATTATAGTTCTTAAGCTTTGTTGAATTCATTTCAGTTTCAGTAAATGTTAAAGTCAATTAGCTGTGCTGTTAATTATGTCAATTAACCTTACCTAGGACCATAGCTCAAAATTTTCCTCTATTCAATTCTATGAAACTTTCATCACCAGCCATGACGACATGCTTAGTCATTGATTGATTCATGTCTTATCATCTTCAATTGAGAACGTCAAATTAATCAGCTTTCATGGCATAGAATTGCCATATCCCTATCTATAACGTGATGTTTTCGCTAACCAATGACAAAGACGCGTGTGTCAACCAATAATTTAAGTCTGTATCATAGTGTTTCCTCATGCTATGTTCGAAATGTCAATATGAAGTGGTACGATCGCTGCCTATCTTATTAACAATGGATCTTCAGACTCGGATAGAGATAGTTCAGTGCTTCTATGCATGCAATAGAAGTGCTACAGCTGCCCTTCGAATGTTTAAGACTCAAAGACGCATTCACAAAGATCCTTTTACAACAACATCGATTGCAAATATCATCAAAAAGTTTGAAGAAACTGGCAGCGTTCATGATAAACCTCGCAGTGGCCGTCCTACAATGGATGGCCTGACAATTGCAACTGTGAATCGCGTCGTCGAGGAGACTAGTTCAAAATCAAAGCTAGGAGTCACGTCAGTTCGCAAAGTGGCGGAAGAGGTTGGTATCATTTCAAAGACTAGTGTCCATAAAACCTTCGGCATGAACTAACACTTTACCCGTACAAATTACAAGTCGTGCAAGCACTTGAGTCGGCCGACAAGCGAAATCGCTGTGAGTAAGTGAGTTGGCTTCTCGACAATCAGAATGTAATCGATGACATTGTCTGGTCTGACGAGGCGTATTTTTCACTCAATGGGATCGTTAACACGCACAATTGCCGTATCTGGTCATATGATAAGCCATCAACATGCATCTCAAAATCCCTTCATTCGGCTTCATCGATATTATTCGGCGATTGACTGCAGTGATTGATTGCGATGGCAATCATTTCGAACACTTGATTTGAACATTTTAATCATCAAATATTGGCTTCTTACTGTTAGATTCGTGAATTCCCTTTTATGTTGCGCAATATAACATGGCTTGTGATAAAAAAGTTTATTTTTTTCTCATGTAGATATTCAATTTAAAAGTCAAGCGAATTTACGGACACCCTGTATATTGTTTTTTATTGTTATGATTTTTTTTAAAAAATATATATATATATATACATATATATATACACATGGGTCATTCCATGACGATTCACCCAATGGCATGTGGCACTTTTCTCCGATTTTGCTTATTCTTGGATATATGTTTCCTATGCATTAGGAAACACTGAATCTGAAATATTGGTCTCCAATTTAGGATATAGCGGGTTCCAGAGCTATTGGCATTTTTAGAAATTGATTCTTTCCATAATTTTGAAATTCTCAAAATTTGAATTTTCACTCATCTGTGACAAAATACAGCAATAAAACAATAGCATGGACACAGAGATAATATATAATATGTATTTTTCCATATGTCATTTTATCCATCTACGATATCCTATTCATAACTAGCTAACTTGATCTCCCAAACTTCATTTTCACCAAGTACAATAATGTTCTCCGTTTCAGGTGACTTTGCTGTTCTCTTGAAAGCTGGTATGTCAGTAAAAATGGCAGTTTTCTACAACATTTTGTCTAGTATATTCTGCTTTGTGGGAATGGTGATAGGAATTACTATCGGCGGAATGCACAATGTTACTCCTTGGGTTTTCATGCTTGCTACCGGCATGTTCATTTACATCGCATTGGTCGATATGGTAAGAAAATGTGATTTACATTATCAACATGAGAAATGGTATTCTATTAACATAGTATAATTTACAAGCGGTCAGTCTTCAAGGTGTTATTCTTAAACCCAATGGGGCCTGTAAATCAATATAATGTGGGATGCAGGGTTCGTACGGTTTGTGAAAGTTTGTGAATTTTGAAATTAAAGTTCAAGACTTTTGAATGTTAGTGAATTTCACGATAATTCAGAGAAGTTTGTGAATTTTGGAATAGCGAAGTTGAATTTCCGAAGATGATTTGCTTTCACGATTCTAAATGTCACGAAGTCAGGTCTCCCAGAGTCATGAAGATCATAAAATTCGAATGTTCGTCACTAAAACATCAAAAAATCATGAAATGTGGTTTTACGTAAAATGTTAAGAAATTCATGAAATAATTTATCAAGTGCATTGGGGATGGGCTGGCCGGTAAAACGTCCCTTGAATCAGGATTCAGAAAACAATTTAAATGAAAAATTCTAAATATTTTCAAAAAGTGTCTAGGAAATCTGGTGAATTTGATTCTTTCTGCACTTTAATCTATATATATATATATATATATATATATATATTTTATATATTATATATTATCTATATATATATCTATATATATATAGATATTAGCGATAGATGTCCCAGAATAAAAACATGATTTTCGCTCACCAAAATTATATATATAGATATATAGATATATATTTTATATATTATATATTATATATATATATATATATATATATATATATAATTTTGGTGAGCGAAAATCATGTTTTTATTCTGGGACATCCATCGCTAATATCGACGCCTGTGGCAATCATTATACACAATTCGGATGTGGAGAGTGTAATGCAACTTATCTCATCTCCATTCATCCAGCCGTTTTCACATAAAATCGAAAAATATGTAGCCTTTTCAGCAAATTATAGTTTGTGTAATATTTTTGTGACCATTAGAAACATCTATTTTTTCTAAGGTTTAAATAATAACGTGGAAAACGGTTACTCAGTGATGAAAAATCAGTAATGCTCACAAAAATTGAATTTAAGATCAACTGACTATTTGCAGCCTTTTACACTGCATCTCCTGAATTGCTGATAATGTATTTATGTGAAAACGAAAATATAATGAAGGTTGACAACGATGTAAAGAAGTAGAGGGATTTATTCTATAAAAAAAGGCCATCTCTCAGACTTGGATGTTGTTGAATAAATTAATATATTTTCTCTATTAATAAATAAACTGAAATATGTCATACTACTCATTTGAGTAGTAGGATAAATTTCAATAATATCGATACTTGAGTTGGATGCCTTAGATAGAAATTACCTAGAACAGTCATGCCTAGAAAGCGAAAAGCCCCATTTGCAAGAATTAACCCACAAAAAAAGAATTAGGCCCATTAGTGTTTAGCCAGCCATGAATTATGACCCGGAAGGAAATTGTAGCGAAATATCTTAGGCCCTGTTTAGTAAGGAAAATAGCTTTTTGTTGTAGGAACGGTAGACTTCAGCTGGAAAGCGATATAGAAGTGCCAGGACAACTTAGGAACCTTTTTTTGGAACTAATGCTATGTCTAAAGTTTTTCTTAGCAATATTCGCCAGTACAGTAGTGCATTTCAGTTGACTTGTTTTGGATGTAATGAAACCCGCAGTTTAGGTTGGAATCCAAACTTGAGGATACAGGTTCAAGTCTGCCATTTAATCGGTTCTATAGAACCCACAGCAGGTCGAATAATAAGTCATTATCACTAACTAACCTGACCGAAGGTCGGGATATCAGTCAGTGATGTGGAGCGGAGTGGGAGTAAATTTGGAGCGGAGCGGTAGTAAAGAAAATTTTGACTGGAGCGGAGCGGAGTGGAGTGGGAGATAACCTGATGTTGACAAAGTCAACAAAGTTTTATCATAATTAATGATTTTTTACATTATTATTAGGTACACTATTTTTCGTAAGATATTAGTCTATTATTTATTTTTTCAACATTATTCGGAGATACGACTCCATTCTCAAGTTATACAGTAAGTGGAAGTGTTGTATAAACCGTTAATAAGAAAGCCAATAAAGATATGATTTAAGATTGAAAGAAATCTGAAAGTTAAAAATGGAAGTCCGACAGTTCATATTTGTTCCTATGGATGGGTTCAAATTTTAGTGTGCATTGGCTCACGGAATGTTAGGTTAATGAATGATTGACACAGATATATTTTGCTAGGTTATTTGACATGTGATGAGATGTTATAGATGGGTTAAGTCTTGTTTTTCAGATGTTCATTAATTCTTCTATGCAAAGTTCTTATCGTACTACCGAGTACCGATGTATCGTTCCTTGCATCTTATACAAAATTATTCTTATAAAATTTATCAAATTTTTCTGATACAAAATTATCATTTCAAAAATACAAGAAAAATTCTGTCTACAGAAAACTACAATTTATGAATTATTATTCATGCTTATATCAGTATGAGCGAGCATCGTTACCTGATAGCATCGTATTGCTACCCAGTATGAGGCTGCAACAGAATGAATTTTCTGATTGTCACACATATTTGCGGTTACTTTTCAGGTGAGTCACTAAGTTATTATCACATGATAAGTGTAGAATCACTATTAATGCTAATGTGCAATCCGCTTTCGAAGTATTGTTCAATTATAATCATTATTTATTTAAAATCATTCATGATTATCGGCCATAATTCGTATTTAAAATTCGACAAGCATAAGGCTAATATTTTGCAGTTAAGCATATTATCAGAGTGGAAGTCAGTCATAATTTACAGTAGTCAAACAACCTAAAAAGTTCAAGGAAATCGTTTTATCTATGGTATGGTAAATTAATAGGATTTAGTTTAAGCGGAGTGGCTAGGTATGAAAAAATGACTGGAGCGGAGCGAAAGCGAAGTGTAATCGGAGCGGAGCGGAGTGGAGCGGTAAAATTGTACCGCTCCACATCCTTGGTATCAGCTAGTTAATTACAACAGTGTATTACACTTATGACAAGAACTTGGTTGCACATAGCAATGACAGTATGTCCCAACAAAAATTATTTGGAGACACTTTCGTGCATGAGGTTCTTTCATTGCAGTTTAAGTAAAAACTATTAAATTGAATCGACCTCTCATGAAGATATGTTAATACGTTCTACTACTTTCTACTACTTTCTACTGCTACTACGCATAGAAATTCTACTATGCGTGCAATTTCTGCTGATGCTATGCTACCCTCGCTATGCTAAATTAAAAAACAACTTCTTTGACCTTAACCGAAATTTTTCGTCTTCATACCTTTTCTTGCTGCTGATGCATTGCTTATGTGTGCATCTTAAATCTTAAATGAATAATTAATCTTAATTAATAATTAATCGTACATCTTAAATCTAAACATTATCTTATCTCAAACATTTCAGCGCTATGAATTTAAATATACAAAGATTATTCATGGTTACCCCTTAAAACAACTGCCCTTTCATGAATGGAAACCTCAGTTTTTTTGTTACCATATACGACATTGGGAACCTTCGTTCACACATCAGTGAGGCACATTTCTACAGGACCATTTTTGATAGGTGAAATACTACTTGAATTCGTAGCCTAAATGCCTGCTGGGTTCGTACGCCTCTTGGATTTCCTTGAAACTCCTGGAAAATTGTCTTCAGGAAGTAATTTGAGTTGACGCATTGTGGTGTTATGTGTTAGAGACATAGAGACAACTCATCTGAAAAAAGAGAAAACCTGCTTCAGAGGATGTTCAGCGATATTATCATCGATCCTAAATTAACTAGTGCACTGAATATGTTGGCTTGCATGTGCAAATTTTGTCTCGCTCCTCTCTTCAAATCAACTCTTTTTTGTGAAGAAGCGTGACAAGTTCGCGAACTTCCAATTGAAATTTCATCCAAGTATAGTTGAGCTAATGATTGCTTTTGCCTCAAGAAAAAAAACAGCAATACATCAGACTCGTCTTTGTAAATTATATTGAAGACTGAAGCAGTGATCGGACTAGCTGCGAAAATTTTCGCACTGCGAAAATGTTTAAAAAAATGAACTCGCTGTGAAAAAAATTGACTTGGTCCTGCGAAAAATTGAACCTTGTAATTCTCACATTTAAATGAACCTATGTTGTATAATAGAATAACCACTGGTCTACAGGATGGAAAAGACAAACTAATAACAACTAATTAGCTTGTTATTCATTACGTTACCATTTAGTTAAAGCTTCATATTATTCACAGCGTCTTACATCTTGTAACAGGTTCAGTAAAATGGAAGAATTGTAGCAACAGTTCCTAGCATGTACTGAGTTACTGTGGATGTTGTAACCGCATACGAAGCTGTCAAAGCCATGTTTAAGAAGTTGCCGATAGTTCTATAAAAGAATGATAACCGACTTGATTTCAAATAATTTTTCAATTGATGTATAGACGAAACAAATAAAATTCAAATTAATATGAGTATTGTTGTCGGATATATGCATTGAAATTCATTTTTGTACAGTCGCTCGATACCTGAAATTCTAAACGCAACTGGAGTCATTTGAAGCGCTCGACATCCACACTTCCCATAAGATTTACTCATATTTTTGATATTCATCTAACGATGCAACGGCTCTGATGGATGCAGAAAACATAGTGACTAGCCTTGTGTTATCAGTTGCATTGCCATTAAGCTGTCCAAAGTATCCTCGAACAGCTGGTGGTTTTGAAGATCACCCGAAAAGATCAAATCAAGCGATGAGTGATGTTAAATGAATGTACTCTCATCTTACAAACGGTTCTTACCTTCCATTCAGAAAATTTGAAAGCACATTCTAAAGACGTGGATGCTGCAAAAAAATGCACCCCATTTTATACCATATATGCAGAAAGTTTCATAGCTGGCCCTGGAAAAGAGACTGCTATAGAATTTTCTCTTAAATTATGCAAAGTCCATAAAAATGAAATGTCCGAATCTCGAGACATCTTTTTTGGATCAACAGTATGTGAGCGTTAACCTAGCTGCCGACAATCAGTTCTGCCACATGTTGCCAACCACAGACAGTCTTCGTAAAAAAAGTGCCGTTGGCCAAGCGGCATTCCAAGGCTTGTTTGAAAGAACAAGAGGACAGATGACCATCAGAAAAAGTTGAAAACAGTTACAGCAAAAAAAGGAAAATGACTTTGTGACAATAAATTCGATGCTTCAGAACACTAAGAGATAAAAGATAGAGGCATCGGACAAAGAGAAATACACGAGGGAATGGAAAACATTAATATGATGTAGAACTATCGAGCCGGAGTTGATAATATTACAGGAAAACACATTTTGCTCTGCTCGAATTAGATTCATTGGCACACAAGTTTTCGGTCTAAGACCTTTGTCTGTTGCAGAAATAATGTGATCATAAGATTAATTCGGCTACCAATTATTCCTGCAATTTCCTGCAAACAGATGTCAAAATTTGATGCTTGTGTAGTCGCCACTGATCGACTTCAGTTCCTCCACGTGCCGAAAAATTTGTGGTGGACCGATATCCTCGAGCTCGATGCATTCCGAGACGGAGAGAATTGATGGGAAATATCAGTGCAATATTAGTGGAAGACCAAGCAAGACAGCTGTGTGAGGAGTGGGTAATAAATAGCGTCGGCCATGGGTTGGTCGACGCATGTCGCTCGCTCTGCCCAAATCCCACAAAATCGGTAGTTGAAAACACTATCAAGTTGGAAGAACACCAATATATTCGCCCCACGTTCAAGGGCTTCGTCAGTGGTAGGAGGAGTCAATGGAAAGAGAATATCATACTCAGACATCATGCTTAAGGTTTTATGTACGGGAATGTTGCACCTTTACAAGTTAAGATTTCCACACCGCTGAATTTCTACATCATCCGTTATTTCTCTTTCGATCCGTAATTGCCACTTGTTTTCTTTTGACGATAACTTCTACTTTCTGTCAATTGCTGATTGGTTTATTTCCTTTTGTTGTGACCTTCCTGTCAGCGCCTGTTATGAACTTGAACGGATCATGTTTTAAATGACATACATATAGCAAGAATTTTTGTTGGTGCTTTAGTTGTAAGGCTAGTGACTTATGGCTATGTTTGCTACATGCACATGTACACAGTACTCGGGCCTCCCAGCGCTCCTATTTTTTCCCATTTCCTATTTATTTTCCTATTTTTTGGCTGAGTGATGGAAAATTCATCGAATCTCAATTGTAGCTTAATTCATGTTTTATTTGTAGCACTTTTAATGCCTTTCATTAAAAAATTTGGCTAAAGTCAAATTTGAATTGTAAATCTATATTATAACAAAATCCTAGTTACATGTTATACCTACACAAGTAGTGTCAGTTAGTGTCATAGTAGAATTCAAATCTACAGCACTATAGTTTTTTCGCGCCACGGGTCCCCTGGTTGCTTAGCAACGGGACCGTGTCCAAGGTCACGGGTCCCGTTACCAACCAGGGGACCCGTGGCGGGAAAAAACTATAGTACTGTAGATTTGAATTCTACTATGACACTAACGCGGGTCCCCCGTAGGGTTCGGGTCCCTTCAGAGAATATATATATAAGGAGTTTGAATGTAAATGAAGTATACCGTTAAAGAAGACTACTCAGATACAATATGGAAGTAGCATCAGCATCTACATCAGCATCTACATCAGCATCAACATCAACATCAACATCGAATATATTCTTCCCATTGCTTCGAGATCGAGTACCTGCAATGGTGTATCGAGATATTCCCCTTTTCGCTGGGGATGTGATCCTGTCAGATAAGATATCACGTGTGGTGGTCAAGCGGGCTGTGGTACGGACAGAGACTCATGTATATCCAACAACGATTGATACATTCAACTTTACAAAATCGCCTGTGCATCGAGTGTTTAGAAGTACGAATGACCCACCTGAGGAGTCACTCTACATGGAACGAGGTGATATTCCCATGTATGAAGGGGATATAATTTTAGCGTACACCCCTACAAGAACGATTGTACGTCGTGCACCAGGATGGGTGGATGATGGAAGGTGGATGGAGGCGTGTGTGTTTATCATAAATCATCCGGAGCCACTCATGGACCCACCTTATGAGACGCATCGATTCCGTCTAGATGAGACTGCTGGAGCATGGATACGTGTCATTGCGAATGAATGGTATGGAGACATTGATGAAGAGAGAGGTGATTATAAGTCCTTTAGTGAAATAAGTGAACATTTAATGAAACTTTGTTGAAAGAATTTGTATATTTAATAAACATACATTATACATGTGATCATTTTCATTGAGTTATACTATAAGGAAGAGTAGATGGTAGTATAAGATAAGATATGAGGTATAAATAGGGTTAAGTGAAAATAGATTGGAATATAATCATCATGAGTGAGATTCCAGAGTGTGAGGTGCGTTATCCTATACGTCATTGGAAGGGTAAATTTTGGCGATATCACCGTACCATTCCATTATTTCATGGAGACAAGATAATTTTCAGAGACAAACAATTGTGTAGTGATATCACCGCCGTAAGATACAACTGGAAAATGAACTAATCCCAACACATATTGATACATTCTATTTTGGAGTAACACCGACGTATCATTATCCGTTTACAACAACGGTGGAGAAACCGAAAGAATGTCTTTATTTTGAACGTGATTATATTCCAATGTATGAAGGGGATGTGCTTATATCGTGGGATCCTACAGAAACATGTATTCGACGTTCCCCAGGCAACAGGTGTGCAGATGGGGGTTTGTCAAAGGCTATGGTAGCAGTATATGGACATACTCCAGAAGTGTTTAAACGACCGAAATTAACACGACGATTTCGTTTAGATATTGAGAAGAAGGAATGGGTTCAGATTATCATACTAGTGCTTTGAGTGACATTGAATGGACGAGTGGACAAACGAGGGTGATGAACCCTTTAGGGACCCGTGAAAGGGACCGGGTCCTCTAAGATGTGTATATAAGAGTGGATGAAATGAGTGCTATAATCATAATCATGGTAGAAACGAGTGAAGAATTAAGAGTGCGACAGCGTGAGGAGATGAAGACGATCAAGCGAATGATAGAAAGATACAAGAGGAGAGCATACAAAACGAAGGATCCGGAGAAGATTAGGGAATGTGAAGAGACGTGTGATTATGTGTATAAAGTGACAATTGTAAGCCATCAGAGACAGTCAAATTGGTGGAGAGAAGGCAAATGGAAGGGACCCGATAGGGGACCTGAACATTTTTGAAGGACCCGTTAAAGGACCTGGACATTGTAAAGGACCCGATCCCCCTAAAATGGTATATAAATGACTATTGGAACCATTTACTTTATATTTTAAACTTTGAGTGAGTGAACAGCATCATGCCTGACGTTACAATGATTCAACCGCTACGCATTACAATTCCTCCTGAAGTGTTAGTACCAGAGACGGATGAGGATGAGTGGCCAACTGATCTTCCAGCTAGATGGGGATCATGGCCCGATCTCAGTGAATTGGCGTTGGTGGATGATCCTCTTCCAGAATTGGTAACACCTACAGCAATGGAAGAACAACCTCAAAGATTTTCACCGGACATTACCCAACTTTTAAACTATTTAAATTCGCCTTCGTCGGAACGTACAAATTTCAGTGATATGAGCGATGAAGAATGGGCGGCTTACGAGTCAATGAAAGATAAGGAGAACGTGCCTCCAAACTCAAGGGAAGGATCACCAGTGGCTCCACTGGGTTTACGCCGCTTTATCCCTCCATTACCTCATCTACAACCTTTTCGCGGACACTCATCACAAGCAAATGTGAGACGTGAGTTGGACCTAGTAGACGAATCAATTGTACATATTATTGGATTGGATAGTGTCTTTCAGTGATGTATTTGCTTTATCTTTCAATAAATCTACATGGTAAGCGTTGTTTATTTTGAATGAATGGGTATGGGATGTAGAAGTTTAAGTAATCATACACATGATACAATATATGAATCATGCCATACTATCGTGTTAGACGAAGACGTCAGAGAGGTGGTATTCTTATACCTTTAGCGGGACTACTTGGTAAACATTTTGCAGGAGATATTACAAAGGGTGTATCACGTCATATAGCAAGGAAAGCAATCATACGTATTAAGAATAAACGAAAGCGCTAAGTAACAGTGAATGGAATGTTATTATGACAATGCCGTATCGTGGTAGACGAAGACGACGTCAGAGGGGTGGTTTTATCGTCGGTCCAATTTTTCCAATTGTACCACGTGTACTTAATAAAGTATTCAAAGTATTGAAACATCGAGATGTAGGAACAGGTCCTACATTACTACATAGACTTACTCGCGTTGCTCGTTCTAAGTAAAGGGTGGTGTTTTGTTGTTAGATAATCACTATGGTGTACCGTGGTAGACGACGACATCGAGGTGGGATGAGAGTGTACCGTGGAAAACCACGACAACGAGGTGGGATTCTTCCAGCAGCAATTCTCCCCATATTAGCCTTGGCGGGGAAAGCTGCAGCAACATCAGCAGCAGCAACAGCTGGGGGTATTGCGGCGAAGAAAGTAGCAAAAAAATTATTTGGAGGTGACGACGCCGTCGACGTTATAGACGTCGTTGATGATTAAAGTAGAGTGCAAGGTGTGTAGAGATGGTAACATTATGGTATACTGTGGTCGACGAAGACGAAGACGAAGACGACGGCAAAGAGGTGGGGGACGGATCAAAAATTTTATGGACACTACACAGTATCGTGTATTGAAGGGGTTGTTAGCAGGCGTTACAGGAGCTGCAAGGGATGAGGGGTTAAATAAATTTAGATTGAGAAGGAGATGATTATAAGTAAAGAAGGAGGAGGAGGATCAAGAGTATTATAATGGAGTGGAGTGATATGCCTGAAGATTATTTTCAATCCCTTTTCCCTGTGGGAGGTGTAAAAACTACTATGGAGGAAGTCTATCAGGTGTTGGATAATGCATTAGAAGGAGAGACGCGGTGTACAATGACTGTGTCAGAGAGTGTTTATCGTCAAGCACAACGAGAATTGCAACCTAGACACGTGGGCGATGTAAAAGGCTATTTACAATATACAGTGTATGAGATGAATCAGCAGAAACCCTATATAAGTCGTACAGATCATGATTGAGTGTAGTTATGGAGCAGACGTTGCGAGAGATGGTTGAGAAACAGAGTATTAGAGAAGGAGTGCAACGGTGCTGGAAATCTCCTCCAACATGTATTTATACAATGACAATGGACAGTGACGCGATTATCATGAAGGATAGACAGAGTGGTGAATGTATCTTGAATGAACAAGAAATGGCAACTCGTTATCTATCTTCCTTTAAAGGGGCAGTACGAATGCATACGTCAGATATGGGGGCGTATTTGGTACCGGATCCATTGAATCCATACAGAGGTCCAAATCTATCCTATTTCAAGGACAAGAGTGTAAAGACTGTGTTTGGAATGAAGTGTCCAAGTTTGACTATTCATAGTACCTCATTACGCCCATATACACCGATGGATGTGATTCGATTATCTGACGCGATTGTGTGTGCCAATCAAGTGAACAAACGACGAGGTTTGAAACGACGAGGAGAGGAGATTGTACACCACCTTAGTGAGGATGAAGGTAGAGAGAATGGATGAGGAAGAGATGGCTGGAGAAATGAGTGTAAATAACCCTCTCCCTTTCCATCGACTCAAGAAGCGGGCCAAACGGATGAAGGAACAGACGAAGCATGATGATCTTGAACTTTTGGATTTACCATTTGGAACCCCTGATGAGAAATGGAAAATATGGAATAGAGAATTGGAGATAGTACAATCTGATACGTTTAGAGACATGATTCAAAGTTTCTATTTTCCTCATAGAGTACGTGTTAATGTACAAAGACATCGGATCAGTGAATCCCATCCAAACACCCCTATTCCTATTCGTATTCAAACGTATATAACAATTCATTTGTATCAAAATGCGTGTACACCAGCACAACGGTTGAAAATATATGATGATGGTTATGCTTTCTACTTTCGGACTATGTATCGTGTACGTGCTAACTACATGCGCTATATGGAAAAGCGTAAAATGGAATTGGAAATACAGTACATTATGCAAAATAGACATACTGTAAACAATGATACAGAATATGACTCAGATGATGAAGATGATGGTGATGAAGATGACGGTGATGATAATGACGATGATGATGAAAAAGTACTTGTTGTTGTGTAAAATAAACATACAGAACAAAGCATGTGTTTTCTCTATATAAGGGGAGGGTTTCAAAGATTTATCAGAAGGATGACTTTACCAACAGCGTGGTGTGTGGCATTAGAATTGGGGTATTCAGAAGAAGTGATTAAAATTGTAACACATTGTGAAGAGAAGATTAGTGCAGGTGCATTAATAGAACGTTTATTGGATTATGAAGAAGGGATCCCAGCTAAAAAAGTGAAGAAGGTATCATTTGGATCTATTACGTGTAAGATGGGCGAGACTGTAACCATGTATCAATCCATTGAGGAAAGAGTACGACTGGAAAAGGAGACACGTACATTACTTCGAGAAATACGATGTATTATGTGTCGTATAAGTGAGTTGTTAATATTATTTATTCCATGTGGACATTGTATAGTGTGTAAGGAATGTTATTAAACAAATTGGTTTCTACAATGCCCATGGTGTTCTATGGATATACATCAAACGGTTGTTGTTCTACCGTGCATAAACATGTTAATGCACAATAGCAAAGATATATAAGTTGAATGTGTGGACAAGAGTGTAAATTTATGACAATGACACACCCATTAGGTGATGTGATCCACAATTATCTGGTGGTGGATACGGAAGGAGATACGGATTTGGCAGAGGTGACGTGTTTATGGATACAAGAACGTGCATGGGGTATATTATTTGTGGAGACGTTACATGTATTGATTCAACCCTCTGTAACGGACACGGTTTCTGGATTACCAATTACATCCTCCGGATTGTGTTATTACAATGAACGATTTGATGTGACATATATTCATGGAATTGGTAAAGAGATACGAATGAAAGAAGGATTATGCTATGAAGATGCACAAGCATTATTAAAAAAATTCATACATATTAATGAACAACGACATGGACCTGTATATGATATTCTGATGGCTGGTCCATCAACAGCGGAGTTCAATTTCTTAAAGCCTGTGATTCATGAACAGATTTCATGTGATAGATGTGATTTTGAAACAATGGAATCAACGTGTAAAGGAACCAAGCCCATTTAGCAGCGGTAAAAGTGCGGGATGAAGAAATACCTATTGGATGTTAAAAGATGGTATGTCCTAAACAAACCCATTACCTTTATAAAAAACATAAGAAAGCGAGTAATACGGAATGTCAACGTTATAGATGGGCACATGGATATCATGCTCTTTAGCAGTTTGTGTTGAGATTGTGTTATATTACTTTGATATTTCAAAAGACAATTGTGAATCCTTTACAGGAAAAACAGTATTTGTAAACCGCCAACCACTTTGGCCCCCCAAATAAAAATAACCTTCATGATATGGCTTGGTCTAACACCACTACATGTAAATCAAAATCTGTGTAAAATATATGGAATGTTATATGACAATGATGCTTTAAGTAGGTGAGGGAATGGTGTATGGAGGGATAATGATTTTTCTTATGATTAGTTCCTTTTTGATTCTCTGTCTAACTCAACATGATCCTTGTGGTCCTTACGATTATCTTACAAGTCTTGAAAAGAATACGGGAGATAATTATAAGGAGACATAAATGGTATGAGGTGGCAAGCAGCTGTCCAAGAGTTAGAGGAAGTAACAACTTCATTAAGTAACATGAATGAAGAAAAGGTGAGAAATCGTAATGGTAACAACCTAAAAAAACCCAGCGTGATACGTAACAAACGAGGTCAACGAAAGAGTGTATGTCGTGGAAGACGGTATTGGGGGAGATATGATGAACAACATAAGAAGAAGAGGAAGAGAAGAGTGCAGTCATGGGGGCGAAAACCCGAAGAGAAGGATTGCCGCCCCGAACTTAGCGACGAAGCGAAGATATGACTTTACGTAAAATGATGACGTTAGGATGATGACGTCAATATGATTGAGATGGAAGGTGGTGAAGTGGAAAGTCCGGAGAGGCGGGCGAGACGATGTATGAAACTGTCATTATGTACATTCTGTAACTTCCATTTCGTACACACCGCATGAATGAACAACCAAAACAAACCACACTTTAATTTACGTCGCAGACATAAAATAAACCCAATGCAATTGCAATATCCCATGCACGTAATGTGACGGATCGCTTCAAATATGTATGTTACAAGTGTATGAAAGTTCTACCACAAGATGCTGGTAAAGCACGATTAGATAGATTTGTGAGACAACATCTCAATCATGTATGTCAAGGGGAGCGATTAAATACAGAACAACGTATGCAAATCAAACGAATATTTAAGACACTTAATACAACCAATCATAATGTAGATTTGGATGCAAGTGATCATGACAACCCAGCCCCGGTACCAGCACCAGCACCAGTACCAGTACCAACGCCAGCCCCAGTACCAACACCAACCCCAGTACCAACGCCAGCCCCAACCCCAGTACCAACGCCATCCCCAGTACCAGTACCAACGCCAGCCCCAGAATTTGATGCAGATGAAGCCTTACGTGCATTGGTGGAAGGTATGCCAGATGATGGGGTAGATCGTTATGTAATGATTCAACAACAGCTTCCTATGGATGTGATGGAAAGAGCGATGGCAGAAGAGGCGGATGTAGCCTATTCAGATTTACTTTCCCCATATTCAACACCACCGAATTTATCAGATAATTTTAGAGATGATATACCACAAGTAATAGATGAGAGACCATGGATTGATGAATTGCGAGAATTACAGGGGGAAGGTTTGGCACCGTTACAGGTAGGGGATATTCAGAACCTCTCATACAACCCACATTACTTTATAGTGCCCTACCGAATCCAATGATAACTGAGATTGAGAATGCCTATGTCGATAGTTATAATCAAGTGGCAAATAATCGACATATTGGTACATCACCCCCTTCCCAACCATATGATTTCAGACCAAGGATCAAGGGACAAGCCCTCTACCTATTCCGAAGACAATGATCAAGGGACAAATCCTCTACCTATTTTTCCGAGACATGATCAAGGGACAAATCCTCTACCTATTCCGAGGACATGATCAAGGGACAAAATCCTCTAACCTATTCCGAGACAAGATCAAGGGACAAGCCCTCTAGCAGATCCTCATCAGAGGATGAAGTACATCCACCGATACTTGAGAATGGGCAACAATACATCACCGAGTTAAAATGCACTTAAAAATTCAGTTATTGTGAATTTACTTCATGATTCTATTACATTACATAGAGCAGCGTTTAGAAAAACCGTGACGACGTGTACTCCCACCAATTAGAACAAGTCGATTTCAAAAAAACGGTCTAGTACAACAACCCACCCTGATCGAGGGGATGGGAATGGTGTATACACCCGGATACAACAATGGGAGCGTTTGTTACAGGATGTTGGATACAAAAGAAAAGCGCTTGTATTGCAACACATGGTTCATGAAAATGCCAATCAAGTAGCTCAACGTGAAAAATTATGCTACGCTTTATTCGTGAATTCTACTAAGTAAATGTGGGGATTTTTTCACAATGTAGCAAACATGTGTCAACGGTGCTATAGATACGACAAAACAGTGTTTTAAAAAGATAAGCAATTGGGTCATTTGAAGAAGGGGGTAGGTGTTTCCAAACGTACAATTAATCATCGAATTCAACCAATTACCCAAGCCTATGTGGAAGATTTACGAAAACTGATGGAGAAAGATGGCAAAAAGGTGGTGGAAATAAAAAAAACTCACACCTGTGCAGCAGGGAATTCTTTAAAGTGTTATGGTCCAATTCTACGCAAATTTGTACGACCCCCCTATTGATTATTACAGTTTTCGTGAAAAAGAAACGTCGATTTCAACAACAAAACAAATTGCCATTTGTACAAGCCTATGGCATAAGGCGTTTCATGATGATCCAACCAATTTTGATTTTGACAGATATTCAAGTAAATTCATGATGATGATGATGAGACGGACTATATAAGGAGAAGAATATTTACTTCACTATCAGTGTTGTGACATGTCGCCCACAATTCAACATCTCTATCATCATCGTACATGGAATACAACAGATTGTATGCCCATGCTCTCCCTGTAGCTGCAAACTACCTACTATTGACGCTCCAGACACATGGATTACCGCTATTGTGCAAATTTATCATCATTATCATCTTTGTAATGATATATGGGACTGTGGTAGAAAAAATAGGTCAAAAGCACCGTAGACGACTTGTGGGAACGGTGCATGTTGTATAGGACTGAATGCACAACAGGTCACCTGTTTAAACATTATATAAAGGATGTGGAATCAGTGTAGAGACAAACATGAGTTCGGAAGGACGTAAAAACGTGTTATCATCTTGGACGATGAAGTATGGCACCTCCAGGCCAAAGATTCAGGCTGGTGATGTAAGTAATGGGAAAAAGACCCCGTTCCAGGACACCATAATTTTTTTTTTAATTTTTAAAAATTTTTTTTTTTTTTTTTTTTTTTTTTATTTATATTTTTAAATTATTATTATTTGCTTTTTTAAATTTTTGGATTTTTTTTTTTGTTTAATTTTTTTAATTATTTTTAAATTTTTTTTTTTTAAATTTTGCTCGCTTTTTATTTTTTTTATTTGTTTTTTTTTTACTTTTTTTTGTTTTTTTTTGTCATTTTTTAGTTTTTTTTTTAATTTATTGAAATGTTTTTTTTTTTTAATTTTTTTTTTTTTTTTTAATAATAAATATTTCTTTTTTTTTTGTTTTTTTTTTTTTAAATTTATTTATTATTTTTTTTTTTTGTTTTTTTTTTTTTTTTTTTTTTTTTTTTTATTTTTTATTTTTTTAATTTTGTATTTTTTTTTTTTTTTATTTTTAATTATTGTAAATTTTGTTTTATTTTACATTTAAATTAAAATATTTATTTTATTATTTTTGTAAAATCCAAAAAAATTAGTTTTCTTTTAAAAACGACATAAATTGCCCGAAAAAAGACACCAAACACAAAAAATAAACATAAACACAACCACAAAAACACAAAACAAAACACAAAAACAAAAAAAAACAAAAGAAAATACAAACAAAAAAAACAATCAAAAAAACAAACAACATGGACCCACTATAAAAAGCCCAAAAAAAAAATTCCCACACCCACCCCAAAAAAAGCCAACCACCAAACACCCGAAAAACCAGCACACCCAAAACCCACCAAACATCCCCCTCCCCAAAAAAAACAAGACAACCGCAACCAAAACAAACAACAAATGAATTTAGAACCCTTTTAGGTTTTTAAGACCCTAAATTCATGACATTTGGTTCATTCAAAAAGTACCATTTTTCTTTTCAAAAAATTGGTACTTTTAAAAAACGACATAAAATTCATGAATTTAGGTTCTTAAAAAAACCTGATACAAACATGGACTAAATTCATGAATTTTATGGTCGTTTTTAAAAGTACCCAATTTTCAAAATTTTTCCAAAAATCTCAAAAAATTATTTATTGAGAATTACAATCGGGGCGAAGGGGCCCTAGAACCTTCGGTTCGATTTTTCACCCTTAAAATCATGACCGTTTCCAGGACACCGAAAAATCAGAAAAAAGTTATAAGAATCTCAAATTTGTGGAATTACAATTTTTACCTTGAAAATCATGGGACCGCGTTACTAGGACCACCCGAAAAAAAATCATTAAACAGTTAAAGAATCTCAAAATTTGAGAGATTACAATCGGGCGAAAGCCCTAGAAGACCTTCGGAATTCGATTTTCATTGCTATAAATCATGACCGTTGCAGGCACACCGAGAAAATCATAAAAGTTAATTTTGAGAATTTAAAATTTTATGAATTTTATCCATTTTTCAGGTTTTTTAAACGAATATATGCAATAATCATGTGACTTTGCGGAACTTTCAAAGATGTCTTCCAGGGCTTCGTCCCGGTTTAAAAATAATATTCTTTAAAAAATGGAAGAAAAAACAAATAGTGGAAGGAACTTCAGAAATATGGATGAAACCGCAAGAATATATCCTTCATGTACTCATATGAAAAATGGATATTGCATAAACAACAAAGATAGGAGTACGTTATATGAAACGATAAGCAATTCGCCAATTATTACTTAGATTAGATAGAACATTATAATAAAATTAAAGAAAGAGATGGTCTAAAGTTAAGAATGGTAACACAAGGATATTGAGGCTATATTCTTAAACAAATAAAGTTTAGGTGATTTTAACAATTGTTATAATTCTTCAGGTGTTTTAGTTAATTCCCCAGTAGTTGCTACAGCTGTTAACAGGTACGGGTGTTTTTTTGCAACTAACACTTGCTACAATGTTAGAAAAAAATCCTTTATAATAATCTAAGAAACGAAAATCATTAAAAAACTAAGCATTTACATATTAAAGAAGTCTATGATTAAAACTACACTATCTACTTTCAAAGAAGTAAATAGTGATGATAAAAGTTATTACGTTAGATGAGATTGAAAAATTTGATCAAATAGCAAATGAAGTAAATCAAATATCATTTCAATCACAGACAGAAAAAGTTAATGATAAAAATAAAAAGGATGGTAAAATAATCTAGTGATGGTAAAACTTTTATTGATGATAAAATTTTTAATGAAGAAAATGATAAAATTTTTTTAGAAGAGCTAAAAACTTTAGTTAGGACAAAAACTTTATAAACAAAAAAACTTAATACGAGAAAATTTTAAACGTGAAAACTTTAAACCGTGAAAACTTTTAAAACGAAAAGATTACAAACAAACAAAGCAATAAAAAAAAATAATTTTGTGTTGCAGTAAAATGTTTTTGGCTGGGTATACCAATGTTACCTACAAAATTCAAAATATTATATTTTAAAAAAATAGGACCAAAATTAAAGCTGATATAGTAAAAAAAAATAAAATATTAAAACATTTATAAGATTTGTATATTTTTATTACTCGTTAAACAATTGTTCGATAACTCTTTCATGAATTTTTTTATCAATATTAATTGTGATAAATCCATAATCTTTTGACCAAGCATTATTACACGATTGTTTAAATTTCATCCTTTATCTAGCTTATACAAAATCACATCTCTTAAACAAATCACGTTAATTTTCTTGCATATGGTATTTCCAAATAGTGTATAAATATATTTGTGCGAGTCTCTTTCTAATAAAAAACACTTCCAATCAAATGAATACATTTACTTTGTGGTCAAATAAAATACACTACAGTTATTATGTCTCACCTCTTGGGAATGAAATAAACACATTTGAACATGACTGATTTTCCTGGTCATTACACACAATCCATCAAAATTTACACAATGTTTTCAGTTGTTGTATTCTAGTTTAACTAGGTTGGGGATCTAGCATATTACCACAATCATCTATTAATTTGTATTTTTTATATGCGTATTTTTATTGGATTCAACTCTAAGTGTTTTATTTTTTGCTGCTTCATCACACCACAAATTTATTTCTTCCTTCATATTCAGATTTTTCGTATTTCTTCTAATATGAGAAAGCAAATGCTCGTTTTTGTAAGATATTTTTCAAATCCATATTTTTAAAAATTGGATAGACGGGTTGTTCTGCTGTTGTTGTATAAATTATAAGATTGTTATAATCTAAAAAAAATTTGGAGTCGTTAAAAATTTTAAATAATAGATAGTTTTTTCCACATCCTGAACTTCCGCAAATAACTGCTAAAACTTTATTAGATAAATTTGGATGATG
>CAJQUW010011238.1:0-95559 GCA_907163375.1 Prostheceraeus crozeri | reverse complement strand
TGGCCAAGATAATATTCTAAGCCCTAATTGAGACTTGCATAAGTTGACTCTACTACTCCTGTGACACGTAGCATTATCATCCATAAATAACCAAGTCGATGGATCACCAGGTTGATCTGTCATTTGGCCAATGTTCATTCGTAAAACATCCACGTGGTGGTCACATAGATAAGACCATCACTATCCTTCAGACGGACTGATGCCTCATCAGACCAGACAACCCGATCCAATTGATTTCGCCAGTGACAATGACTCATTGCCCATCTGAGACGTCTTTTTGTATGCTGATCTGATAATCCGATCTGAGAGGGCCTCTTACAGCTCTTGAAATTCGACTCAATAAGTCTTCTACGAATAGTGGACTTAGAAATAGACGAGACTAGTGCAGCCATCTCAGTTAACGGGAGACTTGGATCAACTTTAACAAATCTCAAAATTAGGCGGTCTCTACGTTTGGATGTTTTGCGTGGACGGCCAGAGCCCTCTTTACGACAGAGTCGAAAATCATCATTATGCCATCGATGCACATTTGTGTAAGGGACATTTAGTCGCTTGCTTGTAGCTCGCAAAGAAAACAACCCTAGTTCTAGCAAGGCTGACACTTGCCTTTTGTGAATGCGATCTCGTTATTGTTCAGTTGTGCTTTGTATTGTTTTCAACCGGTAAGAGATAGATTTCTAGCTGAAAGCAATCAGGAGTGCTGCCAACACCACCGCAACGAAGTCAGGAAGCTATGGAACATGAAGTCCAGTTAATCACATGTAGCAGTTACATTATTGTTGATGAATAATGGTGCTATACTGGCTCTGATTGACCGATTTTCTTTATTTTTGTTTTGCTTGATCGCTTTTGGCTTGTAGAACAACATATAACATAACAAAGGAAACAAATGTAATTTTATAAGAGTGAGGTATGATTTTGTGTAACATTGCTAAATGAAGATCAAATTATCTACTATTTTTTTATCTATAACAGGAAAACAACTCAATATTCATGCTTGAAATTTCCAACAATGATATTAGTAAGCACAACTGACATATCTTCCAAATTTCAGAGAAATTCGTTCAAGTTTGGCGGAGTTAGACAAATTGGAAGTTAAGGCGATGTTTAAGGGTGATCCATTTTTTATGAAACAATCTGTACTTTAATACCGTTTCTGAAAGATGCTTGCTACCCGATTATATTTCTATGAATTCATGAATTCTTTGACCATTGGTCAGATTAAAAGGAGAGTATATTGATAAGGCAATGCACATCAGAAGTCATAGATAGCGGACTGTAGACTGTTCAACTTACATTTAAGAAATGCGCTGTATGATTGACCATGGATATCCAGTGATTGACTTATGCAGCTAATGCAGAAAGAATAATGACGTCTAAAATCATAGATAGCTGAGTGTGAACTAACTCACTAAGTGCACGCGTTGTCAATAGGAAATGTTACGTAGAATGGCATGATAGACTTACTCAATCGATATCTAGACAAATATCGATCACTTGCCTGACGATGGTCGCCTGTAGCGACTGAAAGGCCTCGCACATGTTGATACAATAAAGAAAAAAACCATCAAAGCAAGGACTTCTCTCATCCTATGAATTAATGGCTGGTCCTTTATTTTCTGAAATCTAGACAAGTGTAAAACGATTGCATCTGAAGCAATACAGGTTTTCCAGTTCGACAATGCGACTATCAGATTAAAGAATATGTTTTAAGATACAACAACGGTATTTCTGTTAATCAGCAGCGTTTTCAATTGAATGATATTGTTTTTAATCGGTAGTGATAATAAGTGAGTTTATTAATGGATTTATAAGTTTAATGAGCGGCAACCTGAAATCATAAACGGCTTTATTTCATATTCAATTATATTTTATTTAACAGGTAAGTCAATACAAAAAGTTTTGATAATTTTTTTAATTCGAAAAGGTAAAATATGTCAAAAGGAAAAGTTTGATAATTTATTTTAATTCATTAAGGTAATACAGTAAGTCATTAAAAACTTTTTTTACGAAAAGTTAAGTCAATACGAAAAAGTTTTGATACTCTTGAAATTTTTTATTCCATTATGAAACAAAACAAGTACCGTAATATTCATTGATGGTTTTGTAGGACATCCTCGCCATTAATTAGTCTAGACATCAATCTGCCCATACGTCTGGAAGACCTTCCCTCTTATTTGCAGTGATGGCACTCATGTTTTGGGAGGCAGTTGCAGTAAGGTCAAATTCCGCTGTTGTCCAGTGTAGTTGTGTAACTGCTCACGAATCTCAGCTACTTCTCTCTTGAAAGCCGCTTTCCACATGGAAAACATGTTCTCTGCGATTGAGAAATGGAGAGTAGGGCGGTAAGTACATAATAGAGTGTCCCTCTCGCAAACTGACTTCACGGGCTCTATGTGGCACGGAGCATTATCCATGACGAATACACGAGGTCCAGCCCCAGCCGCAACGGACGCTTCTTCCAGCCAGGAGTTACATCTCTCACCAGGAGGTTCCGCCTTCGTAGAATTCATGATGGACGACACCTTCATTAGAGACCGCCAAGATGAGAGTAAAATTCCGCCCGCGCTGTCCATGAACAATCCTGACAGCTCGCTCTCCCCGTCTGGCACGACCTCGTGTGCGACTGATCCATAAATTAAAGCCGGATTCGTCCACAAAAATAAATGTTGGCGGATGGTTTGCGTTGATCGTGTGCAGATACCAGTTCGCATACTCGGCCCTTTCCACTTTGACGTCATGGCTATTGCGGTTGACTTGAACAGTCTCCATTTTCTTTAAGATGATAAGACGATTTCTCAGACATGTGCTGATAGTTTGAATTGAGACAGATGGCTTGTCCGGCATCCGCGCTTATAGATCAGCTTTGATTTGGGCTAACGTGAATTCCGGTTGGGATTCAACAATCTCTACCACAGTATTTGCCATATCTTCGTCCATCTTTTGGTGTCGTCTTCCTCCTCTGGGATGCTCAATGACTCCTTCAAGTATATAACGATGTACTATTGAATACGCAGTACCCCGTTTTACACCCGAGAACTCGAGCGGCTTCAATATAATCATCTTCCGGCTTCGTGAGCCATAATGATTCTGCGTTTAACATCAGAAGGTATTCGCTGGCGCTCCATATTGATAAGTTAATTTAGCAGATGTGAAGACATCTATATAGGGCTTTGGATCAAAGCGAATAGATATCATTTATTCTTCACGTGAAATACCGCTCACTAATCTGATAGAGACACAATTGAGCTATTTTGCTGCAGTTTATTTATTGTTGTCGCTCTCAATTGTGAAATGACGTAATATTTTATCTTTTAACGTTTTAGAAATTAAGGTGCCGCTCTTGATTCGGTAGTTGACGTTGTCGTGTAGGAAAACCTGTAGATATTTGGCAAGGAACGCGATCAGATTTCTATGACATTTACTACGGAACGACTAGAAAATAGTGGATAGGAACAAATACATTGTTTAACTAACAGTTGATGATGAAAACTGATCACTTTCATTGGCATGAGAGCGGACAAATTTCTGTCACTTGCTAAAAGCCTAAATCGGAGGTCGGTAACAGAAGTTGTTCTGCTGCTATCACATATCTATCATTTTCAAACTGTCCTTCAGGTATGTACAAAGTATGATATACTCTATTAAAACCTTGAACATTGCTAAATAACCGTGCCTCCGATTAAATAATAGGATTTATAACCTGCTGCTGGGTGTGATGTGCAAATAAAAGAAATATTAACTAACTTGATTAATGACATCAACTTATTTTGCACATGATATGATGCATGCTTTGTCTCCAACTGAGTCATTCAGGTTGTGATTTTGTTTCGCTTTCCTAACAGAGGGGATTAATCAGGCAGCGGTGTTAACCCTACGCTGACTAGCTGTTTGATGGGGCTGCCATCTTGCGGCCTATGAGCAGGCCGAACTAACCCACTAAGGCAATGTGAAAATGTGGATGCCTGAAACTTTGATGGCATTTGATACTGCAGGTCTGCTAGTGGCTATCAAGAAAAAGGTATACGTTTTTAGGCCCTACTAGAAGACACATTGGCCAGAATTTGTTATTCTTTGTACTCGTACTTACCGATAACCAGATGCCTGTCGACATTCCTTTTCAAAATCAGTATTGCAACCTCCTAGAACCCACTGATCTGGTCGAATGTAAAATCTACAACGTACCGCTTCACTTGAAAGCAAGCTTGGTGGCATCCATAGAAAGTTATCAGGAGCTTTTGTGATAAAGCGCCTTTTTGGAAATGGTACATTGAGTGGCAAGGTAGTGTCTTTCCACAGACGATAGAAGGCTAGACGGAATGACGCTGTACCTGATTCCTCATCAAACTTGAATAGATATGGTATTTGTTGTACTATATAGACTTTCTTGTCCGATTTAAGAAAGGCATCCCTGGCTGCTTTTTTATCATAATTTTTGAGCAATTTGTAAACTGTCTTAGAATCCAGCATTTCTGCCTCAGGCAAGACAACGAAAAACAGAATAGATAGGCACAGGAGACGTTTCTTCATGCTGATGGATATCCTGTGCACGAGCGCTGTATGGTTTTCAGTACGCATTCATCAATGAAAGCATCGATTCTGAAGCTTATACGTTGCTCATTTACATATCTAGTCATCTGCTTATGCAAGCCAAAATAAAAGTCACATACATTTACATTAATGGGACAAGCAAATGCAGAATTTAAGACGCGATGCCTGCAATTATGTAAATACAATTCAACCAGGTAATATAAGATGTATCTAAATCTTCTCTGAAGTCCATGCTTAGGCATGATAATAACATCATCCACCAATGAGAATGAAACATTTTCGGGTAAGAGTCAATGATACCGCGCTCTTGTTCAAGTGATGAATAGGGATAGAAAAAATGCTTTTGAAGTTGTTTATTCTTTATTGTTTTTGTTCGTTTCTTTTGCTTTTTTAATTTCAGCTTTCTTGGATAGTTTCTTTTAAATTGAAGACACTATTTAATGTGTTGACAAACAAAAAATTAAAAAAGGCTGCTTTGTGTGAAATACAGCAACTGTAATGCCAGAAACATGCTATACGTGAAAATTAGCTACATTGCATGTTTATATTTGCTGATAGCGACTGAATTTCTTGAAATCAGTGTTGTTTTCATTGACATGAACGAAGACATTTTCGTCCTTGGCATTTTTTTGTTTTCGTTAACGAAAACGAAAAAGATAAAAAAAACAAAAGCTTTCTAACATTTTCATTTTTCTTTCATGTCGGTAAGGGAGATAGTATTTATTAGGCGAAATGAATTGACATCATCTAAGCTCAGCTCGAAGAATGCGCCAACCTACAGCGGCATACTGAAGTAGACCAACATGCTTTGAAGGAAAATTTTTCTGACAACGTTTAATTGTGAACTTTCCGAATTTGACACTATACATAGGATTCTGACATAAACAGGATGTCCTAGCAATCCTAGTATATACATAGAAATCTTAGCCTCATTCACCTTAGAAAACATGTGAGAATAGCGTTGATGTTAAAGTGAAGATGACGCCTAGGTTATCATTACTGGCGTGTGAATGGCTGATTACCAGCTCTTTCGTGAATTCGTCTGTCTTTGGCCTCAGCCACACTGAAAGCAAAGCAAACACGAGCGTCCCGAGCGTCTCGAGCAAACGTATGTCCGTAAGCTATTAATCGCTCGCGTTTGCTTTGCTCCCAGTGTGGCAGTCTACAACTGCTGTAATGATGACTTTATATTTGCTGCAAAACGCTTTGCTCGGAAACGTTTGGAAAAGCTCGCAGTGTGGCTGAGGCCTTACTTCGAGTGAAGCGGGTATGAGTGTTGGGGCTGGTAGTCCGAGGAGTTCGTTTTAGGACCACTTTATATCCGAGAATGAAGTCACGACATGTAAATAATGCTCATTCAAATGAAAGGGGAAAGTTTCTTCATTCGGGGCCGGTATCATTCGGGACATCAGAAACATGCTTGCAAGACTGTGCCTCGAAAGGGTTTTGCTGCACCTCAGTGCAATAAAACCTTGCTGTGACAACTATTAGTCACTTTTCTGCAAAAGGCTTTGACGGTTTCAGTAAATTTGGCTGCAGTAATATACTCCAATTCATTTTATATTATTTTCGACTGATCGGGTGAGAATGCTTTTGTGAATCTGATGAATTCGTATGCCGGTACAATAATCATACTTTACAATTTATGCATGCACAACACAATCATCTTCTACTCAGGTTGCAAACATTAGAAAATACTATGCAAGTAGCTGCTGAGAAGCATTATTTATGCAATATTTGTAAACTATTAATTTAACAAATGAAATCAATTTTTCTTTAATACCTCAAGTCCTTTTCAAAATATCTGAAAATAATAAGATACTAAAAAACGAAAGCAAAATGTCGTGACGAAACGAAACGAAAACTAATAAAAGCTAATGGAACTCGAAAAACGAAAACGAAAATTAAAAATCTGGAAAGAAAACAACACTACTACTTGAAAGCATTCTAGACATTTTGCATTTGTCTCTCTAGCAGACCATGGATAGACAATGGGATTACTGGCTTACTTACATTAATCTATTCTCGCTTAGAATGAAATATCATTTAGCGGCTATCAAGTAACACCTATATCATGCTTATCAATCATATCTGAAAGCATTATGCAACTGAAGTCATATTTGTATTAACTGTTTAAAAAACATGCTTGTAACTACAGTTAAAAACATGTTTGAAAGACGACTTTTTACAACCATATTGATGACAGAGTACAGATCTCATGTTCAAAAGCGTAGTTTTAGATCCATCTTTGAAACAAAGTTCTGAGATAATGCATGAAGCATAGTTCATATAATTTGTTTTAAAATCATTTTCCAAATATTGTTTCAATTGTGATATCGCATCACAACTGTTATTTATGCCTCTTTGACATTACAGTTCCTCAGTTTTAAACTTTGCATTATGTAGTGAGATGCAACATGTGGCAATCACACTTTACGCTCATGGGTTTATCAGGTACTGAGCATAGCTGTCAAATCCATCTAGACATCAAATGACAGTTGTTAAAGCTTGGAACAAGTTATTAACATTTAGGTCTGTATCATTTTACATGAGTAAGTTTCACATCAATTTATCAAATGAAGGCTTCTTTAAAAACAAAGGACATGCTTTAACCCAAACAACATGTTAAAATACGCCATGTTTTATTCAACATAATACAGTCTTTGGACAATGATTGGAAAATATTTCCCAAAAAATAATCTTGAGACTGAAGATAAGAAAATTGGAAGACAAGAAAGGTAAATTGAATAGAATAAAAGAAGTTTAAATGTGTAACACAATTAATTAGCTTGTGCATGTATATTAGATTCCCTTTTGTGCAAAACTTAGCAGAATTGACTGACGGATAAATATTCTTCCTGAGTTAATCATGCGAGGATTATTCATGAAATTCTAATAAGTATTTAGTCAAGTGTTTTTCAAAAGCAATTAAAACCATGACAAAGCTATTATATATCCAACATAATATCGGTAATTTCATCATTATTAGTATAAAAGTAGGATCTTCGTGACTTCAATCGTATTTGGTATCTAGCAGTTCCTTTGAGAAGTTGTGAACGAGACACAGTCAAAAGATTTTCCCAACCACTCTGCTGTAAGAAAGAAGTCATCATGCAGCAGTTGTTATGTATCGCTAATAAAGCCTCTGTGTCAATCAATCAATTTTTTGAATTTTATATAGCAAATAAGTGGAAAGCAGCAGTTTATATAATATCTGACAATTATTCAAAAATCAAAATTTTTACCATAACCGACACATATCTAAATCTTCATGCCTTCACAAAATGTCGGAGCACTGAAATCACATTATGTTCCTGACACAGGCTGAGCAGCGAAAATTTGGTTCATGTACAACAATTTTAAGTCATCAATAAGTTTTAAAGTGCTTTTTCAAGAATAATAATGAATGATGTTGCAGCAAGCCCTTTACTTTTCCATTATTATAATTCAATATGCAGATAAAACGGAAATTTAATGTTTCATTAAAAGAAAAAATGATATGGAGGGAAAATCTTGCAAAAATCCTTCGAAATAATAAAAAAATATAATTTTTGCGTGTCTTAATCAACTAGCATGCTGTTTCAACTACTCAATGTTCCATAGACATGTGAAATACAGTTTGCAATATGGCGACTGCCGATGTTCCCCGGTTTCCCATATTTTGGCTTTAGAGCAAAAACAAGACGCAAAATATGTGAGGTATCCTAAATGTGTCTAAGATAGTCCAAAAAACTTAGAAATATTTAGAAAATATCTGAGAAAATCAAAATATTTGAAATTTGCATTGAAAAATATGAAATATATAAAATTTTATTCCTAACCCAGGTAGGCCTAATCACATTACACTAATTATCATAGACTGGTGTAAAAATCAACCCAAACACAAGGTTTTCATCGATTATCCAAGACCCAAACTCAATTTTGAAATGATACACAGTGCTCATGTTAAGAATAATTCATGGAGGACTGGTATGACGCATGTATAGAAAGGAATTGTGATAGTAGATAGCACACGTAGTAGGCTAGGCTTGCACTCTTGCAATTTTAATGAGTCTTATGCATATTATGATACTTTTTACCAACATGCGTATGTGCTACGTTACTACTGAATTTTAGAATTCAGTAACAGGTAATAATAGAAATCCTAGTCCAAAAGAAAAGTTAAGTTGAAGAGCTCACAACTTATTTTTATACTTTTCATTATTCCGACATGAAAAATTATTCAGCGCATGATCCAAATGAAGAAAGCTCAAGAATGATTGAGTTTTAGCATCTCATTTGAGGTTTTCGATAGAAGGGGCACATAGTGGCATTAAAATCTACAACATACAAGCTACAATTTTAAGCTGATGGGGATGCTACTATAATTTGCAAATTCATTCATTTCAACTACTACCATAAGGCAACCTGATACTAGGTCAAGAAAACTATATTTCTTTTAACATTTTTTTGATTTCAAATTCATGCAATTGAATAGTTCATGGCATACACTGCATGAATATGCACCACTCTAATGTTTGGTCTGAAGATTACATGTCAAAGACTTATTAAGCGACAATGGTAGGATGATTGCTGATATTAGATATTGAGATGTAGTCTGTGAAAGTAGACTGCAATATACTGTATATGTGAGAATGTAGTGGATGCATGCATTTACGCCCACTAAGCGTGAATTGTTTTAAAAATATGTAATTGATCAGGCGACTGTTACATCCGAACAAGGTCAGGAAGTTCACATTGGACTATGTGCATGAAAATGAGTTCAATCAAGATGATGATCAGAACCATAAAAATCATTCACTAATTCAGATGTGAACATGAAAAGTGGGCAAAGGAAATTGATTATTTTATTGCACTATCTAATTAGTTGTACATATGAAGTACTTTGACTGCATTTACCTATACATCTACTTATATACATTTGCTTTCCGATAACTTTTTGGTAGCAGAGCAGTGTGTTATCATAGTGCGTTATTGCAATAATGCACTGTCGGAATTGATTCTTATTCTATTTGTGGGTCATGCCATTGTGTCAGATTTACTGTAGCATGCATGGAGAGTGCACGCAAGATAGGAGCATAATGCATTAGCTTGGGTGCGGAATCTGTATCCATTGATTACAGTATGTTGGATCAAACATCACGATGTTTTAGTGTTTTGTTCTAAAATGCCATGAATCAATTCACAAATTGGCTATTATTTTTTCTACGATGATTTACATTGCGGTGAACTTTTCTAATTCTCAGGCCTTTTTATTATGATTGGACAATAATCAATGTTCAATGTTTAATTAACAAACGTTTGATGAAAGCCACACTGTGTGAGAACCGTGTAGAAAAGAAAATTCCCTTCACATCATGATCAAAGAAATAAATCACAAACTGTTGGGTCTGTGATCTCGGTAGCCATTTATACAATGCTAGATGTGCAGGCAACTGATCCATCGTTGAGGGAGCTCTCTGAATGTCATGAATCGCCGGACTTAACCATGCCAGAGCGTTGGCGCAACATCCTGTTGTTCCAATCCTTATATCATGACGGCTCAATGTTCTGACGAATAATGTGATCTCGTTACTGAATATGAGGCACAAAAGAAGATATATTGCTTCCTTCAGAACTGAAGTTGGTTTTCTAAATTACCGTATATACTCGCATATAAGCCGAGTTTAGAATAAAAAAATACAATATAAAAATCAGGGGATAGGGGGTCGGTTGCGTAATAAAAAAAAACACAACACAAAAACAAGTACAGCAAAATTTTGTTTTCCATCCAACGTTTCATCGCTATCTGCCTTTTTTTTTTTGTGTGACCACCAGTGGTCTAGCGTAACCAAGGCTAGTAAGGTTGAATGTACCAAGTCATTGGTGGTTTGGTTGGTTGTTTCTTAAAAAAAAATAAAAAATTTTTCTATTTCTTTAGTAGGTTAAAAATAAGCAAGCATTATCATCTTTACAGTAACAATTTATATGACAAAAAAAATAGGTAAAATTAGATATGTTGAGTACCGGCTTATATGCGGGTTTTTGCAAAAACTGGTAATTCTAAAGCAATTTTAGATGGTCGGCTTATATGCGAGATCGGCTTATATGCGAGTATATACGGTATCTTTTGTTTATAGCCTGTTGCAGTTGAATCCGATTCGGAGGATGCCATATAGAACAGCTGTTGATTGTGCAAAAACATTTGCCCAAGAATTGACATCTGTGAAGAAGCTTTGGTGTGCCCCAGAATGCAGAACGTCAAGACAGCCAAGCATTTTGAAACTTATTTCGAGACTTGTATGTGCTAATTTAATTGATAAATATAGCACAATGAAATCGAATGATTCTTTTAGAAACACCTTCTATTATACAGACGTTGATGTTTAGAAAAACTAATGCACTACAATTGCCAAAAGCGAAAATGCATAGAAACTTTGATACATTTTCTCAAATGGCAATAAATTCCTTTTCCTTAAACTCAATGCGATGATCGATAGTATGCATATCACAAACTTGCAAATATTTTACAGATGGAAATCCATTCTGTATCAGTTGCTTGAAGAAAATGTGCTATTATCTAGAGAAAACTGCTCTAACAATATAAAATGATTATGTTATCTCTGAAGTTTAAAATAAAGATTGTACAACAAAGCGAACTTTAATTTTTCTACTGCAAATGTTTCAAATTATCGTAATATAAAAAGATGTTCTTGTAATGTTTCGTGAACTTGAAATGTAACTTATTTGAACACTAATCAGGTGCTGAAAATTTTGTTTTTCTCACAAATATATCATGTTTTCCAGAAATTCAGCTTTTTCCCGCATATATGTGATTATAATTCCACTTTCTAGCAGGGATGCGCAGTCGGAGTCCCGGAGTCCTATCACATTTGCCGGTGTCGGAGCCTTATGGAATGATAGGATTCCAGACTCCGGCCTATAACTAGACCCGAAATATAATACAAACAAATTACTTATCCTCGTGCATAACTGTCACTGTCTTCATGTCAACGTTCTCCGTCAAACAAAAGTACAGAGACAGCAGTACATGCAAAGCTTGTAATAGTTGAGGGAGTGAACCGTGATAGTGAAAAAAGGATTGTCGTTTCAGTCGGTGATTTAGTAGAGAAGACAAGCCTTCCTGGCCTCGATCACATCTGGGCACCAAAGGTCACATTAGAGACAGAAGTAAAATATTAGCTTGTTTGAGAACATTGCCCCTTACCCTCACGTTAATCGTGCGCGATTTATCCTCCAAAGCGCATATTAAAATCGAAAGTGTGCTCATCTTTTTTTGGAGAAGGTATGGCGAGATTTTCCTGCCTGGTAGAGACTGGAGAAAAGCCGTATGAATCACACATCAACAAGTGATGTGCAAAGTTGGTAGACTTTCATAGAAAATGATTGATCTGATACAGCAATGTTCACTAAAATCAGGCTCAGGTAAGCCTATAATGTAGGTTACGAGAACTAGGCGTTTACACTTGTCACCCGGAGTCGGAATCGGAGTCCTATCAAAAACCGGAGTCCTATCAAACCCCGGAGTCGGACTCCGCATCCTTGCTTTTTTGTGATGCTCAAAATGCACAGGAAGTATGGAAATGACAGAGGTATCGAACACCCTGCAATCAAATGTGCCGGTATGCCGTGAGAGTGTGTAGTCGCGAAATAATTGACTCAATGCGAAAGAATCGTAGGTTTCGTAGGATCGAAAGATTTCGTAGTTAAAAAACGAAACCAATTTGAATCCTGTTGGTCAACTCAATCCAAACTCCGTGATTCTAACTGGACCAAACCTGAAATCATACCATTAATAGACTAGGCATAATCACACAAAGTTTTAGTACTTCAGCGATATTTTCCAGAAAATTGTTTTACATTTATATGGTTACTCCGGCTCTATTGGCTGTAATTTCAGACAACTAGATGTACATGTATATGTACTACGGAATGCTTGAACGCATAGTCTAAAAACTGGCAAAGTCGACCAGAAGTCACACTTCAGGTATTCTCTCAGTCGTTGAAATTGGTGAGGAAAAGTAAGTATTGCAGTACAATTACTTTTCTTTTTTTAAGGAAGAACGACTCTTGTGGAAACAACTATACATGTTTCAGGTGGATTCACCACCTTTTTATCAGTGTACAAATGGGAGAAAAACAATAAATTTACAATATTTATATACAGGGTTCAAGTCGTCGGAATTACAAATCGTCGTTGCAAAGCCAATTGCGTAGTTCGATAATTTGTTGATAATATATGTTGATAATAATACGTGATCGATAATATTGATACTAAATAGTTCGGTAATCAATGCCGACAATTTGCTGCGATTTTTCATTCCAATACTGCCCCACGCCACAGAATGGGAATCGTATGGGAATTCCCACACAGCGTTGTTGTCCCGTTGTTCCAACACACAAGTTGCTCTCATAACAAACGATTATAAGTGCTGTCATTTGCCAGGCATTAGGCCATTCTGACATTATATCTCCGTATTGTAACAAGGAACCTATCTATAAGAATAGTAATATCTGACTTGCATTAAGCTTGTAGTTAGGGCTATGCACATCGTTGCACCCGGTATGATAATCGGTGCTCTGACAACCGGTCCTTTTCAAATGTTAAACTAAAAGCAATAATTCCGCAATACCGAAAAATAAGCTATTTCCTATTATAGATCGTCCTCTATCTTTATCAAGTCCCTAAAATCTGTAAAGTATATACATCTGTCCTTTATCAAGTGTAAATATTTGTAGAATTAAATACAAAATTATGTGCTAGGACAATTCTAGTAATGCTGAAGAAGCAGAAACTGACTTTCACACACGCAGGCCTCTTTCAACTTTATTTTCAAAAACTTGCAAGTGACTCCCACCCTAAGCCAAACGTCTATATGATAGTTCCCATGAAAAACAGAAAATGTAAATTATCCTCTTAAGTCTTAACAACTAGATAATGACAAAAATTGCAATACCTGACAACAGGAGGAAATGCAAAAGATTCAAAAGTATGACATGAATGCCGTCTACTTACAAACTTCTACAAAACCATGAGCCACACAAGCAAAAAATTGCTTTCCAGGAAGGTCAACATCTTGTACTCGTCTTCAAGCAGCATCTCTGTAATAGACCGCATTCTCATGCTAGCTATATAAATTTAAAGTCTTGCATTAGCAAGTAGCCCACATTTGCTCTATTAGCTGGACTTATTATAGTGTATACTTGAAATCATCTTCCCACCATAAAGTTGCTATTACTAAGATATAAGGAAGAGTAGTTGATTATAATTGAAATGATAGTGAAATATCCAATTGGTCGAAATTTGCGTCGTATTTCGGTGCACCGTCCCTAGAATCGAGCCAGCAGAAAAAAACGTTGCATCGTGCACAGCCCTAGTTATAACATCTCTGTAAACTTACCCAGTTAGCAATGATACACTTTTATGTAGTCATGTATACATGTAGTTATGTATACATGTCGTAAATGAAAATGTTTTGTATGACACCGTAGTCCTAATGGTTTGGAATTATTGATGCGCATGCTTATTGAAGAGCTTTCAATTTTCAATTATTGGAGAGCTTTCAGTGAATGCTTTCAACTGTATGTGTTCGGTTGAATATGGTTAACAATGACCAAAAGAATTAGCTATGCAGAGTCCCCCGGTAGAATTCTGCCATGTAGAATGTCATCATTCGATCCATGAGACTATCGTTAGATTTACCCGGGCAATTTTCAGCTCTGAAAAGTCCCGCTTCTGATTTTGATGGTTCTGATATTCAGTCGCTCCGTGATACTCAGTCGTAAAATAATTTGATACAGCACAATTGCCGAATGCTCTTTCGAATGCACTTTTGAATGGTGGTATTAGTTTCACTCCATTTAGCGGAGACCCACTTCGCGGAAAACCCACTTCCAGAGTCAATCAATAGCATTAACACATGCACGCAATACAGCTTGCATTTTGCAGTAATTGTGGCCAACGGTAATGGACAATAGTCCCTTCTTTGAAAGTGGTCGCTGCAGATCTGTTGTTAACACTTTTGATCAAGTCTGCAAATGACGTAATGCTGGACAATGCAAACACTCTTGAGCCGGCTGACACCTTGTCAGGTTTTATCGACTCGGTCATCGTCTAACTATAAATAGAAGTTTAAAATTTGAACTCAACTTTTTCAAAAAAGCACACATACATATTGTCGGCTACATTCCAAACTCACGTATCTCAATTTTCGACAATCGTGGAAAATTACATAAATAGGTTTTCAATATAGAAAATTTCGACGTACAGGCAAACCTTTTATTTATATGACTTCTTATTTGACATACGCAATTATATGACAGTTAGCTATACTTATATAGGCGTAATTTATCAATTTGATGTTTTGTATAGTCATTAAAAGGTTTTATTATGATACGTGAGTTTGGAATAACTAATTTCCGCATTACAGTTAAAAATACGTGGAATAATAAATCATAATTAAGTTAAACCAATAATGAAAAGGGAAACCCGCTGTATAATTCTGAAGTTCTTAGACGTTCTGATAATCAGAAAAGCTAAGATAGCAACAAACCCGACCATAAAAGGGGGCTGGTTATTTCATGCAGTAGGCCTAGCTTATAGGTACATGAAGGACATGATGTAGCCTAAGTTTTGAGAAGTTATTGCAATTTTTAACTGCTGTAATTTTCCAACGTTTATGTGATTATGTAAATGGAAGCGCAGGGTGTTTTCAACAAGATTGGCCAGAGGGATTGGCCTGGACCTATCAAATTGAATTAGCCTACACGACCTAAAAGAATAGCCATAGGCTAGGCCTGAGGATATCTTAGGTCCTAAGATTTTTAGCCGTTGTCTCTGAAACAAATTATGGGGCCTATAATTACTGCTCATCAAGACTCTTCATGTATAGATATACATGTAAATTGTGTATTATACCTTATAGTCATTACATGAGTAGGCTAAGATACGGGCTTATACGAGCAACAAAGATTGTCTAAAATGATCAATATGATGGTACGCTGGAGGCACGGCATTGTAGACTACATTATTGGCTATTTGAAGTAGATCTGTATCATTGGTATAAGCTGAACACATCTTACGCTAGCTTTACTTTTTAAATTAAGACTGATATTTGAACATTGATTTTAGTGAGTACGTAATAACTACGCACTATACTTCTACTTCTAGCTAGTTTAAAAAATCATAAACGTAAAGTTTATAGCCTAACATAAACATAGGCCTAAAATCATAAACATGATGTCTTTTACAATTTCATCGTTATACAAGGCTTGTATAGCCTGTGTATTTTTATATTAAGATTTTTTCAAAACGTTTTAGGGCCTAATGAGTACGGTATTGCAATGTTAAATAAACGATTATAATAATGCACTGGTTCGCTTATTATCTAACGAACTGAATAGGTCGATGCCTAATTTGATTGCAATCATCGTATTTAGCTATAATCATATTCAAATATCATTAAAACATGTAGGCATAATCGATGCATCATTAAAGTACCTACATTCCAAATATCAATAATTGATTCAATCAAAAACATGAATTTAGAAGACAATGAGCAGTAGCCTATAATATTTCAACAACGATAATTGCAGTAGTACATTTAATGTGTAATTGATTTGCAATAATTTGTACATTGTAATTGTATCAAAAATAAGGAATGAGGGTATCAAGAATGAGGAAGACTGCGGTAGAATTCGGCATGTCCGGGCGGAATAACTGGGGTCGTCCCACGACGCAAAGACAACAAATCGTCATATTTAGCTTTGGACAGCTTGACAGGATCTTTTGATAGTGGCTTGGGCTCATTTAGATTTCTATTTCGTTTTGTGTTTATGTCCAAAATGTCCCATTCATCATAATGGTGGCTGAATTTCAAAAAAATTTGATCATTGCCTTTTTCTAATTTAACCTTTCTTATTTTCGTCCAGTCTAAATGGTTCGAGCTCGTTCGAAGAGTCCTATTGCATAGAAGACCAATATCGTTCCGGTAACTTTTGAAATCGAGCAAAAAAAACTCATTGTTTGCCAACGTGAAGGTCTTATATGGCTTTTTCCGACATGACATTTTGGTAATTGTAGTGAGTTCCTGAGGAACGAATACATTGCCTGCCCGCTTTATTCCACCCTCTATCGTTGAATGCATGGCATCTCCTTCAGATTCCCCATGTCCTGCTACAAAATAAGTCAATGTGACGCATTCGATCGTTTTGGAGGATGCCAGGAAATGGTGTATCATGGCAAGGAGTATGCTATTTTTCTTCTGCCCAGCGCATCCATCAGCATACAGAGCGATCTTCTTAGTATCCAAAAGAAGATGTATCGATGTCTCTCAGGTAGTGAAATACACACGAAGATATTTCATTTGCACCTCTGTGAGCTTCTGTTTCATTCCAACAAAATGAATATCCTTGACCTGAGCCCAAATCGAATATCGTAAAACAATAGCAAGATAATCTCCTTTTATAGAATATGGACGAATTGTTTGAAATAGGCAAATAGACTACCTGCATCAGGTCAAATACAGCAGCAGCCATCCCTCCATTTACCTTGGCACATTCTTTATCGTCTTTTTTCTGCTCCCTCACGATGTTCTTCTCCGAAATATGTTCCTCCCACCTTGATTGCAATGTGTTTCTGTTCTCCCTTTCCATCTCTGTTTCTTCATTTGGAAAAGCCGGGTTTGCTGTTGCACATAAGTCACATAGATCTTTCTTTGGCTTGAAGAACTTGATATTCAAGCTATTGAATACATTTCTGTAGGTCGACAAAGATGCCACGGTAAGAACTTGGTTATTAGCCCATTCCTGGTACATTTCATACATTTTCAATACACTAAGTGTCGGATTCAAATAGTGGCAAGTCGAATCTTTTCTGGTATAGTGGCTCTCTACTCTCGGGTATAAGTTGATGTGCTCCTTTATTGAATTTCTGATACTTTTCTGAATGATTTCCTTTCGAGCACCACCTCTAGCATCTTTGTTAACAAATCCTTCGCTGTCAGTCTTCTTTATCACGGTTCTCACTTGTTGGTCACAAGTATGTCCTATCGTTGATAAGAACATCGACTTGCAAACAGATATTTTCAGATCAGTCATAGTAAGATGGTATCTTAGGGACAACCCCTTCTTCTTATTGAATTCATCAGGGCGATCTTTTGAATTAACGATTATGACATGTCTTGCAAAGAAATTATGCTGCTCTTGAAGATCCTATTCATAAAAACTGTTGAAAATACATGATCGCAACTCATCAGTAAATTGGTGGCAATAAAAACGTTTCTCATTCTCTGTGTGATTGCATCTTGGCAATAAAGTGCGTTCCAATCGTTTTCTGCCTTGCTGATCTTGATATGATTTACCGTTATCTTTCAACTTCTTATTCATTATGCGCTTATTCACTTTCCGGCTTGGATTAGGTAAAGAATTTGAATTCAATTGTTCGACAGGAACACCGTCAATTTCGAAGGATGTCTCTATGGTATCGTTATTACGAGTTTCAGAAGTATTTACGACTGCGGGTCTCTTATGCCATCAAGTAAATCGTCTGCGACATTGAGTGAATCGTTTGTGGCATCAAGTGGATCGTTTTTGGCACCGAGTGGATCGTTTGTGGCACTGAGTGGGTCGATTGTGGCATCAAGTGAATCGTTTGTGCCATTGAGTAGATCATCGAGTACTATGTGGGCAAATCAGAAATCGCCACTGAATAGCCCGTCGCAGGAATGTCAATCAGAACATCCGCAAATAAATCTGAAGTTCCAACTGAATTGTCGAGTGGAAAATCCCGTATCAAGTCAAAAGAAACATCACATTGATTCACACCGATCAAAGAGGTTGGAGAAGGGTTGGAGATTATTGGAGTGTATGAATGGTCACCGTTGTAGTGAAGTACGTCATTTTCCTGTCCATCGTTTTCCACCATGATGGATTTGATGGAGGAGAGAACTTTCTCTGCAGACAATACTGAACAGTTTCGAGCTGGAAAAATAAATGAAATAATCAATTTTGGTCACTGCTTCTGATTCATTTTAGAAAATCGACCAGGGGGAAGGGTAGGGCCGACCCCAGTGATTCACTTAGCTGCAGGTTTGAAGTAATTAATTGACCAGATAAATGAATACATTTTAATTTAGTATAGTTTCTTTTCTTATAATGTTTAGGCTTTAATTTCAATTATGTATTTCTAAAATATATCATAATGCCTTACAACTAATAGCTTATATTTAGTTCATTATTTTATTACTGAAGCTTTTACTTAAATTACATGAAGAAGTACAGTTACAAAGACATAGAAATTGACATTTTTTATTAAATTTCGCGACGTATTAGCTATTTTGTAATCTTGACTATCCATATTTCAATTCTTTTGATTAGGGATTGGCGATGTAGGGGATTAGGGCTTGATTTGGAATTCATAAGTTGTACTCACGTTTATTTTCTTCTATGTTCTCCAAAGCCGCAAGCACCATCGATATTCCTCTCTTCATTTCGAAGATTTCGATCGGATAATATTAAATGTCTCAGCAGAATTCAAGATTCTATTGATGAAGGGACGGATGCGTTGGTTTCGTGATTGATAATTTCAAAAACACAATGATTATGTTGTTAATTTGTGACAATGTATTTTGAAGTTTCAATCAAATTTAAAAGTTTAATCAAATCAAATTGATACAAAAAGAGATTGTAAACAGTAACTGTTTACAATCTCTTTTGTATCAATTTGATAAACTGTTTATCATTGAACAAACCACGCATTGAAAACAGATGCCATAGATATTTGCATGGCAAACTCACGTATTTCAATTACGTTAGTTTGGAATGACAGGATAGGTTCTTCGACGCGCTAATCAATAAAATGCTATCAGTGTCAAAATCACGTATTCAAAATAAATATCATAGCTATTCAAGGCAAACTCATACATCTCAATACGTTAGTTTGGAATATCATTTATTTAAGGAAAGCATCGTATGTGAGTTGGTCCCCCTTCTTTAAAATTACTATAAAAACCTATTTTGCTCTAATTTTGGTGTGATACTGTAAAGCACGACTTAAGCTATTAAAAAAACCAAAAAACTCAAAATCGCCAATTTTTGAGATACGTGAGTTTGGAATGTAGCCGACGATATTGCATCAAAAAGTATTGTGAGACATGATTTGTCCGTTCTAATCGTATACTTGGGATCCACTATTTGTAGCATAAAGATAACAGCATTACTTGTAAACCTGTTTAAAGGCTACTGCTATTATTCATGCAATAATCATGCAGATACTTTGTGGATGAATTCTGAGCATGTCGATCCCAAATTCATACATGCCCGTACATGCTTTGCGAATTGTCTGTAAGGAACGCGAATTGATTAAGATGCTTGATTTTGTAAGAAATTGACAAAGGTGCTCCATTTTCAAAGATCACTTTTAAATGAAAGTCGCATGTTTTATGTTCTCATGGACCATATTTGATTAAATTTCAATCTGTCATCTGAAAAAGGCTGAAACTGGAAGTCACAAAACTAAAGTTGTGGCTATTTTAATTTTGCAGCAATTTTGCTATCCTTGGGCTCCAGGACCCCCTCCGGGTAAATACGATTAATCCAAAATACTTTGAACATTGCAGGGATGTTTCGTCAACAATGTCACATAACGCATCAAACTCCAGTTGATAGTACGTTCCTGCTGATGTCATATTGTGATGAAGTTAAGGACAACATCAAAAATCATACTGATCAACCGCCGAGTGACTGACTTTTTTGTCCATATTTGAATGCTCATAGTAACAATGAAGCTGACTTTGCTCGTCACTTCAGTCTAACACGTCTTGTCATCTCTCTTTCAAGTTTCCTACCTTAACCCTCAAATGCATGAAATATCTTACTGACGTTTTTGCATGAGATGGGTCCCTTAGGATCCAATGTGTTATTTTGAGTTGTTAGAGCCAATATAAATCTGTTGAATGTGCGAAACCACGTGATATTGCTAGAATATCATTAACATAAACGTATCATATCATGAAACACAATTTATCATTACGATTTAGCCTTCTTCCAATGAAAATTAGACACATATTTCTACAATTATTCAGACTATTTTTTCTATTTTTCTTAGGATTTTTCTTATGACAACAGATGGCATTTGCATGAGATGGCTCCTCGAGGACCCAGTACTTTTCTGTAGTAAAATAACCATAATAGTGATAGTCAGTAAAATTATAGAATATTAACACTTGAATTGTGTTTAATGATCAATTGTTGAGTAAAACATGAAGTATCAGTCATATATAAATCACAATAAAAAAACTAAAGAAACAGACCGCTTGGGTCCCCGAGGACCCATCGTGCGCATTTGAGGGTTAAAATTACACAGGCCTATTTATCAATCGATAAATTACTGTGATTGTTAGACATATGCAATTAATCAATTGCAATTATTTGATTGCAGAAATCTATTAATTTTAATAAAATACCCCCAATAATCAATAAATTGCGACCAGTTAATTACAAACAACTGCAATATAATTGATTTTGAAAGCTCCTTTGCAATAATGTGATACCTGCACAAACTCACGATTAAAAGTTCCGCATCTCATTGTCCACCAATCCACCTATTTCAATGAGCATTTTATGCGAAAGTTGAGAAAATACTCTTCTTTTGTCTGACTTATAATCATTCTCACAAGTGTTATGCTGAAAATCAAGATTTGTAAATGTAGTGAATTAATTGTCTTTTACTCCATCCGAAACACACAATCAAGGATGCAAGTGCATCACATCTTATTTGAAAGCTGCGAACATTGACCTATATCTCTCAACAGATGCATCACGTATTATTGTACATGTTCCCAGAAAATTAAGGCTTACCTTTCCTCATGAAACTCACTACATTTTGTAATTAATGTATTCACTGTCTAATAAGCTTACATAATCTATTCAATAAAGGTAATACAAATTTTAGGAGATGGAAACAATACGATTAACCTTTTTTCTCCTCATATATAATCAACGATTTTGTGAAGGTGCTTGCAGCATGCTGCATAATGATTTGACAAGGAAATGTCTGACATCAACTATTCTTACAAAGGCAAAATCTAGTTTCTCAAGGAACGCATCAATACTTTTTAAAAAATTTCTCTCCAGTTCAAACTAACTTCAGTTTGATGCTAAGTCGGTTTGTGTTGAAGCTAATGTTTGGTCAAGTCTCTCACTATAGACGAAAACACACATGCTGCAATGAAATTGAGTGAGTTGGTGGCTGTGTACTGTCAACCGTTGGCAGGTTTGCACGAATAGTTTGCTTGTCCTACGAAGCTTTTAAACACTCACTGAGCGCAAGCACTTTCGATAAATGGCGAATTTTAAGCAAACACATCTTGGGAACATTGCCAGACGGGATTTGTGAAACAACGGGTAACCTCAAAGACGATGAATTTCATTCGGAAATTTGTCTATTAAATTTGAAACAACGTGATAAAATCTAAAATACATTTGCAATTCATGTCCTTCAATTGTTTTTGCAAATGCTCCATGTGGCCTCTTAATCATCAATTTATTCGATTGCGCATGCCTGCCCGAAAGTTCGTTCACTTAGATAAAATGCATCATGTAGGTATACTTCTCTTAACGCATTTTATTAGAAGATATGTATTCTTTTTCTTATTGATAAGAGCATCACCCATGAGAGAGACTACTTGAAAATGAGCGTCGTTCCTTTCCGCATGCTCTACATTCAGCCTTGGAGTTTTGTGGTTCAGTCGTGGAGTCCCTGTTTTCTAATAATATTCTCTCCCTGATATTACTTTTCTATAGAAAGCATTCCATAAGCATTCCTCCGACTGACTCTATCTTAGATGTCCTTGCTTCTGTCAAGTTGATGTCTGCGATCACGTGCCTGTCTCCGCAACCAAGGAGCTCTGGAAGGACATCTGGTTGCATCATCGACCCTTTTGGTAACAAGCGTCGTAGCCTCAGTGGAATCGAAGTCAATCATGTCCTATTTTTGGTGGCAACGAATTCTACTTCAGCATAGCAATATTCATCAAATTCTAATAAATGTTTGAAAACTCCACTAAGCATTCCGCAAAGGCAGGAATTCATCTGCGCAGTGCGCACTACCGGCCTTCTCAGTATTGTATGCCCATGTAATCATAAAAACAACAACACTGCACAAGCAAGCAGGATAGTGATACATACTGCGAAAAGCTAGGAAAGGTACGAAAGCTCACTTTATTTAATTGCTTCTAATTCTCGCAATTGAAGAAAAAACAAAGGTGCCGAACTTCTAGGGTTAAGCAGCACATTGTTCAACCGCTTTCGTCACATTTGAAGCGTTAACCAATCAGAAGCACAGTCTTCCATGTGAATTTATGAGGATCGATCATACCCATTATTAGCATTCAGGTTTGAATGATGTGCGTTGGATGATGCGTTGAATGCTTTCGTACAATTCCGGAGCGAAAAGAAAAACGCCCGTTTTCTCTCTTTTATCAAAACCCGTCATATCGACATATGCGAACCAATACCTGTATCTGCAAAGAAGCAGAATTCAACTGAACGCAACCGTGCTTTTTATGGAACTCAGAAAGAGTCTAGGTGCTACCCATAGAGCAATGTATATTAGGTAGAGTAGCAAGTCAGAACGTAAGTAAGTAAGTAGCAAGAAAGAGACGGTACCCACAAATGTTGTGATTTCGGACAGCGCTCACACCAATTGAGAGACAGCAAAAACAACGATTTTGGAGGAATGGTTTCTTGATAATCACTTTCCAATTGATATAAGTAAGTCAGCAATCGTATATTTCAGGTGAATGAGAATCAAAATTTACAAAGTATTGATTCAAATTAAGCGGACATAGACAAGCAAAATAATGTTAATCAATGAGGCTCTGCATAGATCAAAGAAAAGGTGAGGGCAAAGTGACAAATGAGCATCATAGATGAACACAAGTATTGTTGTCGAAGGAAAAAGGAATTTCACCTCCTTGAAGTTCCAATTGCAAGCATTGGGAATCTTCCTGAGCATAGTCTGGGAGAGCTTAGCTCATAGAGGGCATGGTCAGGGGTGTCAAAAATTGTTTTCAGAAGTCGTAAAGATGTTGATCGACGATGTTGTGTTAAGTCTGGAAAACTGTCGCATTCATAATGATCACCACAAATAAGTTTGTTGTCGGAATTGTCATCGAGGGGGATAAAGGTGGATTCATACTTCTGTTGTACAGCAAGCCGTATGCTGCAAATGTCGGATGCGGCCGGACAGCATGTCGTATTGCTGTGACAGCAAATTTGCTGTGCGGCATTCAAAATGCTGTACAACAGTTTACGTATCATGCAGTGCGTCATAATTATCGATTGCTGTTGCTGTGACACTGTTCATACATATATATTGCCGTGTGACATCTCGGGACGATGATTTGGTTGTTAAATGCATCAGAAAATGGATCCTGTCGTTTTGATGTACTGGTTACAGCGAAGAAGAAGAAATAGGCGATGGTATGTCACACCACTAAACATACCCCGTAATATAAGGGGCGAAGGTTGTTTGGTGGATGAGATGCGATGTATGGATCCAGAAGTACATTTCAGTTATTTCCGAATGTCAAAAATGAGATTCGACGACCTTCTTCGGAGAATTGATCCATATATTCAACATCAAACAACGCACCGATATCCTATCAGCAATCGTATACGACTGGCTGTCACTTTACGTCTGCTTGCCACGGGAAATTCTCAACAAAGTGTGGCTCATAGCTTTCGTTTGGGAAAGTCAACCGTGTGTGTAATTTTTCGCGAAACTTTGTCAGCAATCCGAAGTGCTCTAAATGCCCAGTATCTCTGCCAACCATCTACGAAAGAATTCGAAGACATGGAAAAGAATTTTGGGCGTTTTGGAATTTTCCTTCTTGTCTTGGCGCAGTGGATGGCAAACACGTCGTAATTTCAGCACCACACAACTCAGGTAGTCGTTTCTTCTACTACAAACGCACTCATTCCGTTGTCTTGATGGCGATTGTTGACGCCAAATACATGTTCCGATTTGTTGACATTGGTCGATGTGGCAGAGATAGTGATGCTGGAATTTGGCAGGACTGGGACGTGAAGAAAGCCATTGAAAAAGATAATTTATGTGTCCCTTCCCCGGAAGCTCTCCCCGGCACCGAAGAAAAAGTGCCGTATATGTTTGTGGCCGATGACGCGTTTCCCATTCGTCCCTATGTAATGAAGCCCTTCTCTGGACACAATTTATCGGAAGGCAAAGAAATATTCAATTATCGTCTCAGTAGAGCACGTCGTGTTGTGGAAAATGCGTTTGGCATTATGTCTGCTCGATGGCGTATATTCAGACGGCCAATCCCATGTCAACCAGAACAAGTGGACTCAATTATTTGGGCGTCTGTGTTGCTTCACAATTACCTGAAATCAACAGATGAACACTCTATACCTAGTGCCACTCAGTACAGTCCACCAAGCTTTGTTGACTTTGAAGATCAAAATGGCGTAGTACATCTTGGAGGATGGCGACAAATAGCAAGTGCAAATACGGGTAAGTATACTTATATGCTCATATCACAAAAATCAATGATAATTTAATACTTAAATTTACTTTAATTATTTGATTACTTTAAATTCAATTTACTTGTTTCGACGATCATTTAACATGAAAACATACTTATTTTTCCATCATAGTTAGTATCCGCGAACTGATGATGGGATAGCTAATTCTATTTCTGATTTTGAATTTTTATTGATATGAAAATGCTTCATTTATGACTCGTACTTTAGATTTTATTCATTGAATGTACACCATATTCTATTTTAAGGAAATCAATAATTGTTAACAAAATTTCACGACTAGATACTGTTCGAATGACTTTCCTTTTTTTCCTTTTTTTAATAATATTTTTTTTAAACATAACTCTATTTTTTAGGTTTGGAAAATATTGGAGAAATGTCTGCAGAAGGGTCTTCAAAATATGCATACACGGTACGGGAGAAGTTGGTGAAATATTTCAGTTCCAGTGCTGGCGAAGTGCCTTGGCAAAAATCCATCATTGAAAGGGGGAAAAAAGTGACATCTTCGCAGAATTCATTTTTGCGATAAAAATCTGAACAACTAGACCTATCAATTAAAATATATAGGCCTGATGCTTGGGTAAAAGTAAATCATGAAGGTATATGTGGATGTACACAACTGACTATGCTATCAAGTTCTGCTTTTGTATAGAATTTTCCAGGCCTTAATTTTGTAAGACGATACATTTTCAATGTATTTACTTGCTACTAGTATAATAATCTTGATGGATTATGGCGTTTTATTTTTTATAATTTTCATAACGATTATCGGGAGTCAGCTAGATGGATTTGTTCATTTGTAATGCAACTTATACGAAATTGTTCTCTAAATTAGAGTTTACTGTATTACATTAATTTACATAAAAATAGTCAACCGAAAGCAAAGACCAACATTTTATTCTGAAAGATCTGTTAATAATTATAGTAGGCCTAGGCCGCATACCTATGCGTACATGTCATTCTTTCAGTGTTAACAAGATCATTTTTATTTAACTATATGATTATTGTGATCATTTGATTTGTAAAACAATACTATATCCGAGTTTAATTTTGAAATACCAAAATAATCATATTGATTAAAAAAGAGTTTTCAAACACATTTATTTACAAGCTCTTTCAAACATTTCAAACACATCTGTCACTTGAGTACACGATGAACAACATCCCACATGACTCATGGATGCAATTTCCTTTTCCTGTTCATCCTCGAGCTCGTTCAGGATAATTTGGATCCTTAGTTTTCCTTCTCGTTGACGAGCAGTGGAGAGTCTGTTCAAGCTGGCCCCAACGTACTGTCCAAATTGGGTTTCCACGGAAGTTTCCGATGAGACCTTGCTTATATAATCAAGTATAGCTGTTTCGACTTGATCCGCCTGCTTCCTTCTTCTCTTTTGAGGTATTGAAGATACAGATGGTCTGGTAGTACCTTCGCTAACTTCCACTCCATTTTCCTTCTCACTTTCTCCACTCGACTCTTCAATAATGGCAGCGTTACTCCTGAAAGATAAGAATCAATATAAAAATAGGTAAAGTGAATTTTGTAATATATTGCGTCAAAATAATGTAGAAAAGCGGAATTAGAATAATTAATTTTAGATGTAAGAACCGGTTTCTACTGTATTATAGAAAATATATCCAAATCAACAATACGATATCAAATATCGCTAATTGATGATACAAATCTATACTTGTGCATTACAGGGTAAAAATGATATAAGGCCACACAAAAGATTAAAGACTAGACTTATGACATAAATCCTCATTTAAATATTCAAAAGATGTCAGACTCACTTGGTATCTTGACTAATTGTAAGACTGGAAACAGAAGTACGACTGTTTAGAACCTTGTCGAGAAAATTCATTTTTTCCGAAAATTTCCATTTTGATTTCATTTCTCCACCAGCACCACTCTTCTTCATCGTGTTTCTCTTCGCTCTAACGAAGCTATCGCGAAGTTGCCTCCACCTGTCCCTTGCTTCTTTTGAGGTGAAACCTCCAAGTTGTTCTCCGATCGAAATCCAGCTTCTATTGCACACACACCGATCTTTGTATTCCTGCAATGAATGGTCCCATAGGTGCGGACAATTTCTCACGAACTCGATCAACTTCTCTTCATCCATCGTCATTTGAAAATGAACTTGACAATACGATACGTGCGCGTTTTTGCTTTTGCTGTATAAAATCAGCTGTGCGGAATGACTGCTTCATTTGTTCCTACACAGCATACTGTATGTCCAACAATAGCTACGCACAGCAAATCGATAATAACTGTCGTATGTGCTGTTCATACTCTGACGCAAATGTTGTACGACACAAATGACGTCATTAGTCGTACAACATTGCCGAACTTGCCGTACGGCAAGTTCATCCAGCATGAATTTTGCTGTACAACAGAAGTATGAATCCACCATAATGAGGGTGCAATCGTCGACATATCTGATGACGGTGTTAACAGACTTTAGTGAGCTCACTGAGCTGACGACCAAGTTGAACAAAAATGGACCAAAGACCTTGAGGCATTCCGGATGAGATGCGGAGCTGATTGTTGCACGAGTTAAAGACTTTAACCATCTGAGCAAGGTTGCTTAAATATTCATTTGTCCATTGAATTAATCCAAGCGAGAAATTGTTATCCATGAAAGCTTGAATGATAACGTCATGGCCTCATGATCGAAGGCCCTACTGAAATCGTAAGCCAAGATAGCTACACCTCTCATATTGGAGTCGTCGAGTAGGAGTGTTACTTTTTCGTACAAGCAAGCGAGTACTACTGCCGTGGACGACGAGGTTTGGTTTCAGACCGCAAGAGGAAAGAAACTTTGATCTGAAACAAAATCTGAGTTCATTGATTCAACTGCTTCGTTAACTGTTCAATAATTGTTTAAAACAGTGTTCAATTACGAGGATCTTGCCGACTTTGAGTCCTTACGTCGCTCACAACTTGCCAAAGTTCTCTGGAACCGTTCATTGCTTTAGAAGTCCATTTAAGTTTGGCTCTTACCAACATGGCTTTGATTTTTTTATTCAAATGCTTGTAGGTGCAGAAATCGTTTTGACGAAATGCCTGCCAGCATTTGTTTATCAGCGACTTGATGAGAGGGGTGACAAACGATTTGTCACACTCGTTGCCATAGTTACAGCTGAGGAAGGTATAGTGTAAGAAAAACAATTGCTGACTAGTTCACACAAATATTCGCATTTAACGTCGACGCTTAAAGACATGCTATAAATAGGCAAAAATTCCAGTGTTGTAACTCACGCTGAAAAGAGTTAACGTAGGACTCTTTCAGATCGTAAAGAATATATTCCTTCCTGTTATGAGGAACGAAAGCGCACCTCGAAGTACATAAAATTGTGTTGCGTTCAGAATTAGACACGGGTGGGACTGCCGAAACTTCATGCTGGGCAACAAGGGATGATGTAGGAAGCACATAGTCCAGAATAGCATTTTGTCTTGTCGCCTCAGCTACTATGTTTGTTAAATCATGGGTGCTGCATAAATTAGTAGCATCCAATCGATTGAAATCCCCAGTGATCAAAATATTGCAGTCTGGGTAGCTGCAATAGGTCATCAAGGTTCGAAAAAAAAATAACGTTTTGAGACCGTGAATTTCTTCGACTTCGCGTAACAAATCATCTGTGGGGAAGTTTTGTATTTGAGATACATTATGTTTCAGGACTTCAATTTCCTTTTGCTGTTCTACTTGTACTTTCTTTAATGCAATGATTCCATTTTCCATATCATTTATTTTGTTGATCACTTTGGTGACATTTTGGTTGACTTCATCATCAATTTTCAAGGATATAAAGTCACGTATTCCATTGTCATATTCATTGATAAGAGTCTTTAATGAGTCAAATGAACAGTCATCTTGAGAATTCCATCTCATCTCGTTATTCTGGACATGGTGGCCACAGCAAAAAACACAAAACGAAGTCTTCGGGATTTGAGCTCGTAACTTTCGCGATATACGCACATACAGATCAATGCGCCACAAGATCAATTACCGATCAGTATTAATTAAATCTCCAATGTGCATGCAGCTTCGATTTAATTAAATTACTCGAGTTGAGACCCAGCACCAAATGTGAGATAGGCCTCGATGCAAATTGTCACAGTTTTGGATAAATTTTCACGGATTTGACTGATCATGATGAAGATGCAGAAGGAAGAATATTATTTTCCAAATCCTCCGGGGACACGACAGCTTTGGACAGGTAACATATTTATTAAATTAGCTATTATTACTACTATACTACTTTAATGTACTCAGTCTTAGAAATAAGCGCATCTTCTTAAGCGTGATCGTATCTCACACTAGTGTATACCTGCCACTGAAAGAGTGAAATATCATAATTAAAGACAATGATCATAATTAGTTTTAAAAGATGTAAATGGGTCTGCAATTTATTCAGATTCAAGAAATTAAACATAGATTTAGTGAATCATAAAATCATGTCAATGAAAATTCAATTAGAAACGTGAAATAAATTTTGGTCAAGAAGCACAATAAGATCTCAACATTTCCACGAAGACTTGCATTCTAATGTGGTCAATGAAATTTCCCTGAAAATCATCTCAATTTCCTTTTTACTGTGGTTCCCGCTAGTGAATGCTCATTCATTTTGATATCTAATAGATTTCATACTACTTATATAGTGGTTTCACGTCGCTGTAATTTATAAACACAGGAATATTTTGCAGCAGTTTAGCTCCTTAAAAAGTGATCAAATATTTTTTTAGACTGCAGGAACGCAACCTCTGCAAAAAACTGAATATACAGTACATTTTGATATAAAAATGTTCACTGAATGCTGACATTTTTTTATTCGACACTTTGCCTACACACTTACTCTATGGTATAGAGATATAATTTTTCACATGTAATAGCAATTTCAATAACCACTTTTAGAAGATCCTCCACAAGTGATATTTGTTTCGAGTAGAATTATGGAAGCACAAAAACGTGATATCCGCAGAAAAACGAATCTTTTGGTATAAAGATATATGCACAGAATAAAGAATCTTAATTATGGAATTTCTTACAATATTAGAAATTACTTAAAATACATTAATGAGAAGTTCGTTCTTTTACAAATAACCAACCCCATGCAAGTGCATTGCACAATGCCTATAGCTTCGCATATCATGTCAACTTAGAAATGCCTAGAAAACAAGGTAAGTAAAATCTACATGCGTTTTCATGAGTGGATGAGATTGACTTTAAATAATATTACGTAATTGCTAAGTAGTTTTTAGGTCGATAGGAATTGAGGACTATCATATGCAGTAATTACTAAACTTTTACATAGTTCAATGGTTAGTGAGACTGAGAAATTCTACGTAAATAGTGCGCAATTTTACCATAGAAGATGACATGTCAATTCAGAGGTCACAATTATTGCTACGTTTTTACACATATGGACCAAGATCGATAAGCTCGTGCATCGCAACCCTGCATTGCTGCATGGCAATTTCTTTTCATCTACCATGCATGGATTATGGAATACACTGTAGACAATAGCTTTTGATAAGGTTGAAAATTGTCCTACATGTTTCTCAATGGAATGCTTTTGAAAATGAATTTCAAACCAGCATTGAGGCATTTTACTCCATCATTTAAAAACTAGAGACACGAATCCCTTGATAGAGAGAAAACGCCAAAGGAAATGGCTGACGGCATGAACACAATATCATTCCACATGAGTGGATTCAAATGATAGAAAGAGTTGACGAACAGAAAGAAGTCAATTCTGACTGACAGAACCTTTCATTGCACGAACTCTAATCGTTGAATGACAAAGTTGCTGCTGAGCGGATTTTAGATTATTTGCACTGGTTAACTTTGAAAAAATGTGACTCTGAGGTTGATTTAATGAATTAAAGACTAACAACGTTCCGTCTTTCACAATGGAAATTTTACAAAAAGAAAGAAAATACACATGACGAATTGCTCCAAAGATAAAATCGATTTGAAGGAAATAAGATCTGACTTGGTAAACAAGCGTGAGTGGACGAGCATTGCTGCAATCGAATAGGAAGCAAATTGCTATGCTAGCACACTCTTTCGGTGCTAGTTTTCCATACATCACATTCTCTAGAATATAACCCGCGATTCTACTATCCTTGCAGTTTAAGTGGCGGTTCTATTCGAAGGCGGGTTGCATGACTACAATTTCTAGTCATTAATTAACTGTCATGATTTTATAGTGGTGAATAGGATTCGGAAATTTTTATCAATATATTTGAATTTTTGGGGTATTATAAATATTTTGATTTTCTCAAATATTTTTATATATTTCTTGAGTTTGTGCACTCGGTGACACGGACTTAAGATCAGGCCTAGCATATATCGCAGCCAACTTGCAGTTCCTGCCTAACTTAATAAAATAATTAGGGGGGGGTGGGGGGCAAGAATTGAGTCTGATTGACGCTTTCTCAACCGTCAACGATGCAGAGAATGTCATCAAAAAATTGCCACTGATCAAGGGTGAGGCAATCATGGAGAAATAGGGCAAAGTTTATCAACATAAACCCGGATATTCAAGTCCTGCGCTCTATTGAATTAGTGCTGTCAGGTGGCGAGAACTCACTCCCGGACAACAGGCGTCCTCAACAGGCTGCCATCTATAACTTTACGCCGATCACAAGCGTCAACGTTGAACGCATGTTTTTGACATACAAAACGATTTTATCTGACAATCGTCGGAGACGGACTCCAGAAAATCTCTCTAAAATATTAGTCCGCAACTGTTTGTGCCAATAGCCTTAATGGAAATAAATAGGGTGTACTTATATTTTTCATGTCTTTATTGTTTAGAATTTTTGGGATGAGTATCTAAATTTGTTGATGGAATGAACTTAACTTTTTCCTGAAACCTGTACAGTCATTACTTCAGAGCTGATCACAGAAAATGGACCACCTAACTTGCATCAAACTTCAATCCATTCTCCTGCTTTCAATCTCATTTTACATTGATAAACCATACACCATTCAAGAGCTTGTGTTCTCAGCTTTTCAATGAGCCATTGTGCTTTTGTATCCGTCATTGTTTAAGGTGGACACAGGTCAAAATGTCTAAATTGCCACTTTTAGAAATCTTAAATTTTCAATGTGAAAACATGTGAGCATGGCAATGAATCAGACACTAGGTGCAAGGACTTTCTCTGATCATTCTTTGGATGTATTGCTTGTCGAAATCGGTGCACTTATGAGAAGTTATGATGTCCCAAATTCATTACATCATCTTCTGTTTCTGTTGATTGTTGAAAAGTTGCTTACATCTTCTGGCGCTAACAAGGTCATTTTCATGCCTTCGATATCTATGATGTCTAGACATCTGCATAGTCAGATCAAAGTGTTGACCCCACAGAATTAGAATGTTTAACTGTATCACTTTGCTAGAAGTGCAAACTGAATCAAAATAATGGCACATGCAGGAACTTATGAAGTTGACAAAAAGAAATTTTAATACCTTGCAGAGATAGGAAAAATAGTCGTGCGTCACTTACGGATTGTTGTGGATTCATTCAAAATGCTCCAATCGCGGCGATTCCTTCAGATTCGAAGAATTCAGATCATTGCGCAAAAGTTTTCTCGATCATGTTGGCCCTTCCGATGATCATTAAAAAAGTTAGCAGGCGGACGAAAAAACGTTCACAAACTTCTTTGTAGAACTTGACATCAACTGTGTCTTTTTGCGGTGTGATCCGGTAGATAACAGTCACTGAAATTCGCACAATTTAGCCTGTTTATCGTTGAATTGGCTGCTCATTGTTCGATTGCTATGGTATTATGTCAGCAGATTGTGCCATTTCATTAACGTTACATGTTACAATGTTTCCTTTCTAGTCAAACAGAAGAAGAGGCGATCTGTCTAATTCTGTGGTTGACCCAGATCAGTTGCAAAAAATTTTCATCTTTTTTCATTTTTTAATTCATCTTACATGTATGTTATGATGACTGATTCGAAGCTTGTGAAAGTGTTTTTGAAGTTTCTGCTCTTTTGTCAGAAGGACAGTCCGAACGGTTAGTCGAACAGTAGGCGTCCCAAAGACCACCGTCCACATGTGGAAAACTAATTTTTCTCCTTTTCCAGAGAAGTTGGATCCGATCGGAAAAGAAGGACAAGTTTTCGAACTAATCAGATGATTATTCGCTTGGTATAAAACGATCCATCTCTGTCTTCAGCCATGGACAGCTAGAAATTTATCGACTGATCGCAGATATCCAGGCTATACCACTGGAGGTCAACTATAACAAAAATCAAGTAATCAAAACAATCCTATTTTATCAGACTTCATCAAAGATAGATGTAGAAAGAAAGTAAAAAATGTACTACGCAGCTTTTGTATTTTGCAATGATTTTCCTCTTTTATGCTAGATTTCGAAGGATCCTTGGAGTGGTCCTTTGCTACACAGCTAAAAGAAACAGATGAAACTCTCAAGAGAATTTCATGCTCCTTACAAAATAAAATATTCCCTGAATTTACTTCATTTATCGAATCATCAATAATACACTCGTTTTAGAAATTTCACAAAAAACATCTCGATGCCAATCGAGGTCCGAAATCTCAGAGAGGAGCATTTTTCCATTTTTCATTTCTGCAAAAATACACCAACATTTCAAAGAATTGCAATACGGAAATAATTCGGATCTCGCAATCCTCCCTGTTGACTGCATTCTGATAGTGTGTAACATTTTTGCAACATCAAACTGTGGAAATGGAGCTTCAGAATCAGAAACAGAAAAGCGATTGCATTCTGCGCATTGCTTGACGACTATCTCAGCAACATAGACCGAAATATAGTACAGAATACTGTTACTGCTTGAATCAATAGGCTCACATGTATTGGGTTCTTCATTTAATTTAGATAGCATCATGTTCGATACATAATTTATGTCTTCGTCACGTGGAAGTGATTTAACATCGAGACATTCATGAATCTCGTCAAAAGTAAAATTCGAGTACTTCTTTGAAGAAACAGCTTTAATTCGTTTTTTATTCTGCACTATTTGATTGAGTGACTGCTCTACAACGATTTCAAAACTACGATTTGTCAGAATCAGGTTAAAAAATAATCTTTAAATGTTTACACAATTACTCCAATCAACGATTCAGGATTACTGTAATTCCAAATGAGTGACTTGAGGAATGCCTTCAGATTAACAACCTAAGAAAAGAGCGTTGCTTTGTCCTATGAAGAAATATGTGAAAATTCGCTCTTCTTTGTGATGGCTTCCGGCGCTGTAAGGCAACGTACATCTCATCGGTGATAGTGATGGAACCAAGAAGCTTTGATATCTTTTCTATGGCGATCGCGTAAATCATGACACCGTCCAGTAACAGTGAATAAAAACCCACTAGGAATCCCAGTAGATAATTTTGAGAGCCTCATCATCAAGTCAGATGTCGACGAAATAACGTCATCCTTAAGGAATGATTTAGCCAGTTCTTCGTTAGCCTGCATCATCGCTGCCTTACGCCTCAGCCACATTGCGAGTTTTTCCAAGCGTTTCCGAGCAAAGTATTTTGCAGCAAATATAAGTCATCATTGCAGCAGCTCTAGAATGCCACACTCGAGCAAAGCAAACCAGAGCGGTTAATAGCTTCCGGACATACGTTTGCTCGAGACGCTTGTGTTTGCTTTGCTTTCAGTGTGACTGAGGCCTTACCCTTCTCAGCTGTAGGTGGATTATCTCTACGATGCGTTTTATAGGAAGCAAGGTATTTTTGGGAGAGTTGAGAACACTGATGGAAAAGCATCGGATTTCAGTAGTCTTTAGTTTGGAGTTGTGTCTTTCTCAAAATTTCACGACTTATTAATTTCTCTTCATTATAAAATCACAATCAACGAAATGATTGGATAAACGAGTGTGAAAAAATCGTTCCAATTTTGCGATTCAGATATTTCCTGAAAATGCGTGGCCTCATACATGATCAGGCCAGCAATCCTAAATTAGACTATTGCAAATAGACTGTCATCAACCGTCATCAAATTTTAGAGAACGCATTGTCAGAACAATGCAGGTAAAGCACAGTATGTGTCTATATTTATGTATATTGGGAGTAAGGACGCATGATAATGCATGGCTATGCGTTGAATTCATGTGCTAGACCTCCGCGCTATTCGCTCATTTTTGCGATTTTCTTCCAATACGTCTCAGAAATGAGGCATCTGAGATGTCATGAACAAATTTCTTGCACATAATGTTGAAATACTTCACTGAAATTTCGGAAATCTGATTCATGTACCCATGTACAGTAAGATTTTGTGAAGAAGTAATCGGGAAAGTCACCAAGAGAAATAGTATATAGCTATTCTGTGAACCATCCTTTCATTTTTTTAAAGCAAGAAGCTATTTTCTTAGACAACTATTCAGTTTGATCACATAGAATGGCCTCCAGCAAAGAATGCATGGCTGAAGCACAGATGCGTTTGGACCCCCATGTTAAATTTCATTCAAAAGTTTTGCAGCTTCAGGGATGTCGAGCATTGCCAACTTAATACTTCTGACAGTGCATTCATAACAGGAATCACATTTTTTACATTTCAGAAGTGAAAGGCAACTAGCACCACTGGCATCATCTCAATTATTAGGATTCATATTGAAATCAGTCCTTGCATGCAAACATTCACATCCTGGATACATTTCATCTTCTGTGGTTGACTGCATGATATTCTTTCATCAACATTTCTCAGAGTCCAAAAAAACTTCAATAAAGAAATTGTTTTATTTTATTTTCACCCTCTGCGATGACGCAAGGAGATAAAATAATTTTCTCCAGTCATTTGACGTGTCCAGTCAAAAATAATCCGATTGCACTGTCTCGAGTACTGGTCATTGGTCTCAGAAGGGTCTCCATCACAGGTCGGATCGCTCCATATCTGTACCAACCACCTTAGAAGTGGCTGCTCAGGTTGGGAATACTTATTGAGTCCATCATCATTGTTTTCATTGAAATATAAGAAGAATCTCCGCTTACTGTTCCTCTTGATATCAGTTCAACGTAGCAAAGTGCGTCAAGGTAACAAAATAAAAAAACAAGCTAATGACTAGTTAATTTTCAATAGGTACAAAATATGATTTAAAAGAAAATTTTTATATCCTAAAATGTCTAAAAATTTTTAAAAAAATGCTTACTAGAAGGACAAACAACGCTTCTCCTCTCCTCATGTGTAATGAATTGGCGAGTAAGTCGCTCTGTTCAAAATTATGTTTATCACTTATATATTGAAAAGATCCTATTTAACAGTCTGCCCATTCAGATGATAAGAGGACAGGTCTGTTTCCAATCAAAATACCAGATCTAGCTAACACAGCGGGATCACGCTATCTAAAATCTACCAGATGCGTAAGAGAATTAATATTAGTTCCTTAAGCTAAAACGTGAAATAAAATTCTACAAAATATGCATACAAATTATTTGACTATTTTTAATGAGATCATCAACAGGAACTTGGTCAGGAAATTTAAAGTGTGGGAATCGGCGGCTTCTCTCTTCCTCTCGAAATTGTCCCTTACGATGTTAAATGATATGGGTGGATCTAGCGTTAGTCTTCTTCCGTAGACTTCGACTTCACCAGCAACTTTGTCAGCCTTTCCAAAGTATTACATAACTGAATTCGATTTCGAATTTCTTTTACTGACTGGTCATCCACATAGTATATAAAAGTCATCAGATTGATTACTTTGGAAAACTTGTGATGCATGATGGAATAAAAATGTTGGAATGGATTTCTCTCTACGTGATAGATGCGAACACTCGCAGACGACCCTGAAGGGAAGATTTCAACCTATGTTCACCATTTTTAGTCCATAATCGCTTTGAGATATCACAGACCCACATTTCCTTGTAGATTTTAGACAAGATCTTCATACCAAAGGATCTTCCGAATGTGCTTCTGTTGCCAGGACATGTACTTAAAAACGTGGCCCTACCGAATCGCAGCTTTGTAGTTGTTTGGAGAAGAATTCAGACATATAAAGGAATTTTGATGTCACTGCCCTTTGGATTACGCTTTTCATTTTTTCATTCTTTCTTCTTTGACTTTCATTTTTTTAATTTTTTAACTTTTTTCAAGTGATAATGATCTATGTACTTCGCGGTGGCATTGTCGTCAGGTTCGTGGAAGTAGAGGTCACACAAGACGGAATGTTTAGTTGAGATATAATACTTTCTACCAACTCGATACAACTATGCAGATTCAAAATTCCTTGTTATGCAGAGGAATGCATTGGTGTTACTCCATCATTGCATTTAGGTTGACAACCAGCAGCGGCATATTTGTTTGGTATTTTGCATTAGATTGAATCGTACAAGAGACACATCAAATAGTCATCTATCCCTTCGATTAGCTACAAGATTCGATATTCTGTAACAGAAATGTTGGTTGGCCTGAACATGTAGAAAATGATTTCAAATTTTGCTCGCCTATCTGTCCAGAGAAATTTAGAAGTTTATGGATCATGCATAGTTTATAGGAAGCTATGTAAAATTACCAGATCACAGACCTCCAGTGGTATTGGAAATCTGATAATTGGCCTCTGAAATCAGTCCAGGTGATAGTATTCCATGCTTCAGCCAAGCAGAGGAGTTTACTTCGACAGTCGACGGTTTCTGCCATAACAATGAGACGTCGCCTGAAAAATGAGCACTTCAATAACCGTAGGAGACCATCAGGTATCGAATTGACCGCCACCCACAACAGCTTGAGATTGAAGTGGTCGATGCAACATTGCCAATGGCATTCTCAATGGAGTCGAGTTGTTTGGAGTGATCATTTGACATTGCCTGTGTATCAAGGAGACGGAAGATTGTTGATTTGGGCTGTGATTTGGATGAACTCCATATCCAAAGAGATAGCATGAATTCCGATGGATGTGAATGAATGTTTTGCAACGGAACTCTTCCATTGTCCTCCAGATTGGGTGATCATTCCTCCGACTGGATTTACATGGACGACAACGCCACTTGTCACAGGATGCGTATAACTAATTTATTCAAAGCCAAGCCGGCATACGAACTTTGAAATGGCCCGCTTGCTCCAGACCTCAATGTGATGGTTTGACGTCATTACTCCCTCACACTAGGGGCTTCGACGGTGCTGACATAGTCAGACTTTTAACTGGAGCGTTGTGATCTTTTAGCCCGGATGACTTCCTGACGACTTCCAATGACACCGTTCAATGACCTCAATCCAATTGAAAATATCTGGAGTAGTCTGCTGAAGCACGGTGTGAGGCTATCAGTTCTTCCTGGAGATGGTCCTTCTTGACTTGAAGCTTTGCTAAGGCAAGAGCGGGAGAGTTTAGATCAAGAAGTAATCAACCGCCTGATCAAAAGCATGCCTTCCCGGATTCGACAAGTTGATTGAACTTTCTGGTGAGGTTATGATATATTAGTGACCACCACCGAGCGTATTGGCTCCTCAGAGTACCTGAGCAACAAAGAAAATTTTATTTCTGCCAAATTTGTATCTGTATTTGACAAAATTTCAGTAAATGAGACAAAATTCAGGTGGTCCACTTTTCATCACCCAAAATTTGATTCCTAAAAAATTTAAACATTTTTACGATTTTCTAAAATATTCTGAGGTTTTGAAAAAAAAATTATATTTAAATACTTTGCTACTTTTGACTAAATATTTTTCCGAACCCTAGTAAATAAAATATACATTGCACATGCCGATGACGATGTGGAATGCGAGAGGAAAGGAATCAAAGGAAGCATGACTGTGACAAATAAAAATGAGAAACATAATTAGAAGCATGAACTCACTGCGAAGATAGACAAGAAGCTTGTGTATCTAAAAGTGTGCAGAGTGAGGCTGATGTTGACCACATTGTTTCCAATAATAGTTTTATGATCTTTTTATAAGTATCAGTTGAGCTTTTGTCAATTCTATCATTTTCTCATCATTTTCAGCATAATTTTTCAGCAGCAACGAGAACAGACTTCTTAAACATGTAGCTAAGTAGTGATTAGAACCTTTTAATCAAGTCCATGTGTTCACAGAAAAATAACCAGACTAGAAGCAAGAAATGAGAAGCATTGATACCTACCGGCAACGTCTGATCAGTGGGGAATCGTTCGTCTAGATGAAATTATTGAATAGAAGCATATAAAATTATCAGATCGTGATGAGAATTGTAGAACAAGCTTTGGTGTTCCCAGAACACACTAGTGTATTGAGTGCACGTCAGCTGTAGAACGGGGTCTAGGTCAAAATGGTCTTTGTGCAAAATGCCACCAACAGAAACGTTTTCAGCAACATTTGAAACCTAGGTGCCTGCTAAAATTTTAGCCAGAAAGTCATTAGTCTCTGGCAGTTCATGGGAGAAGGTCTATATAGACATACCTTTAAACTGTCACAGGGCAATGAGTTTTCGGCTAAAATGTTAGCAGAACCCTAGTTTGTGGATTTTGCTGTAATCGTTTCTGTCATTCAAATTTTTTTTGTAACTTTCCCTTAGACAGCTTTGAAAAGACCATTTTGGAGACGATTTTCAACGAAGACCATTTTCACTTGACAAATAGATATGCTCTGTGATAAATAATTCTTTTCTTAATACTATAAGCAATTATCGAGATAATCGTTTATACATGTATTATTAAGGGAAGGATGATTTATCACATCCGCTATCCGGTTACCACTATGAACAAAGATCTAGCTTTTCATAGGTCTATCTATGCTTGTCAATCAATAAATATTTAAACAATGAACATATTGCATCATCTAGATGTGGTACATGTAGGTTAAACGGAAATTTATCAGAAAAAGGCAAGCGACAGGTCGACCAATATTTCTATTACAAGATAAAGGGATATCACGCAACAGCTGTCGGCTCTAAGTAATACACATTGCAGTTTGATAATTCAAATTAATAAATTTCATGTAATAGCTAAATGGAAAACAGTATAGCTTCAAGCGATGAGACAGTAGTTATAAGATCAAAATCGAAGTCTAGTTAGACAAATAATAATGCGTTTTTATTGTCTATTAATTATCTCTTCAATCAATTATGATATATCTCATTATAAATGTATTTTATGCCGGTTTCAGTTCGTCATATACATACCATCATCAGTGACAACAACAGAGAACAATGAATAGCCGTTTTATACATGGATGAATTACATGAACAGATGATGAGAAAATGATACAGACGAACAAAATGACAATATTTACAATAAAAACATTGGCTCTGACTTTAAATTGTTGTTCATTGGTATTTTTGTGCTAGATTTGATTAGAAGTGTTTCTGCAATTTTTGAATGGTGTGTATGTAGCAGTGGTGTCTTCTCCGTACCTGCGAGGCCTTCGGAGCATCCTAAATAATAATTTACCAACATTTATAAAAATGAAAAGTGTCATCATTCATTATATTTCATTTAAATTCGATAGCTTCTCGTAGTAGCTGTCCGTCTCAAAATCAGACGCTCAACCTCCGAGTGAACAGTTTTGCACGTGCACGAATCACAGCTGTTTTCTTCTAACGATTAGACACACATGCTAGTCGTGTGTTCAGACGGAGCGAAAGCTAGTTGTGTGCGTGTGAGGCAGCAAGCGCACGCGCCCGCACTAATATTGGCTTTCTCGATAGACATAATGCTTTGCCTTCTCCAATTTTTACAATGAAATTCTCCGTTATTCTTGATCGAGGCTCGGTACTTAAATATAGAAAGGGAAACGCAATCCAATTGTTCCAGTCCTTCGTTTCTCGTCGGAGAGGTCGCTACGTCAACAATAGCAGCTGACTGACGTTCAGATAAGACTGTGATCAGATGATGAGCGTTCGCCAATGAATGCAGAGTAATGCATCTGACTCGAACACCCAGATTCTGTAGAATTCCATAATTTGTTTTTACGTTAATTATGTGACGCTATGCTTAGTACGTACTGTAGATAAGCTCATAATCACGCCTTTCGTCCGAAAGGAATATACTGAAAAGATGACAGTCGTCAAGCAAGGTAGGCCAACACCTGATTTAAAAATTGAAAGTACTCACAGGGAAAGAAATAAGAGATACACAAGACATTTTAATGCATCAAAGTTCAAACACATGAGTGGCTGACCAGCCGTGAGAAACGCAAGAAACTGTTTCCCTTTCTCCTTTTTTCTCGAGAAAATGTGGTCTGGACAGAGGGGGGATATAGTAATCTCAGCTCCTTGAGTAAGGCGGTTAGGCGACATGAGCAATTAACTTCTCATGTGCACATTGACTTGGCATTAAAAAATGTTCGGGAAATTGTTATTAAAAATTCATTTTTTATGAAAATTAATGTTATAACATAAAAAATGTCTGGTATAGAAATAGTATTCCAATGCCGAGCGAAGGCCTGTGGTCTGGGAGCACGCGGCGCCACTGGTATGTAGCAATATTTATAAGTTTTGTTCCGCAGGCATGTGTCTATGTAATCACATTTCTGATGGTGATCAGCCTTTTAGATGATCCTTAATGCGTGTGTATAAATGTCTGCGAGTCTCTCCGATGTAACATTCTTTGCAATGATCACAGTCATATTAATAAATCAGGAAAGAGCGCCAGTTAAATGGAGTATCATCCTTATATCGTCAAATGTTCTGTGTTTTATAGGTTATAGTGTAGGTCACTTTTATTTTAGAAACTTTCAATACCGATACTCTATTTATGCTTCGAATTTTCTTTTTTATTTCCTTGTACGATTCTTCAACATAACGCAATTTTCAGAAAACATTCACTTTCTCTTCGTCTGAATATTCATTTGCTTTTACTTTTTTCGCATTCCTTGAATATCTTTTGTATGCAATTTCTGCTGTAATCATCTGCTCATATAATTCATCCATGTATAAAAAATGCATTCATTGTTCTTCGTTGCTGTCACTGATGATGGTACGTGTATGACGTACTGGAACAGGTATGAAATACACTTGTGATGAAATTAGCAGCGACTTTCTGTGAATCATGCATCATACGAATTTGGTGCAAAAAACGCAATGGATACTTCGGTGGTCGCCAATCGACCTCATCACGAGCTGTAGAAATGTCAATTATCCTTTAATCGTAATACAAATCTTAAATTCTGTTGAGCCATGGCCTCAGTAACACTTTAAAGTACGGAGATGCATCAATAGAGCCGACCAAGCGAACGGTGCCCCACAGAGCTCCTTGTTAGGAACATTCCTTTTCGTCTTGCACTGCCAGGACATCAAACTATTGTCATCCAAAACTTATATTTCTATGTATACTGATGACATTTATGAGATTTGTCCAATTTCTATGTTTGAAAGTGATAATTGGATTGAGCTTTTGTATCAGAATTTCATGAAAAAAAGATGTACTCTTCCAAAATAATCCCTTGCTGAATGAGACAATATACATGTAAAGCTCCTTGTATCAACGAAAAGTTTTCAATGTAAACTGTTCATTTCCTTTCCCAATTGTCACAGAAATGTAGATTTTAGATATTACATGGTGTGACAGCACGAGCTGGAGTACTCACTTTCGCAATATGTTTAAAGTCATGTTCAACTGTCAACACAACAACAATGACACCAATTTTCATCAAAGACGTCTGTTAAATATCAAGTTCTTCTTTGAAAAATGCTAATTGACAAGTCATCCATTATATTTGATCGTGCCTCAACCAAGAAATGCAAGACTGACAGTACCTTGCAGCAGAACGAGTCTATTACAGAACTGCTTTGTGACTACGTCATTTTTTTGTTATGAATAACTTAAATTATATTGCAGCGCATGTGTCATTCCTTACTGACTTACTTACGTTCTCTCGATTTCAATTAAAAAACGAAACTTATTCTTCTAATATTTTCATAGCATGCTCTTATTTGATAATTTCATAGAAATTGCCAGCCACTCTGAAAAGCATGCGATGGAAAAAACAATCAGTCACTTTAGGAGCACTGTCGAATTTACCACCAAATCCATTTTCATGTGCATGGAATATATTATTTGCATTTTCTGGAGCTGTCATTGATTACACAAATTAAATATGGTAGTTCTATGTATGTCAGGAACTTTTCAGCTTGCGTCTTTGCTCTTTGCCTGATTATACATTTAAATCAGAAAAAACTGGAAAAGCCTTAATCAGCATTGAATGACAGTATTTCACTTGGTCAAAAATTTGCAATCAATTAAGAATTTTTTATCTGAAAAATGGGTGATTTGATGCATCAAATAAGGCTTCTATTCAGCCCTTTTGAGAGCGATCAATCCATCAATCAATTGTGAAATCCCTAATCGCGAGATTATTGATGGCCCGATTAATCGTGCGATTATACTGCTACGTAATATGGCACAGAAAAACGAGGCATAAGTGTGTTTTTTTAGGAATGCTGCATTTTAGCCAAGTAAGAGCTCTCTATTCACGACATGCCTTTGTGTCGGACAAGGTTGGACCTAGAGTTCATATTGGATTAGATGACCTTGAGTGCATTACCCTAGCTTCCAAAGCACCGGATAACATGAATATGTTTTGAAGCGTTTGAAATTATGCACATGCAATTATTTAGAAAAGACGAATGTTTGCAGTTGCAGGAATTCAGTTTTTGTCGTGAAACGCATTATCATTTCCTTATTATCAATGCATGATTATTAGCTGCATGAGTAAACAGCAGAAAAAAAAACAATATTGTCAGTCCTCATTATCTAAATTATTAGTCGTATGAAAGTCTCAAATAATAATGTTTGCAATACACACTCAAGCATGATAGAAGTTTCCATTTTCTTTCATTAATTTGCATAAAACTTGAGGCCTAAAACCTAGGTTTTTTACCTTTGGTCTTGGATTTAGTTGTTTTCCAACTTGATGTCGAGGAAATGTTTTTCAAATTGAATTTCACCGTTTTCTTTAGAGGCTAATGGGCAAAAATTTCAAAAGTCATTCTAGTTCAGAAAACAATCCCAAATCTCAAACAATTGAATCGTTGATCATGTTATCAATCATCCCATGATGAATGACCATCAATTCAAATGTTTTTCAATATTAAGATGCAAATAATACTTCAGGGACGAATTCAATAAATTTTCCTAATTTTTAGCATGTTTTGGAAAGCAAATATCTAAGGATAGATATGCGACTTGCGGAAGTCTTTGTACGAGTTCTTTGAAACCTTTAGAAACACGAAGAACCTAGTGCACTGTGCCAAAGTAATCACTACATTCTGGCTACTTTTAGTGTAGCCGGCTATATTTGGATTTTGTGAGGAAAACGTGCTTCGTGATTTGAAAAAGGCCTACTGTGCGGTTAAATGCCTCATTATTCCAAGAGAATATTCTTTCAAACTAGTCATAGACAAAAACTATTCAGAAATCAAGATCATAGTAGTGTATGTAAGTAATGGCGCCATTATAATAGTACATGTATATTTATATAAAAAGATTTTCATTGTTTTATTCGTGGCAATTGCATTGTCATTTCCACTATAACTCTTCCCGCTCAGACGGAAGCTTTTTTCAGCAAAAGCCAGATCAGTACCAGATTCGTGTCTTATATGCATAAAAGTTTCTCGATTCAAGTCTGGGACATCTTAGTTTATTAAAGGTATGAACATCAATAGACTGTAGCGGTAGCTGCTTAAATTTACCCTTTCGATACCTGTGCTGCAACCCGTTTTATTATGAAAAAATATATTTAGAGTGGCCGAATTATCATACCTCTCTGATAAAAGTCGAGAATGCTTTTTTACAAAAGTTCTCGTGATATGAAAAAACATTACGTAGATTTTGATGCAATAAAGCGTGTAAATGATATAAGGGATAGTCTGAAAATGAAAGGGATGAGAAAAATGAAATTCGGCAAGTGCTATTGTTTCATATATTTCAATAATGAGTACGACAATTAGGTTAAAGGGCAGCTGGTTGATAAGGTCATGTCTAGATGAAGCGTAGAATTCCGGCCCGCAATACTCTGGTCTTCCTGATAATTGCCCTATATAGTGAGATGGAAATCGTTTGCAATTTCAACTTTTTTTCTTTCAAATGAAGCTGTACTTGATCATCAGAACAGCAATAGACAATGTAATGTAAATTACACAGCCAAATACATAGAGCTTCAAATTCAATTAATTGGGGAAATACGTGAAATTCTCCTTATCATATTGTTTTGCTCCTGCAAAAGTTCTTTGAAATTCGCTAGCATTTGTATCAACTAGACCTTGGTAGCAAACAAGGTAGTGCATAAATGGAAGTGTCAACAATCTTTATCAGCAACGGGTTGGAATTAATGCAGGATATTTTGCAACGAACTCAAATTGTAACCAGGCTGAAATGATTAGTCATTCTACTTGCAACTTAGCTGATAAGGAGACTAGAAGATTCGAATAAACAAAACTTTTATGAATGATTTACACGATGCAATTAGCGATAAATTGATTCAGGATCTGAACACAGGATTAAACTAATTCAATTTGTGCCTTTTAAATGAAAAATCCATTTCCAAAAAATGAAGGCGCAAAGGCTTTCAATATTTAATTTTAAACATTCGCATTAACAACTTACACACTTTTTCGTCAGCAGATCTGCTTAAACAGAGACATAATGAGAACACATCGTTGAAAAGTGCAGAAGCTTTAATTATTCACAGAAATCAAACGTTAACTTTTCAGAATTAACTTTGTAAATCAATTCAATCACTTTGAAACTTTCATTCAGGAAGAATAAATCAGTATTTGAGCTGTCGCTTGGTAATTCTCCCACTTATTTGCAAAACTCTTAACTCATCGATGACGCAAAAATATAACCAAAAGTTTGGACGTCTCCTTTTTATTTCACTCTACTTGACTCAGTCTAGCGGTTAACTGACAACGATGAAAGATATGAGGTTTCCACTTTAAAACAATAACCCTCCATTAGTTTGTCCGGGATTGTTAAAACACTCAATTTTTATTCTGCTCTCACTATCTACAATTCTACCAGTTAACTCACTCCGCTATTATGGGTTTCCCACGGCCATAAATTCGTCAATCGTATGGACACCAAATGATGGTGACTGTACACTGAGATAATCCCAATGGATCCTACAGGACAAGCTATGATAGACAAGCATGAATGAATTGGTCCAATAAAACTTTTCATTAATTGAGCATTGAGGGGTCGAAGGATGGATGTAGTTTGAGCGGCTTATCAAACACTGAAAATTATGACTGTTTTTAGTCGAGACGTAATTGTGACGAAATTGTTATCAGAAATGAAAAATCATTCTCTGAAAATGACGTTGATGTTTTCTTTTTTCTGTAAGATTTCCATCTATTCTAGCGCCGAAGATACATCAGTACATGTAGTTATACTTCTATTACCTAGCATGAGTTCTAGAAAACAAAATCTCTACAACTTTGATCAGATCCTTAAAACATATTGATAATAATTATAACTGAGGCCTAATTGCTTCTACTGCAGCTTAGCTGCATTTAGCCCAACCTGCAATTGCATGTGCGATGTAAATGAACGCAGATCATATATCCTGTATCCTTTTTGAATCATTTGCTTCAAGACAGCTGACAACGTGAAGAAGTTTGTTATCATTATGAAATCAAAATTTATGTGCAATTATTGATGAGTTATAGAAATCAATTACTGTCAATCAACCAATCAAAAATAGTCCATATCATGTAGGGGTCAATCATAGAGTAAATATATCAGGTAGAGTGGTAACTCCACATTTATTAAATCCCCAATGTGTATACACTTTCGATTTTATTAAATGAACTCAAGGGAGATACACTCGGATTTGTTTCAAAATGTGAGATATACATATTTATGCAGTTTTGAAGAAATTACAACGGAATTGACTGATCATGATTTCAAAGCAGATGGAAATGATATCATTTTACAGATTGCCCGTGTCATGACATCCTTGGAGAGGCAATATTTGTTAAATTGCCAACTCGATGACCTGCTATTGCTTTCATGAATTAGAAACTTGAAATTTCAGCCAATAAAGCACAATAAGATATCGACTTTTTCATGAAGACTTCCATTATAAAACGGATCATGAAAATCCCTTGATAATCAGCATAATTTCCGCTTAGTTAGGATGCTTATTAGCAAATATTCATTCCTTTTGATATCCAACTTGTTGCATACCACTTACATAAAGGAGTCATCTCGGTAGTATATAAATTGGCAAAATTTTGACATTTTTTAAACTGCTCAAATATTTTTTTGGACCACGGGAACGCAATCTCCGCAAAAAACTGAATCTTGTCATATAAAAAATTTCACTGTATACAGACACTTTTTTGAGTCGACACTCTACCTATACGTATATCCCTACTCTATGGGGTCAATATTTAGATGTACTTGACCTCAGTTGAATTATTAATCGTACTGGTAGATAAGATTTTGCCGCTGTCATTAGTACACGTTTATACATCGCACTTAATCTTAAACATGTGTTCAATAAGCGATAAACATTTGGATAAGTCAAAGTTGCACAAGTAAAACCGCTGGTTTGGTAATAATAGAAAATGATGTTATACTTTCGGCAAATGACAACACACAAAAGTTGCGAAACTGTACGATGGCATAGTGGCAGAAATGTTGTGTTAGTGCTTATCTGAATAATTGTGACTTTTGGCCAATAGTTCCAACTCTTTCCTCAACTGAAGCTCAAGCACAATGATCGGATGGAAACGGTCGGCTATCTTCCCAAAAAGCCAATAGAAGCTTTCGTGAAGTCATGAGGCTGAATCAGTCCATTTCATTTAGATTATACCAACTACTTGATGAAAACTGTTGTCCTGAAATGCAATGTTCACTGCTAATGCAGGCGTATGAATCATCCTACAGGAGGAAACTGAAAGGACCCATGCAATGGATCGGTTAGAGATAAAGCATTCGCCACATTTACGCTACGAATAATGTACTTGCTCTTAGTAGCACTGGAAAATTCTTCCAACTTGCACAGGTGTCAGCTTCAGTTTTTAAATTTCATTCAGTAAAAAATTGCGCATTATAGCACTTTTCTCAGTAAGGACGATGCATTACTCTGAAAAAGCGCAATTAAGTTTGGTCAGTTGGTTGCGGTTCATGAAGTCGGAAGCACACTTGCCTTCTCAGTCGAGGAAAATAATCAGCGTAGAATTTAGAAATGTAAATTACTGAGTAGTACCAAAAAACGTATTTTATGTACCTCAGGGAATAGCAATAACACAGCAATACAATACATGGTAGTTGATGCTCAAACACCACGAGTTATCGGCAAAAGCACACATGTACATTGAAATGCACATGGGTGAAAAGGAAATGAGAATTTGTTATTGTATATACGGAAGGGAAACGAAGAGGTAGGCATTCAATAGCAGAATACAAAAAGAAGTGAAATGCCAAAAAATTCTGAAAATGGCGAATGAAACCAGTAAAGATTCACTTGAATAATGAAATCAAAAAGTAGAACAAGAGGAACTCACTAGAACTCGGCAGATGCACCGATTCGTAGTAGGCATCTAGTGTAAATCATTCTGTAAAAGCCTCATTCTCGGCCTCGTTCCCTGAAGAAACTCGTTCTGGCTGCCGGACTATTAGGAAGACAGAAATATACGAATCGCAAATAGAAGCTCAGATTACACACAGGCTACAAAGTATAAAATATACCTGTAGTGAGTTTACGGATCATAGGAAGACTTCAAAAAAATAACATGGACTGAAAGGATGCAAAGATTCCGTGATTGCAGCAACATGAGTCTGACCAGTCTAACGCTGTAATTCGTGGGTGTAGAGATCAACCGTAGAGCAGGTAGGTACATGTACATGTACGTATATAGTAGATTTTGCGGAGACTGCATGCCTACTTCTGATGTGTAGAAAACATTTCATAATTATTCAAAAACGTGAAATTTTGCAAATGATTCCTGTGTTTACTTATGTTAGATATTTGGTACTTGAGATTTAGATTTCAATATTCAAGTAGAATGAAACTTATTGGAAATCAAACAGAATGAAAATTTGCTGATAAAAATCTTGATTAAAAGGAAAATAAAGCATTTAGGGAGGAAATTTTTGGAAGGAGCATTAAATATGATTTAAGTCTTCATACAAATAAATTAAAACCCTATTCTACTTCGTTGCTCAATTTTCGAGTCTTCTGAATTGGCAATTTACTTAATAGCTTAATTTTCCTACAGGCTGGATGGCTGACATATTTGTATAAATTACCAACTAATAGAATGCATCTAGGGTCAATAAAAAATCATTGTGCAGAAAGGAGTTCTGAATTGCTGCAATCATGTCACTCTATGCGATTGGAATTCAACTACATTTACAAATGTGGACATTTCAATTTTCCTACCGGTAGTGCAGCGATTTTATGATTCACTAAATTAAGTTATAGACCTATCATTAATCTGAATATTATTACGGACCCATTAGCGTGAATATCTGAAAGACAATTATGATCACTGTGTTTGATAGTGATGTCTTATTTTTTCAGCATCAGGTAAGTCATGACATGTCAAGCGCAAAAATTAGTTATTTTTTATAGGATTTGAAAAAGGCTATTATTTCTTCTGTGATACCACCATGATCATCAATGCCTATGTAATTTCTCCAAAATAGTAAAAAGAACCGCATCTAGCATGTGGTACCAGATAGCAATCAAGAGTTCATTTGATAAAATCGAAACTGCAATCACAAAGACCAAGTAATTAATACTGAGTCTTGCTCATACCTAAACATGCTTACTCCATGAGACCAACAATATTCACTGCTTGTATTAACAAAGATAATTTTTTTTGAAAAGCATTGTGAAAATGCAATGAGCATCTATAGACTCTTTTTCCTATTTTTGTAAGGTGTCCTGGGTTTTGATAGAAATAAATCTGGCCATCTTGTCCTAATGACTGCCTACTCGTAGTCGGAACTCATCATTGCAGCATATAACGATATGGAAGTGTTTTACGGTTACGGAACTTTGAGAGAGCACTTAGCATCAGTCCCATAAATATTGACAACCGTAGCTGGAGATTTCAATGCTCGAGTTGGCCTCGATGCATGCAGCAGATCAACCAGAGGCGTTGGCCACAGTAATGCAAGCAACAACGGGGAAAGTGTGATACAATCAGCCGATAATAACGGCCATATTGAAGATAAGACTTCGATCATCATTCGAGAAATAAGTTATATTCGATTTTTCATGTCTCACGGGAGCAGCAGCACTACCAGAGTGCAGGAAGCAGTTAAAGCCGCTGAACAATCGTTACAGCTTGAGAAGGCTCGATTCCTAGATGAGATGAGTAGTAAAGCAGCCCAATCTGAAGAGATAATCACATGAGCGATGCTTGCGATATCATTTGGACCATCTGTAGCTACTTACATCTTCCCACAACGAACTCTTCAAGCAGTGTGTGTGTATCTATTCAATCTATCCGATCTATTCAATGCCTGCATTGATGAAATTTCAAGAGCTACAACAAATATTGTGCTGTGTTAACAGCAAATGACGACGATATCCTAATTCACATTGGATGAACACACTATGACCACTAATGCAAGCGAAATGAGTTTGGACTTGAGACTTGCCAATGACACTGGCATTGAGACTTCCATGAACATAGACTACATGAATAGACTTATTGCACTATGGAGACGAAAAAGTTAAAACTGAGCTATCCAATGTATGCAACAAAGCTTTCAACGACTGGAAAAAATGCAAGATCGTGGAAAATATAATTCATGTTCCAAAGAAAGCCTTAAACGAATGATTGATTATATAGGAGTGCTGCACTTATGTCTACTGCTACAAACTTTTTCAACAGAAAGTCTTTCTATCATATCTAATCTATGACACCATTGATGGTTCGTTACACCCCCTCCAAAACGGTTCTGAAAAAGAGAGCGAAGCTGTTTGGAGCAAATGCACATTTTAAAACGTGTCGCAGAAGTTTATTAACACCGGTAGTTGTCAATTGTAGCCACCTTCATCGACTTTAATGAAGCTTTTGACTCCGTCATTGGATATTGAAAATGCAAAACACTTGAGCTTCACAGAGCACCTAAGAGGATTGTAAGCGCAATTACTATACTCTATCAAATTTAAACACATGTCTAATGCATAGTGATATAAAGCAATCAATATCATTATTTGCAGTAGACCGTTTCATAGATAATTGCACAAAAAAGTTAACCCATTTTGAAATGTGATTTTCGCTTGGAAATCCTGGTTCAATTCTAATAAGCGATATACCATATGACACCTCATGTTCCATAAGTTATTTCGACATACATTTTCTGAAGTGATCAGTTGTGGTCAGCAGACTTATAAGTATGAATTTTTGGTCAATTCATTCACCGATGCCTACAGTCAGACAAAACTCCGGAATGCAGAAATTCAAGATTATCACCATTGAATCAGGTTTGTGTCAAGCTTTCAGATGATATATTGCTTTTTGAATTTTGACAACATTTAGTACAGTTTTACTCAATCAACACTTTTATCTGATTTTGTGTCTACTGTCGCGTTAACAGTGCTTTTAGGGGTAAAATGCACACAATTAAATAACTTTTACTGTATTGAAGCTGGGGCATCTTCGAGTTGGGATTTAAAAGAATGCTGCTGTTATCAGCTGAAGGAATATGTAAGTTTTATTAAGATCAGCCCATCCGTTCACTGGCAAACTTCAAATTTGTCTTATTCCCACACTCAGTCATTTGGTGAGTCATCATTTCTCTCGGTTGAGTTGAGGTCAGAAGATTTCGAATCTCTGATCTGCAGACGGAGTCGCCTGTCTGCTCTGCACCTGTTCACAAACAAAAGCAATTCTTCTCGCCATAGTTGCTGACGCCTGCGTCCGATAAGGGGATCGACAAGATTTTTACAACTCAGTCAATGATGACTGGGGATCACAAATCACTGGATCCCGATCGGAATTAGGGAGTTAATTTAATAAGGAAGATAAATTATTGATACAAAATTTAGTGGCGGGTTTTACTCTTATTACTACAGATTGTTTCATAAAAAATGGATCACCCTTAAACATCGCCTTAACTTCAACTTTGTCTAACTCCGCCAAACTTGAAAGAATTTCTCTGAAATTTGGAAGATATGTCAGTTGTGCTTACTAATATCATTGTTGGAAATTTTAAGCATGAATATTGAGTTGTTTTCCTGTTATAGATAAAAAAATAGTAGATAATTTGATCTTCATTTAGCAATGTTACACAAAATCATACCTCACTCTTATAAAATTACATTTGTTTCCTTTGTTATGTAATATGTTGTTCTACAAGCCAAAAGCTATCAAGCAAAACAAAAATAAAGAAAATCGGTCAATCAGAGCCAGTATAGCACCATTATTCATCAACAATAATGTAACTGCTACATGTGATTAACTGGACTTCATGTTCCATAGCTTCCTGACTTCGTTGCGGTGGTGTTGGCAGCACTCCTGATTGCTTTCAGCTAGAAATCTATTTCTTACCGGTTGAAAACAATACAAAGCACAACTGAACAATAACGAGATCGCATTCACAAAAGGCAAGTGTCAGCCTTGCTAGAACTAGGGTTGTTTTCTTTGCGAGCTACAAGCAAGCGACTAAATGTCCCTTACACAAATGTGCATCGATGGCATAATGATGATTTTCGACTCTGTCGTAAAGAGGGCTCTGGCCGTCCACGCAAAACATCCAAACGTAGTGACCGCCTAATTTTGAGATTTGTTAAAGTTGATCCAAGTCTCTCGTTAACTGAGATGGCTGCACTAGACTCGTCTATTTCTAAGTCCACTATTCGTAGAAACTTATTGAGTCGAATTTCAAGAGCTGTAAGAGGCCCTCTCAGATCGAATCATCAGATCAGCATACAAAAAGACGTCTCAGGTAGGCAATGAGTCATTTTCACTGGCGAAATCAATGGGATCGGGTTGTCTGGTCTGATGAGGCATCAGTCCGTCTGAAGGATAGTGATGGTCGATTGAGATTATGGATAAAATCTGATCAGGAAATTCCGAGACATTTACATCGTCCCCGGGTACAAGGTGGTTCGACTCCACTGATTTGGGCTGGCATTTGGACCCATGAATTCTGAACGCTATGTGAATGTTTTACGAATGAACATTGGCCAAATGACAGATCAACTTGGTGATCCATCGACTTGGTTATTTATGGATGATAATGCTACGTGTCACAGGAGTAGTAGAGTCAACTTATGCAAGTCTCAATTAGGGCTTAGGACATTATCTTGGCCAGCTCGTTCTCCTGATCTGAATCCCATAGAAAATGTATGGAGTATTCTAAAACGTAACGTTCGTCGTTCACTGCTACCTACAGACGGCGTATCACAACTTACGTCACTGTTAAAAAGAGAGTGGAGAAAGTTAGATCTGTCAAAAATCAACGATATCATCGAATCAATGCCTAGACGAATTGGTAGCCTAATGTCATTGACAATAAGGGTAGGGCCACAAAATATTAGCTTCTTAAGAACTGTTACTGTATCATAGCTTATCAGATTATATAAGGACATTTAAATATATTAGGGACATGAAATAACATGAAAAATGCTTTCTGTATCATACTTATGTTTTATTTAGTCAAATTTTAGGATGATCCACTTTTTATGAAACGGACTGTATCTTATTCAGCTTTTATGGTCAAATAATGCACAGTTCTGGGTTTTCCAATTTGTACAGCATGCGTTGATGGTAAATTCGAATGCGAACTGTCATAATTTTGATCTGAATTTTAAATAAATATGATTAACTCTATCAGGATTGCACTCATGTTTTTTAGTATTACTCTATTATTGCGAGCTAGACGGTAAGACGTTGTACATTGTTCTATGATTCTCACAAAATGTATCAGCACCTACTATCGGAGCCCAATCCTGGGATCCCGGGATTGTGACCTCTAACAACGACAAGAGGACGGACAGACGAGTGCCGACATGAAATGATCAGCTGTGAAACAGCAGACTTCCAATCCCTAATTACTTCATTTAATTAGGCAAACTAGTACAGTGTTTCCTAAGCCTGGTGTCTCGAGTGGTCAAGTGAATACGTTTAGTGATCATTCATTATGAGCTCACGATTAAATTTTATGAGAATAGACAAAAGATAGAAGAGCTTTTCGTGTTGTGCAGCGATTTAGGAAACGGTCTGTATGTACAAAATTTTCAACAAGTCCGTAGAATGTCTGATTATTGCGTTCTCACAGGTCGCATAACATCTATTTGACTAAACGTAGGCGGTATTGTTGATATAGAAGGATACGTAATTTCCAAATAAATGAAAATAAAGACGTCACTCCCTTCTATTTACGACTTTTTATTTCAATTTAAAAATAAGCACCCGACGCGTTTCGTCCGAAGACAGTCTCAAGGGTGGCGTACAAATGTGGAAGGATCCTTATATACTGATTAGGCATAGTTGTGGCAACTCATTAAACTTGTTCATGGCGTCTATTAAGTTTTGGCATTTTCATCGCTATGAAGCGTGCTTCAGCCATTCTAGTTGTAATCGCATTAAATTGTTGAATAAGGATCTCACAACTAAAGTCAGTTATTTCCATCTCTCTACCAGCATGAAATTTTAGATGATGCTCGCTCAAAGCACTTTTGGAATCTCTGTTGCGAATACTACGTTCGTGTTCTTGATAGCGCAACTTGAAAGGTCGACAACTTTGTCCAACATAGAGGTCATTGCACCAAAAGCAATTAAAACAATAAACTAGATATCTGCTTTTGCAGTTGTATTTAGGACCAATGGCGCTACACACATTACAATTGCATTCTTCTTTGGGTTTGCTTTTATTAATTGAAATAATTTTTCTCCCTGGTTTAGTTGAAAACGTTACCGGAATGTCATATTTAACTTTCAACTTATTTAATACTCTCAAATGACAATCACTAACGAAATCGAGTGATAAGTGGACGTTGTCTGCTTTGATAGATGGCATTTTATTGTATTTATTTTTATTCGTTTTAACAAATTTATGATTAAACCTAAATCCGTTGCTGTTTATTCGATCACTCATAGTGCTCATAGAGTCATAAGCTATGTCTGCATCAGAACTGCGATCATTAATGTATTTTATACTATTTTTGAGAAAATTATTTTTTACTTTATTTGGAAGCCAACTATCTCTATGTAGAGTTATGCCTGAATGACATGTCTTACTAAACCATTTGTATTTAAGGTTGCCATTCACTGATATGCTTAGGTCTAGAAAGTTAATATAATTATCCCTAGGGACTTCTATAGTGAACTGAATGTTCTTGTCAATCGAGTTAAACACTTCAATTATGTTAGAAAATATTTTCACATCTTTGTAAAACGGACCCATGATGATATCATCAATGTACCGCTTGTAGCATACAGGGTTAATATTGAATTTTTGGTTAAGAATTTTTAGTGCTCTTTCTTCTATAGCATTCATATATATAACTGCAAAAGGTGGCGAGAAGTGTGCACCCATTGGGCACCCTTTAATTTGATGGTACGTCTTATGATTATAATCTATCTCATAATTGTATGAAATAAACTTAAGAAAATCTACAAGGTCTTGAACCGAGAAACCAAGGTTATCTATTTTTGACCAAAATTTAGTTGCAAATGACTTTACAACATCTATGGCGTCAGCAATCGGAATGCTAGGGTAAAGATTTTGAACGTCTAATGAAATGAAAATTTGGTTTTTTACATAATTACTGTTCTTTTTTAAATTATTTATCAGTGAATGAGTACTGTCCAGATGAGAAGGCACAAATTTAACTAGTTGGTTAAGTATAGTACTGGCTAGCCAGTCAACCTTTTGGGTTGGTGTATTCTTTACGGATGCTATCGGGCGAAGCGGGTAAAAATCATTCACTTTATCCTTGTGATCTTTGACATTTACATGGAATGCAGATGGTTTACTGCCTATTGAAAGTAATCTTTGATGATCAATACGTGGAATATTTCTACATTTCGAACGAATTATTTTGTTAGCCTGATTTTCAATAGCTGCAGTTTTAGATTTTTTACGCAGAGTATACGTAGCGGTGTCATTGAGAATATTTTCAGTTCTGCCAATAAAATGCCATCTATCAAAGCAGACAACGTCCACTTATCACTCGATTTCGTTAGTGATTGTCATTTGAGAGTATTAAATAAGTTGAAAGTTAAATATGACATTCCGGTAACGTTTTCAACTAAACCAGGGAGAAAAATTATTTCAATTAATAAAAGCAAACCCAAAGAAGAATGCAATTGTAATGTGTGTAGCGCCATTGGTCCTAAATACAACTGCAAAAGCAGATATCTAGTTTATTGTTTTAATTGCTTTTGGTGCAATGACCTCTATGTTGGACAAAGTTGTCGACCTTTCAAGTTGCGCTATCAAGAACACGAACGTAGTATTCGCAACAGAGATTCCAAAAGTGCTTTGAGCGAGCATCATCTAAAATTTCATGCTGGTAGAGAGATGGAAATAACTGACTTTAGTTGTGAGATCCTTATTCAACAATTTAATGCGATTACAACTAGAATGGCTGAAGCACACTTCATAGCGATGAAAATGCCAAAACTTAATAGACGTCATGAACAAGTTTAATGAGTTGCCACAACTATGCCTAATCAGTATATAAGGATCCTTCCACATTTGTACGCCACCCTTGAGACTGTCTTCGGACGAAACGCGTCGGGTGCTTATTTTTAAATTGAAATAAAAAGTCGTAAATAGAAGGGAGTGACGTCTTTATTTTCATTTATTTGGAAATTACGTATCCTGAAATGAACCTCCCGTATCGACCCACAGCGAGTTGATATAAAAGTTGATAAAGCTGCAGATTCATGAGGTCCATCAAAAAGCAATATAATAGTTAGCATAATGCTCATTTCACTAAAGCACTATATAATAGTCAGTTTACTATTTCGTGTTCATTAAACATTGTAATTCTTGAATGCCCTGACCGGTAGATCGCAAGGTGCACAAGTGTTGTTCGACTGACCGGCCAAGTGAGTGATCCAGTCTTTGTGAACACTGGAGTTTTATAAGATGTTACGCAAGTTCCTTTTTCTGCTTTTCATCGTAGCTGATTTTATCATGGAACAGACTAACGAGAATCATGAGCTATGCACCCACAGCGAGGAATATGACGCTTGCCCAACTGTCTTGAAGGTTGCCGGCGACATCGTGTTGTTTGACTCAGATGAATTGTCAGCCGCTCAACACTACAAGATGTGAAAAATGCTGCCTCGATGGTGGGTCTCAAGATTCTTCTTCCTCCTCCTCATCCAGTTCCAGCTACGTAGCCGGGCGGACGCCTGTGTCATGCTTCTTCAACGTCCTCTGTCGAAGGCATCTCTCTCTTCTACATGTAGTTCAATTTTGGTCATATCTTGCTGGATGCTGTCATCGCGTCATCGACTGCGCGGACTGCGTCTCCTTCGGGTTCCTTTCATCTCAATTTCCTTCACCACTTTCACCGGATAGTCGACTTCCAGCCGCAGGAGGTGTCCATGCCATCTTAAACGTGTTGCTCTTGTCTTGTCGCAGATGCTGACCACTGCAAGCTCCCTTCGGATCTGTTCGCTCGTCACGTCAGTCTGTTTATTAGAGTAACACCTCTAATTCGTATCAGCATTTTCATTTCTGTTGTCTCCAGCATTATCGTCTCCTTCTTCCCCATCTCCCATACTTCCGCCTCATACATAACCACTGGTTTCACGACTGTTGATCTTCACTTCCAAATTCCTTGGCATCCTCTTGTCCTCTATGACTCCGCTCACTTCTCTCCATTTATTCCAAGCAGCTTTAGCTCATGCTCTCACCTCCAACACTAAGTCTCCTGTTTCAAACAATGTCACTTCCAGGTATTTGAAAGCTTCGACTTGCTTTAGCTCCTGACCTTCATTGTCGACAACTCTGGTCTTCCTCTTGTGTGTGCATCACACCATAATTTCCGTTTTGTGAATGCTACTTTCTTTCTAGTGTTTGTGCTTCTCCATTCCAGTTTGCCACTTCAACCACTTTTCTTGCAAGTATTCTTTTCCTCCAGCTATCACCATCAGGTCATCCGCAAAGAGCAGCCCCACAGTAGACTGCCTCTGAATTTCTTACTGATGGCATCCAGCACCAGTATAAAAAGGAACGGGCTGAGTGCTGATACCTGGTGAAGTCCAACTTTGATTTCAAACGGCTCGGTATAAGCCCATGCGATGTCATCACTACTGTCTCGGTCTTTTCATAGGTCGCCCTGACCAGCTTGATCAGCCTTTCTTGAATCCTTCTTCGTCTAAGACACCACTAGACAAGCTCTCTGGGCACACAGTCGCATGCCTTCTTCATGACAACGAATGCTAGGAAAAGATCTTGATCAGACTTACATATCCTTGGAACTCATAACTCCAACATTCTCATAAATCTAAACTTGAAAACTCAGGCGTCTATTTATAGGACATGAGGCTTCCTGTGGTATACAGGTTGTTAGAATTGAACCAGAACGTGATTCGAAAAGTACTTTTGAAAATGGGTGAGTTCTTTTGTGCAATTATTTTTGAAACGGTCTGTATAATGGGAAAATCTACGACTGCATAACATTGTTGATATTCGAACCGAACCGTACTCGAGCAAAGAAGAACTTCAGAAGATAGGATTATTGAGATTTTGTCCAACAAGAAAATCAAATATTAGTCGACCCCCAACAATAACAGGAAATGGAATGGAAGAATCAAGAGAGAAAAGGTACTTATGAAAAGATATGTAGATGACATTACTTTCATACTTTCACATGAGCCAACAATGAAGACGAGCGCTAAAAAAGAAGATGAGCAAATCGTGGAATTAGCTTTAAAAATTGGAAATGAAGCCCGCAAAAGTAAACAACATGAAATGGATTTTCCTTCAAAGCGCAATGACAAAAATTGCTACCAATTCTCGACTTAAAGGTATGGATAGAATCAAGAAGTAATGATGACCGAAACTATATGTATGTATTACATGAGTTTTATGCAACGGAAGTGTCGTCGAAAATGATGATACACGCCAAATCAGTAGTATCATGGACAGCAACTACTCAACAGCTTCTACGAGTCATGCAACATTGCAGCAAACTTTTAAAATGGCAAAATACAGCAAAACATGCAGCAGATATGGAGAAGCGATTGCAATTCCCTGGTTATGATCAAACTTTCCGAGGAGAAGTCACTAAATCTGATTTACATGCTTACAACAACATTCTTGAAGATGAGAGGAAGAACGTGCGACCAATGTATCGACCAAAGTCATGCAAATATATTGAACGGAGAGAAAATAAACACAAAAAAGAAAACATGGTGTCAAAAGGGAAATTATATTGCCGCTATTTTCATAGCAGCAACACCGAACTCAGTCTTCAAAAAAGAATGTGAGAAACAAGTTAAAGAAAGCGGCTTGAGAATAAAAGTCATCGAGAAGACTGGAACAACGTTGAAATCAATATTGCAACAATCACATCCATTCCGAAAAACGTAATGGTAAAGAGAATGCTTATTGTGCAAATCAGGAGGAAAAGGAAATTGTGAAACTACAGGAGTAACTTGTGAGATAGAGTGTGACAACTGCAAAGAAATATAATGTTATTGAAGCGTCGAGAAATGCAAGAAAAAGAGACAATGATGAACACATCTTTAGGTGGCGACGGTGCTATTTCAGTATCTCTTAATTCGATTGCCAACAAAAAGCATGGCCATTGTGTTTTGGGACGCTCGTGGCATTCTTCACGTTGCTATGCAACATGTCGGTCAACATGTGACATCCACTATTTATTCTGAGGAACTTGACAGAATGAAGGCTGCTGTGCGGAAGAAAAGACGTCGCGCTGATCTCAGTGGCGTCTGTTTCTTACAAGACAATGCCAGACCGCACACTTCAGTGGAAACAAAGAAAAAGTTGTCTGATCTCGGACTTTGTGTGCTGGACCATCCTCCCCATTCAGCAGACTTATCCCCATCCGTCTATTATCTGCTTCCTCCGATGAAGAATTCATTAAGAGGTAAGAACTTCAGGAATGCTAACGAAGTGATGACGGAAGTAAACCGTTGGTTCAATTCGAAGGACAGGGCGTTTTTCACAAACGCTTTCACTATGCTGCCAAGCAGACGGCAAAGGTGCATCGATGCCGATGGAAATTATTTCCAACATCTGGCAAGAAATGATGATTGAATATATAGTCTTACTTTTTTTGGATTTATGTATTTTATCTGTGCTGGAAAAATGGATCTGTATCAAGCAATATTATGTAAAAATTGGCAACCACCGAACTAATATTCAATGGGAGGTAAAAAAATATCGTATCAGATTGGCAAACATCCAACAAATCTGGATTGTAGAGTCGCGTGTCTCTTTTATGAGTTCGATATTATAAAGTTATAAGATTATTTATAACATCGGACTCATAAAAGAGACACTCGACTATACAGTCCAGAAATAATACCTTATTTATTGACCGTGTCATTCCTTTTTAAAACATATATATATATATATATATATATATACTTAAGTATTAACCCATATTAACCCAAAATTGATTTTTTTATTTTCTTTCTGAAAATTGCATTTTTCTACTTTGATTAATCACCAATTCGACATTATTTATGAAAATAATCAATGTTATAAGTAATTATATACGATTTAGTAAACGTCCCTTTATAAGGACACTGGGTACGAATGGGTACTGGTATTCAGCATAAGACATATATAACATATGATTTTTTCTTTTCATTTTTATTAAATTTACACTTCTTCATCAAGTCAAGGATTGATGCAGTGATCGATTGTTCACTTTTACAACATTTAAATCAGAAGTCATTGATGGAAGCTTTGCAAACATTCAAGGTGGAGAGGCACTTGGCACTTCATGCAACGTCTGTAAGTTTTCTTCCCACAATAGGCGCATCTTCTTTGTGTACTTTCTGAGATGATGAAATGCCCTTTTCCATCACGTCTAATCTCACCTGGGACTTTATTATCCAAGCGTGCAATCTTTCGTGCTACTGGTGAATTTTCATTTGAAGCTGAATACCGTCGCAAGTAGACATCAACAATCTCTCGTCTGAAAGACAGTTGATCCAATTTTTCTGAACTGTTTTTTCTATGTAATAGCCAGGCATTTTGCAATGCCATATCTAAGCAATGCGCAAAGAAAGGCCACCACCATTTCTTTGTCCTGATGTTTATTCGATAGCAAGAGATACTTTGATCCATACGATCGACCCCTCCCATAGCTTTGTTATACGCTTGTACGATGCGTGGTTGCTCAACCTGCATGAATTTCTTTTCTTTCATTGACCACCTTTTGGCGCTATTCAAAGGGAAGACACCGTGTATGTTGGATACCAGTGTAACAACGCTGTTATCATTCCAACTTACAGTTATGATTTCATTTTGTCGATCGTAGCGGTAATCAAATGCTCCTCTCGGTTGTTTACTTAATTCTTTGGAAGAGGAAATCGAACATTTTTGAAGCCGATTACCTCTGATTGTCCCTGTTGCTCCGAATCCTTCTTCGGCTAAATCAGAAACAAGACGTAATGACGTAAAAAAATTGTCGAATGTCACACAAAAGGGGAGGTGGCTTGGAAGCGAATCAAGAAGATTGGTGACCACGCTATAACCTAATCCAAGATTTTTGTCATACGTTGATTTACTGCCTTGATACGGATCGAATTGTATTACATAGCCTCCACTGGTAGCCAACACCCATGTTTTGAAACCAAATCGAATGGGCTTATTTCTTATACATTGTTTGTTGCCATGACGTCCAAAATATGGAGTCATCGACTCGTCAATTGATAATTCTTGTTCATTTGGCTGGATTTTCAAGCATCTCTCATTCATTTTGTCAAGTAGAGGACGAACTTTCGAAAACCGGTCGTCCGAAGATAAATGGTCATTGTCTGCCAAATGTAGATATCGAATGATTTCATCAAAACGATTTCTGGACATTGCCTTTGATACAGCTTCGTTGTGAACATCAGACTTTAACTCCCAATACATTTTCCTTCTAGGAAGAGGAACGTATCCAGAAATGATAAGAATTGCCAAAACTAAGCGTATCTCATTTGATGCCACTTGAAAATTATGTTTTCCATTACTAACAGCATACCTTGTAGTTTCTTCCATTATCATAGAAATAACATCGTCATCAAAAAATTTTTCAAATATCGTGCTAGGGGAATCGGATTCATTAATCAGTGATGGCATATCGTTTGTCCAACTTCTTTGAGTAGATAAATTCGTCGGAATATCTTCCTTTCTCCATCGAGATGATATAATTCTGCTGCACTCTCGATTTCGGTATTTGGCAAATCGTGATTTTGGTTGATTTGAGGCATCCGCAATTGATAACTCATCTTCCTGAAATGTAAAGAAGATGAATGAAGATGCTTGTCATCATTTTGCATTCGATTGACGTTTTACCTTACAGAAACTAAGATAATTCCATATCCAATGAAAAGATTATGATTATAGTAACATATCATTAAAGGGCTAGTGTAGACTAATAAGCTTCAAACTAATGAGAGAGATACAGAAATTAACAGTAGCCTACTTTGGAAAGTAAATTAATTAAACCAGATGTAAACTGTCTAACTATCAAGCCTACAGCCTATTTTGATAATGGATAGCTATTCATTCAATTGTCGGTTAACCGCCATTGAGATATTACTAATATGTAGCCAATATGTTTATATACAACATTTATAGGCCTACCCCTACCTATAGGTAAAATATTAATCTTGCTATTGACTGGCACATTTAATGTAGATACTAACCTTCTACTACATACAGTTCATTGCGATTATCATAGCATACCCTGAGAACAATTATTTAGATGAAATTAAAACTTACCGTTTTCGACTTTTGGTTCTTGTCTTTTTGGACGCCATTTCTTGATTTCGCATAGATTAGACTGCATGAATTCAAATTCCATGAGATTTAAACAAAATCTAACTGAAATAATTTTACAAAACACAACTAAATTTAGAAAAAATGAAAGGAACATGTGTACCACAACACATAAAATGAGTCAGAAGTTTATTCAAATGACGTTCTGAATGTTTTCATTTTTCAATGTCACGGGGGTCATTCGTACCCAACGTCCCTAAATCGGGACGGTTACATAATCGATTATTTCTCCAAACAGATAAATTATTTTGCAATCATATTTTGACTGCATCACAACAATGCATCAAACAACTAAGGATTATCACATTTCTAGAAGTTAAGTATAATGGATCATGTAAATGAGTATTAGAAAATATTTTTTTATTTTTTTGCTAAGAAATTTTAAAAATACAGAACTCTATCATCTGAGTAGTAGTACAGATAATATTCAAGACAAATCCATGTATATTATTAATATATTTGGTAAATAGCTTCCCGTTAATCTCTAAGTTTGTTCATTAATGTTATATTTTGACGTTGACAGTCGAAAGATTAAGCGTTCCTTTTTAGGGACAGTGGTATAATATGGGTTAAGACATGTAACCTGGCAATTAATAAATTTATCAAATCTCAACAGATGTAACCACCACGAGACATGTTTCGGCCTGTTGGGCATCATCAGTCGTGGGTAGGTTTGAACCAGCGACGTTGGAGCTAGAGGAGGCAACCACAAGGCCACCTGACCATCTGTTGAGAGCGTGAATAAGCCAGGAAGGCAATGCTGCCTCCTCTAGCTCCAACGTCGTTGGTTCAAATCTACCCACGACTGATGAGGCCCAACAGGTCGAAACATGTCTCGTGGTGGTTACATCTGTTGAGATTTGATATATATATATATATATATATATATATATATATATATATATATCTATATAGGAAAATGAATCAAAATGAAATAATACCATAAATGAAAAGACTCAAAGAAAAGTCATTACTTCCCGACCGGTTTCTGCCTGGCTTGCAGGCTACTCATAGGAAATGTATTTGAACTTAAAACAAACAAGATATATACATGGTACATGCGAAGGGTATTACTTTCTCATCATGCTCTTCTTTTATGTCATCATCCCTATTGCGAGCGCGAGAAAAGGCATTGGTAATAAGATCTGAAGGATATTTCAATTTCAATAAAATCTTTTTTAAAGCGGCCAATTGGGCGGTCCTTCTGTGATCTTCGGAAACAATCTTGTGAATTCTTCTGGCGAGCACGAATGGAATATTAGCCAATATATGCTTCGGATGTGCAGAATTAAAAGGGACGTAGCACTGAATGTCTGTGATCTTCCGATGAATATCTATTTCTAAACGGCCATTAGTTTTGTAAATTTTACATATCTAAGAAATTCATCTCAGTATCACTACACTCCATAGTAAAATGAATATTCTCATGCAGGTCATTTAACAGACAATGAAAATTATCAATACAACCAAACGACTCATCCCACACGATCCAGCAATCGTCGATAAACCGCGTCCATCTATTAATTATCTTGCTGGCGATATCATTGTCATAGAATTCTTTAATGATAGAGTAAAATTTCTCCTCCAATACTTATAATGTATGTACTTACAATAAAAATAACACCAATATCTATGCTAATGTAATAATGCCAGCGTGCAACAATCTGAAGTTATCTGGACCTTTTGATGAGTACAAGTTTCGCAGGTCTTATCGTCAACCTCCGTCTCTCCTGAAGATTCTGAGTCGCAACTATCGACCTACGGTTTTTGGTATCACTAAATGTCATGACCCAAGATGCACAAGTTGTGACACTTTAATTACGGGGAGGTCCATTACGCTTAAGTTCGGTAATGGCACCAAAACCTTTACAGTTAACAGAAATCTAAGCTGCACATCCAGCAATGTGATCTATGTACTCAGATGCAAGTCGTGTGGTGATTTCTATGTGGGTCAAACCGGGGGAGTTTTCAGGAATAGACTGACCGTCCATCGCCAACAGCTATTTCAATCAAGCTACGGAATTCTTGACGTCAGCAAACACATAGCAATTTGTGCTAAAAATATGTGTCCAATGTTTGAAGCTGCCCCTATCTACCAACTGCATCCGAATGCTAATCGCATAGAACGCGAAATTAGAGAGAAGGCCATTATAAAGCTCCTGCAACCTCCTCTGAATGAACGTTGTAATTGACTTCATTTCATTTCTATGTACAACAATGTACATATCTTGTTTGTTTTAAGTTCAAATACATTTCCCATGAGTAGCCTGCAAGCCAGGCAGAAACCGGTCGGGAAGTAATGACTTTTCTTTGAGTCTTTTCATTTATGGTATATATATATATATATATATATATATATATATATATATATATATATATATGTATGAACCAAAAAAAAACAAAAAAAGGCAGTCACGGAAAAGTCAGAAGTACCAAAATTTGAAAAAACAACTAAAGAACGACTAAGTCAACTAAAGTCTATAATTAAAAATATATAAAAATGTCCTCCTAGCCTAGTCGAGAGCTCGTTTATTAGGGATTGTAGCGATTGTGGTATAAATATGAATAAAGTTGTAAGCAAGAATGAAGTTGCCAATAAAGCTGTGCCTTTCATTTGTACCTATAATCGCAATACCCAAACGTCTATTCACAGGTGATTAGACCGGTCACTCAAATTTTGTGCTTAATTGATCCATTCCAGAACATGCGTTTTTTCAAATCTTACAAACAACCGCCTTCTCTGCTTAGAATCCTTAGTAAAGCCAGCAGGAGGACCATTGAAGAAGGTATTTCTCCCTTTGACAAACCGATGCGTATATGTTGTCCCACTTTGATATTGGGTAGAACAATAAAATTTAAGGTAGTGATCGCACCCGACTGTTTACTATAAATAGAAATCTCACTTGCACATCTAGAAATGTTATCTATGCAATAAGGTGCAATGCGTGTGGGAGATATCTTTCGTAGCCGTCTGACTATCCATCGGCAGCAGATTGACCATGAACAGTAGAATATTCTCAATATGAGCGAGCACATAGCTCGGTGTGCTAGACATCTCACTTCGAAGTTTGAAGCGGCTCCCATTTACCAAATGAATATACAGTGTAGACTCCAGCCGCATAGAGCGAGAAAAGAAAGAGGCTGAATATAGAATAATTTCTATGTTATATTTCTTGAATGTATTTGAGTTTGAATAACTCATTTACATTCCCATGACTAGCCTACTTAGTTCAGGACGAAACCGGTCGGGAAATTTGGTACTTCTGACTTTTTCTTGAGTGCTGTTTTGGTTTTAATATTATTTACCATTTTGATTTATAAAAATACATATGTATAAATATATATATTGCCATCCATTTAAAGGAGATCTCCACACCGACCTGACGACCACCAATATTTAAAGGAGACAGTAAGAACGATAGCTTGTAGAAAACCGGCTTCGATTGTTGATCTTTCTCAATTCCACAGGAGATACAACCAACAAGACAGAAAGTGAATTTGCAGTCACGTGCAATGCCAGATATTGGCTCAAGATGTTGGTCAGATCAATCAGCTCGAATATAACTGGACAATCAGTGATTAAAGACAAGAGACCTCTAAGATTTCTATGCTTGGTAAGTGAGGAACAAGTTCTGATGTCATACAGTTCACGCTTTACACAATTGAATGAGTTCATGCTTTACACACAGATGCTGCAATCACTAAAAGGAGCGACACACAGAATTAGACAGGTCGTCTCTTCTTCTGTTTGACTAGAAAGGAAGCATTGGAACATGTAAAGTGGCACAATCTGCTGACATAATACCATGGCAATCGAACAATGAGCAGCCATTTCAACATTTAACACTCTAAATTGTGCAAATTTCATTGACTGTTATCAACCGGATCACACAGCAAAGAGACGCAGTCGATGTCAAGTTCTACAAAGAAGTTTGTGAACGTTTTTCGTGCGCCTGATAACTTTAAATTATTATCGGAGGGCCCAACATTATCAAGAAAACTTTCGGCAATGATCTGATTTCTTCGAATCTGAAGGAATTGTGGTGATTGGAGCATTTTGAATAAATTCACAGCAATCCGCAAACGACACACGACTAGTTTTCCTATCTCTGCAAGGTGTTAAAAATTTCTTTTTGCCCACTTAGTAAGTTCCTGCATGAGCCATCGTTTTGAATCAGCTTGCACATCTAGCAAAGTGATACGCTTAAACAGTCTAATTCTGTGGAACAACAAGATGGAGATTTGAAATTTGGTTGAGCTATTGGTTCAAACCTTGAGAACGTAGAGCTTAAAGTCTCTTCATCCACTTATTTTCCTTTATCAGGCGCCGAGATTTATCTGGACAATGTTCCAGGACGGTAAAGACAAAAGTGTGACAAATTACATGATTCATTAAAATGTTTTGAGACCGAAGAATTAAACAAATTAGATTTACAGTAAGTTTTCACGTTGCGAATGTGGTCAGTAATACGCGTCTTTAAAGGTCTCGATGTCTGGCCAACATGACCGACTGTACAATTTTACAATAAATATAATAAAGAACGTTAAAAGAAGAACAGGTAAGTCTATGTACAATGGCATATGGGTTGTCATTAAAACTATTTACAACTAACGCGGTAAAAGAACTAAATGTACATATATTACACGAGCAAGGAAAAAATCCTGTGCTTCAATTGCTTGGTGTCTGACCAATAAGGGCAAGCACTCGGCGTGCAGCATCCCTTATTTCACTGCGTGTGTACCCATGCTTTCTCCAAAACTTTTGCACAATATGTTTACTTTTTACAAAGTCACTGTATAATCAGCTGCGTGTTGACCAACGGTACACTTGACCAAAAAGGATCAATCGAAGCACATGAGAGGGGTGAAATGAGCGTAATGACAGAATGGTATGGGTATCTGTATCTTTGAAACCGATGCGATAAAAGATGATTTCATCTGATTTATACAATTCCAGATCTAAAAATCTTATACAGATTTCATTTCTATACACTTCAACTTTAACACTGGGTAAGAGACTATTCACATATATACAGAATTCATTTAAAGAGTTTACATCGTTCTTTTTTGGTTTTTTTGGTCATATACAAGTATATATAGAGGCTATATCTAACAGAAGTCTCACTTGAAAATGAAATCGTTTATTACGCCAATCGATTTCACCGATACTCGGCTTGTCAAAATCAAATGCTGTGTAACTCAGGCTGAAATTTCTCTATAAAAATAATTTCTTTAGCCTCTCTATCAAGACGACTGGCAATCGGAGGCAATTGGTGGAAAGGTGCAACAGAAAATCCGTTGCCACACGAAATGTGCTTGCTCACTTTTCAGTCTGTGTTGGTGTTATCATGCATCTTCTGTGTATGAACGGTCATCCGATGGCGCAAAGCATCTCCAGTCTGACCTACATTACATTTGTTACAGGTAGAGCATTGTAATTTATACATTAAGCTTGAGGAAGCAATTAAAATTGTGCTGAACTGTAAAAAAAGTTCTTATTTGGGTCGCAGATCTGAGCTACTCAGATTCCCCGTCATGATGACATCACTACACTTGCATAGTTTCTCACATCATTGGATATCAAAATTGGTTCTGCGATTATTTTTTGATAGCAATGTCAGAATTGATCGAGGCTGACGATATGTTGTTTTAAAATACATCGTTTAAAGGGATCCATCAGATTTAAAGTATTTGTTATAGTTTTTATTATTTTGGAGAAAGTATCTAGATTATTTTTTTTGATTATTTTTTGTTGTATTGGATTTTTCTTATTGTTCATTCTCGATGTCTGCTACATCGCGTAGAGGAAGCGATGTTTGCAAGTCAACGCATCCTCAAAAATAGAGAGGCGAAATCAAAATTATCTAAGATATTCAGTTTTAATCAATAAGTGACAAAGTCGTGGTTTTTTCAACTATTCAAGTGTCCCATGACAATGGAATCTTGTCAATGATGTACAAAATCCCAGAGAGAATGATTTTAAAATGCATGCAGTGATGTATAGATCTTCCATCCGGAAATATCGATAGAAATGTCTTTCTTTCCAAATCCCACTAAAACCTTTGCAGGAGTACTGGATGAAAAATTCATACTCTCAAGGAAAGAATCTGTGCTGCGCAATTACTGGATAACTGCAGATGTGATAGTCATCTTATCATTAATAATGCTTGCGAGCAGTAACCAATCTATGAACGATTCTATTCTTGGAATAAAATTGTGCAGATTTTTGATCTTTTTTCGATGTGACAGCTTTCGTAATTTGACAGAATAGAAAGTTTTTAATAAAGAAACTTTTTAAGTAAAAGTAAAACAGTAAGACAATTTTTCTTTCATTTTGATAATGTGATATTCATTATTTTGACATATCATATCATTGACTAAAGAACGAAATTTTGTGCAACATTTACATCATGGGAGGTCACAATCAATTGATAAGAGATAATTGATGGGAGGTCAAATTGCAATGATAGCCACTCAGTCATAATTAGTAGGACAATATCAATCACAACGACCATTTCATTAAGACATCGCATTTCGAACCAGGGGTGCGGAGTCGGAGTCGGAGTCCCGGAGTCCTATCACATTTGCCGGTGTCGGAGTCCTATCAAATGATAGGACTCCAGACTACGGCCTATAACTAGACCCGAAGTAAAATACAAACAAATTATCTATTCTCGTGCATAGCTGTCACTGTCAACTTTCTCCGTCAAACAAAAGTGCTGAGACAGCAGTACATGCAAAGCTTGTAATAATTGAGGGAATGAACAATAATAGTGAAAAAAGATTGTCTTTTCACTCGGTGATTTAGTAGAGAAGACAAGCCTTTCTAGCCTCGATCACACCGACGCACCAAAGGTCACATCAGAGACAAAAATGAAATATTAGTCTGTTTGAGAACATTACCTCTTACCCTCACGTTAATCGTGTGTGATGGCTCCTCCAAAGCGCATATTGAAATCGAAAGTGTAGTCATATTTTTGAAGAAAGGGGTATTTTCCTGTCTGGTAGAGACTGGAGAAAAACCATGTGAAGCACACATCAGCAAGTGATGTGCAAAGTTGGTAGAGCCGAGTCGCATGCATCCAACTTCAAGCGACATTTGATAAACTTTTATCGAAAATGATTGATAATTGGTACAGCAATGATCACTAAAAATAGGTTCAGGTAAGCCTATAATGAACTATGCTGTAGGTTACCAGTTTTTTCAAAAAAAACAACTAGGATATATATGTTTGCCACCCGGAGTCGGAGTCCTATCAACCCCCGGAGTCCGAGTCCTATCAAAATGATAGGACTCCGCATCCCTGTTTCGAACGCAATAACCGAGGCAGCTCGATAACCGTGAGTTATAGTATGTTGGCAGCCTGACGGAATGCATTACAATTGTCATTTTTACATGCAACTTCTTAAGTTTGAGCTTCTCTTATCATGAAGCTGAATCTGATTTATGAAATCTGCTGATGGTTTCACAATGAAGGCTATCTATCATTTTGAGTAACTCCATTGATTGTAGGCCTAGGCAAAAGCATTACTGCTCGATAGTATAGTATTCGATACTATACACCAGGGCTGCGGAATCGGTGGTCAATCGGAGGTCAGGGATGCGGAATCCGCATCAATTTTTTACCACTGATGATATCCGATAGATCAATATAATACTAGGTACAGTTGTGTTCAACATATTTTAGAGAACATTTGAGTGGAACTCATGACTTTCCTCAAGTTGCAACCTTTATCGATACCATTGATAGGGAAAGCAGGGAAATCCATCGGATTTTAAGACTATGCCTAAGACGACAATTTGCCTACTTTGTGTTTAAACTCTTATAACTTTTGCACCAGACGTCCAATCAGTTCTTTCTTTGAGATACAGATCATTCAGGACAAGAGCAACACTTCGTCTCTATAAACGATGGGACAAACCTCAACAGGAGAAAATCGGTGCTTCTGGATCATCTTCCTCACACATTTTCAGATTTGTCTTAAATTCGTAAAAAAAATCAATCGTCACAAAACTTCAGATGCATGCAGTAGAGGATATTATCCACATGCAAAACATTTGTGCAAATAGGGCAAGTACTTCTAAACGAGAGACGATAACTTAAAGTGCAGCTATGTCAGCACCTTAATCTGACTCATCGTCTGAGCAGAAACATGACAGAATCAGCAAAGGTCGATAAATTCACTTCGCAACAACTTGTGAAGTGATAACGAGCGAACCCCAGGGCCACATCTTCTCTTACACTAATATTCTTTAATTAGAAAAGGTGTGATAGAGTGCGAGTCGTGGGAAGATTTGAAATAGCAGCCGATGACTCGAAGAAGGCGAGAACGCCTACACAACTAGACCTACCTGTAATAATAAGATATCGAGCAGACGACGTCTAGTTCAAAATGCTTTCGTTCGATTTGCATAATTTTCGTATGTAGGTGACTACTAAGTAGACAATATCTCAACTATGTGTATCTGAAGATTTGTGACTATTGATTCATCTTTATGGATTTTTGAAAAAAATTTGAAAACGTGGGGATTGAAAGGAGACAAGATCAAAAAGCCTAGGGTGATACCGAGTCTTCCGCAAATGGTTTTTTGCTTTTGAAGGACCTCATTATAATGTCTGAGCTGTCAAAAGATCAGACAGCAAGCTTGCACTTCAAATACATAAAATCATCTTTCCTTATTTACTAGATATGTAGCTGTAGTTTTGCCCGCTTACGTCAGGACCTGCTTTTGCGAGTTCACAATAATTCGTTGTTTTAGTGAAACAAATATCGTTGACCTAAGAGATCGTGACGAAGGATAACCTGAAAAATCTGTCTCATATCCCTTGTAAGCCTTTGTATCGGTTTAAAACTGGCCTGAATATTGCACTAAATCAACCAGTCTGCCAGTTACGTAAACTGACCACCCGTCCAAACTGGCCTGTCCATCCCTGCATAATTGACATCCATGACTACCCACAAAATTAGACAACAATCTAATGCTGTGAAACTACCGCAGTAAAAGTTCCTTTTCGAAAAAGGTTGATCAGAAAACTTTGTTCCGGAATAAGATCATAACATAGACATCATTCTGTATGCACTCTACGCAATGGCGCAATATCACTCAAGGCCTCAGAATGGAAACTTAACTGTTGTTCAAGCACATAACGAGCTAGCAAAGTGGTTTCAGCCTGAAACTTAGCAGCATGCGGCAGGCTGCAAGCTTAATATGCATTTTCAAAATGAATAAAGTTGGAAATGCATTATAAGACAGATGAACATTTGAACAGCAATTACACATGATAATTTCTACTGAATGATAGAATAAGTGAACAAAATATTAGATGCTGATAGGTCTAATGATTAAGTTATGATTGGTCTATTTTCTAGGCCTACGCTATTAACTGGAGGCGCAACAGCAGAAAAGAGAATAATACAAAGACAGAGCATTATATTGTCTATCTTTATTCAAGTTTGAATGTAAACAATAAAATATTCTTCGATGTTATTACAAAGGCAGTAGTCATCAATAATAGTAGTATAACACATGGTTTGAACCAGCCGGGCCGGTGGCCGGTTTATTAAAAACCGGCCGGTCGGTGATGGGACGGTTGATGGCGTCTCTAAACCTGTTGGTTAAGGCTTTGATCGTCAGATATTATTTGGTCTACGTATTCCATTAGACATTATTCAATTTCCACATAGCATACATGAAATGCATGAATGGTAGGCCTACCGGTACTCCTTATAAGCGAGAGTCACCTATCACAATGCAATTATTCACACTTTGATATCATATTTTGTGTGATGAGCAGTAATAGTCGCAATGACTTATTTCCTAGTCTAGTGAGTTGTAGGACTTCTTTATGACAATTAATTATAATATCAACTGCATTTTCAAATTCAATCAAACACAAGGAAATTGAAAACAGATAGTCAAAATAATGACCCAAACGGGCATTGATGTAATGATTACGTGATGCAAAAATAACATACGAGGGATGATTGATAAGTTCGTGGCCTCACATAGAAAGCTCAAAGCCAGGCCATTATGCACATGTGGATTGATACCATGGAATGTGCTGACGGCGCATGACGAGTGATCAGTCGATCCGGTGAACTGTTGGTAAACCACAGCTACTTAACTTCAGTTACTAACTTATCAGTCAGTTAGTCAGATAAGTGTTGCGTAAGATGGATCACGTTTCAAATCGAGCTGCTATTCGTTATCTCGGCTTGAAAGGACTCACACCAAAGGAGATTCATGATGATATGGTTGAAACCACCCTATTCTCCTGATCTGGCACCATAGGACTTTCATCTCTTCCCAAAAATGAAATTGGAGCTCAGTGGTCAGCACTTCGCATCCAACAGTGACATCATGGAGGCCGTTGAGGAGTATCTGGACTCCAAAGACTCACACTTCTATGAGCAAGGGATCCGCGCATTGCAGCACCGTTGGGCTAACTGCGTTGATTGTAGGGGCGATTATGTCGAAAAATAAATATGTATCGTATGCGAAATATGCTTTTTTCTATATCGGGCCGCGAACTTATCAATCACCCCTCGTATGTATATAATACCCACCTCCACAAGAAAACTATCAGCGGTCAGCAATTCTAAGTTTCAATATAATAAAAGTTTTGCTAGAGATAGAAGTTCCGAGGTAAAAAATTTGTTCACTGACTGTACTGGTGTTACGAAATGCTTTGTCTGCGACGCACAAACTTGATTTAAAGTTTGATTCATTGAAGTGAGATTTACAATGCACTTCTTCACTTGTGAGGGAATGCTAGTAATTTGTAACGTCAATTGAGAACTCTCTCCAGAGTGTTTTTTTTTATATTCAAATCTTTTGAGTCTACATTGATGACCGCGAGCTGAGGTATAGGAGTATGGAACAATGAGCTCGCCAAACTTGTCATCAATTTTTCATTTCAGTGAGTGTCCCAAGACCGAGTGGAAGTGCTGCTGTACCCACTAGGCTGTGTGCATACTAGCAATGTAGCCCACTATCTTTTGGATCGGTTTCTTGCACATGAATTGTTTTCATTGGTGACAGTGGTATAAACGAGCCTGTTTAGGAATTTTGAATCATTAATTCATAAAGATTGCGACGATTGAACTTAGAAATATCACTTCTAAATGCTAATAGGCGCAGCCAAGGGGGAGGCCTTGGGGTCTCGCGCCCCCTCTGAAAATTTCTGAGTTATCTAACCAAAAGTCGCATTATTCACGTCCCTCTTTGATGAATCTTATAACCATCAGTGGCGTAGCCAAGGAGTAGAGTCTCACAAAACTACAGCAATTTAGGTTATTATTTTCAATACCGATAAAAACATCTAAGAACCTTCGTCTAGAATTTAACGCTCGGAGTTCTGAAGTGAACTTGATATCATTATTGAAGGAATTAAAAACTTGGAAACTCTATTAAAAGCATGAACAATATATCGGTGCGTTTTTTGGATACCATTTCACTGCTCTTTAGCAATATATAGACGGGCCCTCCCCGAAAATATATCCTGGTAGTAGCTGCGCCGGTGGCTGTTCACGTGGACATAACCTGGCATATACACCCACATACTGTCCTGAGCCGACTAAGTTTCGGTCTCCCTTTAGGGCAGTCATGACGATTGCTCATAACAGTTATGGCAGCCCAGCTGTTCTCATTTAGTTATACTAGACTACGTACTTGCAAGCCTGCATCTCATTTATCATTTTATTCAGCTTATACATTATTTTTAGCAGGCATATTCAAACGTATGTATGGATAAGAAATCCTACAAACCAAGCATGTCACACTTTTTAAGTTCAACTGAAACCGCCTACATATCGAAGTATTATGTGCTTAGTTATAGACCCATCTTTACGCCGAAATGACAGCAATGACGTGCTATCTGTATCTATCTGAGTGCATTTGAACGATTAAAACTTCAAAGCCATTTGTGTTAGCACATCATACCTACATGTAATGTATGTAGGGCCTATGCATTGCGGGCACAGTACATATTGAATCTGATTGAAGCTCAGTCTAACTCGAGCCTACTAGTACAGTGTAAATAAATTGATGGGACTTGTCTGAGCTTGCATTATTTAATTATGCACAAAGCAAAATGTGGATCATTCAATTTGTTGATTAAGTCTTTTATCCGCAACATTCAAAATCTTCGATCCGATTCCACAAGACACCAAATTTCTGCATCCACATCCGCATCCGCATCTGCGTGGATGCGGATTTCCCACCTTTGATTTGGTCCCTTCAAATATTCGAAAATCGGCATTTCAAATACCATGAAACAGTAGGGCATACACAATCTACGCTTTCTCCGAAGTTAGACTCGTTTTGTATTTTCTATTTGATCTTTTGTGAGATTTTGATGCTACGAAGAGATTTTTTCTCGTCGCAAAGCGATCGGATCTCGGTTATGGCAGCTAATTGAGGCAACAATTTAAAGAATTAATTATGCAGCTTGAAAATTCTAGCATCTTCACTAGAATTATGAATCAACCTTGTCACCTTTCTCAGAATTAACGAAGTTTACGAATGGATCATCTTCCAATTTCTTTTATTGGATCTTATGCGGATTTGTATTCCATAAATTCGAAACCTGAGTGGAACATTTCAAATTATGCAATCCTTCAAATCATCGAATTACTGAGAGGATATGTACTTGTGGATGTACCCTCACTCCAAAGAGAACCGTGCTTAAAACTAGCCATGTGCTTATGAACATCCCTATCATTTATAAGAATGACAGCGGCTTGTTGATAAGATCCAGAAGGCATTATTCAGAGGTCCAATTTTTAACATGTATTCAATTTCTTTTGACTTTTATATTGTTTTACTCTTTCAGCAAGGGAAGTATTATTTTCTTTTCTTAGAAATTTCAGATGATTTGATGGATCAACTGCCAATCAGGATAATTACAAGATTTACTATTTCACACTCTGTGATTTGAAGAATTGAGTGGTAGTGAAATTTCTTTCCTTTTAATCTAAAAAAAGTATCTTTATCGGTCGTCACTGATGTCCATGATTAAGGGAGAGATAATGGCATTGATGACAACATATAATACCGGCACGTTTGCACACGGTTTGATCAAAGAAAATATGTCCACTGAGTTCTTCTTTATTTTTAAAATCCTTTAATGATGTTCAATGTTTAAAATGTGAGTAAACATGAATGCATTTCACACGAAAGATCTGATCGCATTGAGAAAACCTGACTTCTTCTAAGGAAAACCCATGCCATATTAGGTAAATGGTATGTTTCGCCATTGGTTTTAAGTTAAAGTCGATCTTGTGAATACTAAAACGAAATGATGACAATAGTTGTGATTATTCAACTTCATCCATCATTTAATGCAACAATTAAACTGTTTGACTGAAGCGGTGTTTTCACAATAAGTCAAAGGGTGGACTTATTGAAAGCAACGTAAGAAATTCACTTTTGCAGGTCGACGCAAACTCATGCTTGATATTTGCTCACAAGTGCACGCGCACATGCACGCTTTTATTGCCTGTAAAAGAGCAACGGTATCTACATGTAAAGGTACCGACCATCCAATGACTCACGGTCACAGGCCTACTTTATTCATAGATCGATAGAGTGACCCTGTGATTCATAGGTCAATCGCGAGCGGGAGGAGTCCAGAAATAACAATGAACGTGTAAAGTAAAAGCATAAAATACAGAATTTCTAAATTAATTTCTAGATTTACAATTTGCCACGAAACACTAAGAAAAAAGCTCCGATATTAGTGCCGGAGAGGCACATGCACAATACATCCTCCTGAGGGCATAGGAATATAATAATTTCAAATCTTTTTGAGTTCATCAACTTAGGAAACAAGAGAAATTGCAACGGTTAACAGATTCATTAAGTAGCAAATTACGCATATAAACAATGTTGAATTAAATAAAATGATTTGCTTCTTGGATTCTTGGCTTCTTGGATAAAATTGATTGGCAAATGCAAATGAATGAATGCCTTAGAAATTTCGTAATGATAAAGCATCAAGTACGAAATATAACAAAATATAATCATGCATTGATATCATTTGTCATAAATAATTCAAAACCTCAGTTATATTTTGATACAAAAAGCACTTTTCTGGATAATATTGAAGCCATCACCTATGTCAATTACTTGTGTGTTGAGTGCATTTTCTGCTTTTAACTGTAAGACAATAATGAAAGTACATTTACATAAGATTAATTGCCCTGCTTCCATCGATATACTCCGCTGTCACCAGATGATTTTATATATCTTTCCGCTTAATATCTGCGTGACCGACAGTTTCCTGATGGAGATTTTTCATATCCACTGTCCCAATGCAAAGTTAACGCATATTTCTGATAGTTTTGTTCACTAAAATGCCTTTATTGACACGAGTTTGTCATTTATTTGTCCTTCATGACGAACTGACAAGTTTCAGAATCGACTTCCATATCACTAAAGGGAATTTGTTGACAGATATGAATATGATTTGATGTGCTGTATTTTCACTAAACAATTTCATTTTGTCAGTTTGATTGAGTCAGTGTTTTCAGCGTAATTAATGCATCTGATATTGATGTCGACTTCTTCGAATTGCATGTAAAACTACTTAAGCATTATGATTAGAAAATTTGAATCATCTTTACTTTTTTATATTGTGTGATGTACAGCTTGGAATGCAATAGCAGAATGCATGTAAACTTGATCAGCTTCAGAGTTGTATGTGAGTGACCTGCGAGCCGTAATCTATCAATCAGCCTTCGGACATGCGGACAGATGTATTTCAATTACACATCATAGATATTACTGCACATCGTTTCAAAAATCGCTACACTAAAACAGCCTTATTTTTATATCGTCAATTTCTCATTGAAGTTGTTGCTTATTTTCAACAGCCGCTATTGATAGATTTGTTTGTACGGGAGATCAGTCATGATGAATTCAAAGGAAAATTCTCTATTCGAAGTTCAGGACCACTGTTTTTATTGCAGAACAATACAAAGTCACAAAGTCACCTTAAATGAAGGTAGGTTTGTACTACAGTGGATCATCCTAAACAGTGACGTAAATTAAACATAAGTATGATGAAAAGAATTTTTTTTTAGTGTTTTTTGTTTTTATATTATTAAATGTCATTATATATTCTATCTGATTACGCTATGATAAACGGTTCTTAAGAGCTAAGCTAATATTTTGTCGGCCCTACCCTTATTGTCCTACCACATTACCAATTGTCTAGCATTGCTTCGCGTGCATATTGTTTTTTGCACTGATCTTACTTTCTCCACTCTCTTTTTAAGTGTACGTAAGTTGATCGACGCCATCTGTGTTGTAGCAGTGAAACGTACGTACGTTTCGTTTTAGCATGCGCCATTTTTCTATATGATTCAGAATTCAGGAGAAACGAGCTGGCCAAGATAATGTTCTAAAGCCCCTAATTGAGATGCATAATAAGTGCTCTACTACTCTCTGTGACCCGTGGCATGACATCAACATAAATAGTCCAAGTCGTTGGACAGGTGGTTCCGTTCATTTGGCCAATTTCATGTTCATTCGTATTCACATTCACAATAGCGTTAAGAATTCATGGGTTCTCTGCTGTATGTGTAGTAGTTCTTAGCAAGGGTGACAATTTGCCCTTTTGTGAATGGCGATCTCGTTATTTGTCATTTGTGCTTTGTATTGTTTTCAACCGGTAAGAGATAGATTTTAGCTGCTGAAGATAAGGGTGCCACCAACACAATGATTACGCATCGAATAGCTGAACAACATGAGTCCAGTTAATCACATGTAGCAGTTATTGATGATGTATTTAAAAATTGTATACTCATGATTCTGATTGATTTTTTTTCTTTATTTTTTTTTTGTTTCTTTTTAGGTTTTAGCTTGTAGATCAACATAAACAATAACAGCAAAAGCAATTGTAATTTTATAAGATATGGGTGTGATTTTTGTGTGACTTGCTAAAAAAAAGATCTAGATATAATTACTATTTTTTAATATATAATCACAACACAACAACTCAATATTCAGATTTCCATTTTCCAATCAATGAAAGCAACAACTGTTGAGTTTTTGGTTTTTGAGTTTTTGAAGAACAAACAACATATTGAATAAAGAAAATTAAGCAATTTAATTTTGAGTGAGTATGGTTTTTGTGTGACATTGCTAAATGAAGATCAAATTATCTACTACTTTTTTATCTATAACAGGACAACAACTCAATATTCATGCTTGAAATTTCCAACAATGATATTAGTAAGCACAACTGACATATCTTCCAAGTTTCAGGGAAATTCGTTCAAGTTTGGCGGAGTTAGACAAAGTTGAAGTTAAGGCGATGTTTAAGGGTGATCCATTTTTTATGAAACAATCTGTATTTTGCAATAAACATAGCAATCGTAAAATTGGAAGAGAGAATTTTTCTTTTGACTTCAGCAAACGCTATGCCATTTTGAAGCACATGCTTATGTTCTGAAATGATATATCAATTGCAAAATCAAATTGTTAGCCAATCGCAGTCCGCTGTCACTTTTTATCAGTCAAATAAGTAAATCTGTTAAAACCTCTTGCTAATCGTGCTGCAGCTTGGAAATGAGAAAGCGAAAAAATGTATGTCGAGTGAATATGTTCATTTACTTCGTGCTGACTTTTGCTTGGTTATATACAGGAAGATTAAATTATCATTAAACACTGCCAAGAATGAAAAGGCCTTTTCCATTCCGAGGGAAATTTGTCATATATTCATGTTTACAACAGCTGAAGGGCACTAAACGATAAATAAATATTTGCTTGCATGTTGTTTCTTCGAAATTTCATGTCTTTTTCATCCTTTGGTTCGAATTTCTCACGGTTTGACTCTATCCATGCATTAATATGATTAATGATGCATTAATGAAACGCATTAATATTCCGGAGGGGTGGAGTGATTCGCCCCTCCCCCATCCTTAGCTTCTACAGCATTGCTCTGAATCACATGTGATTCTCGATAAAACATTCAGTCAGGCTCTCGTTCCTGAGATCATGTATAGCTAGACAGAGATGCAGTGTGAAATCTCTGTGGGAGATCCTCACAGCGCAGAAATATATTACTTTATACCATGGTATTAAACACGCTGGTATAGGCCAGGTACACGATATATACAGATCATACATGTTGTCAAGACAGTCAAGCATAGTAAGTCCCTATGATATTATATCTTTGCATTGAAATCATATACTCGTAAGTACATTGATAACAATGCGTATTGATGCCTGATTTGCATCTAGCATGCAAACTATGAACATAACCCAGCAAATTGGCTCTTGCAGATTTGACAATTTTGAAGATTGTAGCGTGCCAGTTCGCCTGGGAATAGAATAGAAAGATGTCCTCAGACTTGAACTATTTAAGCACAAAAATTCCTAAGCACAGTTGATGCTGCGCTTTTCTCCCTACAAGGGCTCTTCAGTAAGGAAGGCTCAGAATGGCCAAAAGTAACTAAAAATATCTGGAATGGTTGAGCAAGCTAAATGACAGCACAGCGGGGTACTCTGTGTTTATTTATCCTGGCTTTGTCGTGCGGCTGATAATCACAAAGATTGTTGAGTCAGTTCCAGGCATTGTAAGCTAGTCTGGGCCATTCCGAGCTCTACTGACGAACCCTTGTAGAGCGAAACGCAGTGCATAAGGCTGCCACGGAATTCTGTGCTTAAAATTGTTCAGGTCTGAGAACGTCTCTCTATTAGATTTGCCAATGTTTTCCAAACGTTATGTCTAATAGTTTTTCATTCAATTGATGCCTGACTATGCTTATTTCAGTACTGATAGAAGAAACGCAAAACTTACACTCCTACAGAAATGTTCGATAAAGCATGATTAATAAAGACAAAAGGAACCAAAACTGGGAAACAAAAATGTTAATAATGTACTTCACAGAAGGCCCTACCTGCACATGATGTACTTCCCGTACCTCTATGATGATAGATTTGCAGCTGAACTAGATTATTAAACGTTTTCATGCCTTGTTCGCGACTTTTTATGTGTTTATAATTTATATACTGTTTTCCTAAACATATGCAAATAGAGCATCGCATTAATCAATAGGGTAGTTATAGTTTGAGTCTAAATAGACTATAACTTTCGCATGTTCTCAATTTTAAAGGAAATTATCAAACTTTTAATGAAAAATAATCTACAAATAGAGAACATTGCAAACTAGATTGACAGTAAACTTCCAATCACTGAATCTCAAAATATTAAGAATCGCGGCCACCATTGGGGTCAACACCACCAACATGCTAGACGTGTTCAAGACGCTCTTCACTTGAGGTCGAGTTATGACAAAAGCTCAAAAATGAAGACTCAACAACTTTGTACCTCGCATCCCTGTAATGTAAACTCACATTAACTGCTAGAATTCATTTCCACGCTTCAATTCTGTCAGGTCATTCAAAGAAATAGGGAATATTCTTCTGTCAATAGACACGCCCTCTTCAATTAAAACCTTCGACATGTCCTTAAATTTGATGCTTAGTTGATGTTGATGATTTGATGCACCTTGCAACAGATGAAGTCGTATTCAAAGATGAGGAGGATATGCGCCTTTCATAAATGTATTGTTGCAAATTACTTGCAAATAAATACAAGGAGCGCAGACAGAGTGAAAGCTCTTAAATGTACTCGAACTGACTCGTATATAGCTGCAGCGAACTGATTAATGAACTATATAATGAAAGATTTTGTAGTAGTATTCTAGTAGTAATAAAGTGCTTGTCTATTCATAGGAGAATAGGAACACGAACTGTAAAAGTCGATGGATCAAGTTTTGTCAGTAACAGTCTTCTAACGACCCGCATGGGGAAATGATATGCTGTATACGGTAGCTGAGTATTGTTGAGTAGCGGTGAACAGGAGAATATGCAAGAGAAGGAGAAAGGGAGGCTGGCTAAACGGAGAGGTTGAAGGAGAATATTAGAAGAGGGGAAGAGAAAGCGTTCTACAAATTACCCAAATGCCTTCTAACAATAAGAAGGGAAATTCTACAGGCCTACTTTGCTAGCACACAGGTGTAGCAAGTGGATTGGCTGTTAGAATGAAAACAATAGTCAGCGAGCCCCGCGCATAATTTTTTAATAACTGAGCCAAAATTTCCCTATTCTTAAAATTGCCACGTAATCCTTTTCCTTCTTTAACTTGCTCTCTCTCTCTCTCTCGTTCGCTCTCTCTCTCTCCCTCACTCTCCTCTCATTTCCCTCATATTCACATGCAAACAAACACGCATTAACTTTCCCTTCACCATCAAATCTTCCCTCATTAAACGACTTTTGGTTCATCAATTTCCAATTGTTAAAATTACACGCAACAATGGACAATTCTCCCACTTATGTCCTCACCACCACGCTTTTCACACATACGACGAGGTGTACCACAACTGCGCAGAATTCCTAGATCCTGGATCCTCGTCCTCGTATTCTATCCTATGGGAACCAAATTTATAACTTCAACAGAAAAGGTATTGGAACCATGATGGATGTGACCAATGAGAGCGCTGCACGGGATCACCAAGGCGACCAGTCAAGTGAGACGTGGCACTATCTGGCATTGTCTCTTGCAGATTAGGCAGTTCTATTGTCTTACGGATTTTTTATATCATTGACGTGCGTTAACTGAAGTTTGGTGTCCAGGGACAACCAAATTTATCATTTTTTCATTGAATTTGAGTCCTTTCTGCACTAACTTTAATTAATGCAAGTCTACACAATGTGAGTTAAGTAGCTGATGAAGGAAATCTAGAATTGAAGGAATGCAGAATTCCTGTAGAAAGTTGTTTAATTATAATGCACTGGAAGACACAAGGGAAATTATTGCTTCATTTTGAGTATATCCTGATGTTCCGATTCATGTCAAGTGGCAGGCCTAGATGAAGATTCTGAACATATTTTAGAAGCGACATTTTGAAGAGTTTTTACAACCACTCTTCAGTTTCATTTATTTATTAAACATATTCTTCTCAGTCTTCTATACTTCACAATAATAATTCAAAATGAAGCAATGCACTCAGCTACCTTCTACCAAGTTAGATGGTAGAGTGACATCTAAAAAGTTAAAATAATTCTATATTAAAAGAGGCTTTCCGTTTAACTTTTTTCTCCACAATAATTTATGTGTAGACGTGTAGCAATTCGTTTATCTGTGTGTAGGTTGTCAAAAGTTAAAGTTCGTTTAAATTACTCGTAGTATATCATCTGAAGAATTCTGAAATCTAGTTTACTTTAGTACACTTTTTTCATTGCGGCTTTGCAATGAGGTTGCTGACGTGCACCAAAATCATCATCGTACATTTGTTGCTTAATAGCCAGAAGTGTGGGACAGTTTGAAATCAGTCAAGCTTACTTTTATGAGAATACAAATATTTCCTGATATGAATCATGCAAATATGATAGAGAATGAGAGTTTAGAATTGAGGTCTGGCTTTCAATTCTATGGGCCCCTACTTTAGGACCTACAGCAAATTAATTAGCAAATTCATGCCATTACGCTTTATCTATACCGTCTGATAAAAAATCAGACTCCTATAGGCGACCCACTGGCATCAATTATTTTATAGGACGCAAACTAATAATACATGAAGGGTGATATTTCAAAACTTGACAACAATTTTTGGCAAAATCGAGATGCGCTTCGAATTATTATGCTCGAGGCATTCTCCATGGGATGTTCACGCCGTTTAACCCAACTTAATTTCGATGCGGTAGAATTGAACTTCAAAGTTATTGCTTTTTTTCAAAACGCGACATATCCAAAAATATATTGCTATGTATTAGTCGAGACATGGCTGCTGTGTTAGGTAATCGAGTAGAGCATAACTTATTTGTAGCTGATGCTAGGTCCGACAAGTTTTGTGGGCTGAGGCCTCTTCCCAGTTTGGTCCGATCCAGTTACAACTAAGGGTGAAAAGCATGGCTTGCTTTGAAATGGATTTTTGCTTTTTTAGAACTTTTCAGATAATTACATGAAATATGTGTATAATTTAATTATACAAACTGATTAATATTGGCTCCGATAACATTTTAACAAATACATGTACATTCGCTGTTCTTCATTGAATTTTCTAGTAGTGTTATCTTAGGACTCAATAGCTACATGTACATGCTGCATTTTTGTATATTAAACAGGGCAACTAGTTATCAATTTTAAATCTCATTTTAAAAGTTGTGTAGTTTTGAAACATGGTTTTATACAATTTTGGAACCACGTTTTTACGCATGCTTTCACAGCTGGTTGTTTTTATACCCTAGCTGAAGTGCTAGTGGGTGATGAGTATAAAAAGCATTTTGATAGCCACCGGAAATTTCTATGCACAGCGACTAGTACTAGGGAACCACTCATTCTACTGTCTCTCCATAAATGCAAGAAGTCTGCATTGGAAGGCGGTGAATACCTCTAAAAATTTAGTTGTTCTAAATCAATAAATGTAAATAAAGTATAATGCAAGCAGAAGGCAAAGTAAACTTACGAATAGCATATTATCCCAGCGCAAAGTGGGAAACTGGCTTGAATTTTTTGTGGCTATTCGACCGGCCCGGGCCGCCGACGATTTTCAAGATTATTTTCCTTGACGTCCACTTAAACTTCACACTTCTTTCTATTTGCGTTGATGCACAACGCATGCACAATCGAATTAAATTTTGCTTGGATTGCAATCATGACGAACGTGCATATCGCTAGACATTGTTGGTTTTGAAATGAGCCTCCCGGGCACACACACACAACCTTCTCCCTAAGATCCATGAATTTAAATACAGTAAGTCATGAAAAAAATTGATAGCTTGGCAATTTCCTTATAAGGCGCAAGTTATGCCAACGATTTGAGGGACAATTTTGGAATATGATAATTGATTATTCAAACATACTTTACTACTGCATTTTAATCGGTATTATCTTAGCCTTCGCCCCATAGGGGGTGTGGGCGTTTTCCACCTCCTGTCGAATTTTTAATGCGATTTAAGTTGAACTAAAAGTTTGAATTATTTAACCTTTGACCTCATCTAATGACAATGATGTAATCTCATAACGATTGATAATCATCTTTCTGTAGTCATTTTCCACTTCAAATAGTGATCTAATGGCAATTTGCTAAAAATTGGTGTTTTCATATCCTTTGACCTTCACCTCAGCTTAGGGATGACTTTAAGGATGAATATGATGTTGTTTTCCTGAACACCCTCTCAATGCCCTTTCGGTCGATGTGTGGCTTGGCAAAATTGATGCAATGGTTTTGGAGATTAAAGGGAGAAATTCTCCCCCTCCCTCCTCCCAGTGGGTTGACGATTACACATCGGACGAAAAGCGCAGTTCGTGCCCCGGGTGTGCCTGGCTCCTAATATGCATTAAAACAGCGTTTATATGGTGAATTGAAGATAGCGATGAAAAGGAATAAGAAACAAAACTACATGTTTTTTGTTTGAAATCATAAAAGAGGCATGGTTCTGTAAGCCCTGTCACAACTCAGTACAAGAAAAATGACAAAATATTTTATATTATTTACTCTGCATTAGTTGCGCTAATCCACGTTGTGATTTGCTCACAAATTGTTGTCGGCCATTTTTTTCTCAGAGTAGTGCTTTTACTGAACAAGTCAGATGATATCAAAGTTTAATTTATAACTCAATCAAGCAAAGTTTTAGTGAATGAAAATTCCCGCCCACATAAATCATTTCATCGCCAACGACCATTCCATTAAGGGGAATTTGCGCATTTAATGAATTTGAAAATGCTTTTGATGCCGCTTGTCACTCTATCACAAGGCCAATTGTGTTTACAAAGAAGCTAACTGTTCATTCAAGCAATATTCAAGAACAGCCAGTCGCTATGCATTTATGTACTATCATGTTTTGTTAGTTACTTTGTGCTGTCGTTTTCATGAATAATGATCGTGCATTTTCTGTAATATTTATCATCAATTCAGCTTCAATATTTTTTATAAAATTGTTATCTATGGGTAGGCCCAACCACCACATAAATCAGCGCGCAATAAATTTTATTGCATGGGGAACTACCTGTATGTACACTTTTAGCAAAATATTAGAGTCCCTATTAATTCAAATTCAGGTCTACCTTGCTATCGTTTTGAAAAACGGCATGATACTTTTACACATCCTCGTTGCCTGATTTTTAGCTTACACCGACATCTCATCTAGTAATGACATTGTATTTCGGGTTATTATTGAGATATTTCATTATAGCAGCATAATTTCATCATTTTATCATAACTTATAGAATTTTTGATAACATATTTATGCCTACAAGTGGACTTGTTACAAAATTCATATTATTTCGTATGGATATTTTGATATTTTGTCTCTTTACAAATAATGATACTTTTGATCTCAGTCAGTAAATATGTAGTCCGGCGCCAGAGCGAGCTTCTGAAGGGAACGAGGCCGAAAATAAGACTTTCACAGAATTATGTACATCCTCTGCCTATTATGAATTGGTGCGTCTACCTAGTTCTATTGAGTTTCTCTTCTTGTTAGACAGGATCAAAGAAAAACACGTGTAAATCCAATGCGACGCAGATTGCAGTTTTTGGTTGAAATGATTTTTTTTATGTTTTCACTTATCAACTGGAAAGTATTAAGTCTAGATTCATAATTTTGACATGGAATTTCTTCAGCTCATTTCCTATGATGTGCATGTGCTATTATCATGCTTCTGATCGGCAATGTATGTGAGTAAAGTTGAATGTGGGTAAAGTTGCTCGAAATGTTTGTGCTTGCCAACATTAAAAGGCTCGCCAAATCTACATGTGTTTAGCTTTATAGACGGGGGTGCATGAACATGAGAGGAAATGACCTGAAGACATTCCATGCCAAAACTTTTGACTCTGGGCTGAGTACTTTTCGTTCAATCAGAAAAAACATAGACAATTTCATTTTAGCCAAAAACTTCAATCTGCGTCCCAGTGGATTTACATGTGTTTTTCTTTGATCCTGTCTGACAAGAAGAGGAACTCAATAGAGCTCGGCAGACTTGCAGATTCGTAGTAGGCAGAAGATGTACATTATTCTATGAAAGTCTCATTTTCGGCCATTTTCGGCCTTGTTCCCTTCAGAAACTCGCTCTGGCGCCGGACTAATGATTTGCGTGCTAAGGAAAAGGGATGCTGCATTTTTCATACGATAGGTCAGACACTTTCAAAACAAAATTTCATTGCATAAAAGAAGAAGGGAAATTGAATCTACTTAATTCATGTCAGATGGACACTAATTTTTCCGTAGCATTTAATCCGTAAATTTATACTTAAGTGCACAACAAGTCCTCAGCATTGTTTCTGTTGTTTCATTCAGACATGAATTACGTCACAGCTGATTATCCGTCTGTCTCAACCAGCCTAAATCATGAAGTCACATCCAAATTCAGATGATATACGGTGTTCATCCGACATAATAAATACTTCACACATAGATTTCAAATAATCTTAGTTACAAAACAAAATTATCTGAAGCTTAATCAATAAGTTTCTAACACTACTATAGGAATAGGAAATATGTAATACTGTATGTACTACAGGATATGCACTTTTAGGAAATGAGTTTGGAATTGATAGAAATGCAAGATTTTTGCAGGCCCTTCTTATAATGCTATTCCAAATGCATGTCATTATTTAGTAAAATGCTTTTAATTTAAAAAGAAAAAAATCACTGAAAATTAAAGAAAATTCTTTGAAATTAAATAATGCTCGAATTTAGAAGTTGAAACTTTCAGAGAGATTGCAAGAAATCTCTATAAATTATTCTTTCTCAAAATCACACTATCCGAATTTTAATATGTATAAATGTCATGAAATGGACGCATTGATGATTTATGCAAAAATGAATGCAGGTCGGCTTATGAATTTCTGAGAACTTTGTTTTACTTGACAATGAAACACATCAAGCGACAATTTGCAAGAAGTTTTCAATAAATCCTTTCAATATTTACATCGGAGCCTTCCCTTGCTTTAAACCTGACTCAAATTCATCGAGTTTACCAATTTGAAATTTAGCTATTGAGAAGAATCATTCAAAGATGCATGTACATGTACATTGTGCAAATAACCTTTCGCAAGTTGATAAATTGAACCTAGATGAGAAAGGACGTGCCAGACCTGGATTTGAAAACTAAGATCCATTTTACAAGTCTGTGATCACGCTCAACTATCAGGCTTGTCTATTAATGTTAGTGTGTGTCATAATTATCGAAGCAATTCGAAATTTTCCTTTGAAAGATTGAGTCGTCGTTTAAAATGCTTTTAAACGCCAAAACAGATCACTCAACATCAATGCAGTTGATAGAGATTGTACATTGATCAAAGCGACGATGCACGAAAATGCATGATACGTCGGCCACGTGATATGATGATGTGACATGTGATATTAATGCTGTTTCGTCGAAAGAACGTTTTTATAATAACATCATCTATGTGATTACATACAATACTGGTCTTTAATTATCATCAGCAGCTCAAATCAACAAGCAGCAGTAGTCAACATGAAACAATGTATAGTTATGAACAGTCTTCACACAGCACAACAAAAAGAGAGAACCTGGAAGCAAGTCAAGAAAAAGAAACATCAATTTTGAATATCTCAAATCTGAATTTAACAAATTTCCCAAGATATTTCTTCTTTTGCATCTTAGAATGATTATATTTTTTTGTCGTTGCTTGAATTGATAGATTAATAGTACGCATCACGCTTTTCATCAAATGCATTCCGATCCTGTAAGCTTAAGGGATGCGAAATATAATACGGATTCGCAATGCAAATATTTCGCTTGACTTGTCTCAAAAAGGTTCGCTAAGATGAAAGCGACATCCGCTATTGGAATCGATACAGATATATAAAAATTTCTATGTTAGTTGAGAAAAACAGTTGCAGGTTTAAGACGAGGAAAATTTATCTCCATGCGACCGATATTTTGATTGAACACTTGAATACCACGTGCCTCGAAGAATATATTCATAATAAAAATTAAAAATATGTAGCTGTCTTTATCTCACTTTACCGAGTAAATATCAATCGCTTGAGAAATTCAGCTTAATATTGAAATATGTGAACTTTTCGACTAAATGATATATTTTCGTGTGAATCAGTTAGTGAGGATATGCTGAAAAACAGAGCAGCTTTTCCTGGGCTAGTGTGAAAATTGAAAAAGATTATCACGGACGGCACTCTGAAGAGATCTTCACAGAGGTGTTGCATTGGATGTAACCAGATTTGCAACCGGCCGGGTAGATCATGGGGCGGGCCAGGTTGGGGAGTGGGTCGGATGCTTTTGAACACAAACGAGCTTGAAGCTCATGCGCATTCAGATGTGAAAGCCAATAATCATGCTTCGATGTAAATCACGCAATGTTGATGGTAATGTGACATGCACACTCATCCCAGTTGAGTTCCTCTAACACTCATTAGAGCGAATTGAGGAAATGAAAAACAATCGTTGTCTTCATCTGTTGATAAATAATTATCAATGGGAAGAGATATCAGTACATTCATTGAGCGATTACCGCGACTGTAGAATTAAGGTTTCTCTTTATAGTCCGGTAGCCATAACGAGTTTCTGTACGGAACGACCCGAAACTAAGACTTTCGTTTTCCGAAATGTGACACATGCACATTCCCCGAAAACATTCACATGCACATTTCCCGATTTGCCGAAAATGCACATGGTTACTACGAGCCTGCACGTCTACCCAGTTCACCTGGTTCCTCTACTTGGTTAAGGTGATCGGCTAAAAACCACAAGTAAATCCAATGGGAAGAAGACTGTTTTTTTGTAAAAATGAGATGTTTCCTATGTTTTCTATGCTTAAGTAAGAAGTACCTAGAGCCGAAATTATTGTAGGGAATGTCTTCAGGTCACTTCTAAACATATGAATGTGCTATTATCGTAATTCTGATAGTTGATGTATGTCAGAATAAGGCCAAATTTGGCCAAATTTTAATTGTACTTATTTGATTATGAATGTGTCTAGCTTCAAAGACAAGGGTACATAAACATGATAAGAATGATCAGAAGACTTTCCATGTAAAAAATCATGGTTTCAAACTTAGTAGGCCTACTTATCACTTAATCGACGAAATCACAGAAAATCTCAGTTTTGCTGAAAAGCACAGTCTTCATTCTATTGGATTTACATGTGCCTTTCTTTGATACTGTATGACAATAAGAGTAACCGGATGGAACTCGGAAGACGCATAGATTTGTAGTAGCCATAGGGTGCACATCATTCTGTGAAAGTCTCATTTCCTCGTTCTGGTTGCCGGACTTAAAGTCTAACCATCAAGAATTAGTCTATGAAAAGCTTGCCTGGAAAAGACGTCAATAGAAGTGTCGATCGTCATGCTATGCTTGCTTCTAAGTCGAGGCGATATTACTTCTAGGTTGAATTATGCTATCTATAGGCGATGACTAAATAAATCAGCATCAACCTTAAATAAAAACTTAAGAATCTAACTCAGCACAGATTCAAATAACAGATATTCATATTAATGAAAACCATGTAGATAAGAATGTACACTAGCAAAGTACATCCCATCTATCGCAAAAGTATTGATTATTTCCCGTGTTTAAGTCAACATCTTAATAGGGCCCTAAACTTTGATGTAGGCTGCGTAAGATTTTCTTAGGTTATGCGAAATATTGCTTTAATTATCCACATAACTGATAGTTTATAATGACCAAATTGAACTGGAGGGAAAGTTACGTGAATTCACGAGCGGTTTGTATTTGGACTGCCGATGTACTTGCATTCCTTGTTATTAGACCTTTAATTTTAATACTGACTGCTACGTTACTGTCACCGATAACTCTAAAAGCAAGACAGATTCCCAACCTTTTCATTTTCAGCTACACACTTGGGCACCGATCTAAGTAGTCCGAGAGCTACTGACATTTTCTTCCTAAATTCGCGCACGAGTTTCTTATTATCTTAGATTTGGAGATAGTGACCCAACGACAATTATCTTTTACTTTTTAACTTGCAACGGAATCTAATCGTAAATTTTTAGAAAGAAACAGAGCCTAGTACCTGAGCAGATGCCGGTCGGTACCTAACTTTCAAAATTTCGGATTTCTATGGCTTGTACATAGCATTGCCAGATATTGATTGACATTGACTTACATCATGGTCTCTTTGAACACAGATATCTATGTAGGTGACCCATGATATATAAGAGTTTTAAATTTCCCTTTCATGCGAAAAAGGTGGCATCCCACTACTACTTATACGTCCATTACATAGAATTCTTTGATGGCAAGATGATATCTATACACATCAAATTAATCTATATCCGTATAATCATTTTTGAATTGGTAGATCATTGAATTTATTGTATGGAATGATGATGAAGCAGTGTCACATGAAGCACTTATTCTCAAATATCCATCATCCTGAGCTCAAGTTAGAGGAAGTGATATGACTATTATTGACCAATTTTTGCATTATTAAGACTCAAAGAAACATGAAGCGTATTACTAGCCAGCTAAGGGGTGGCACTACAGTTGGAATAAGCTGTTAAACATTCCCTTGAACAAACATAATAAAATTTACAATCAAACATGTAGATACTTAATCATCAAAAAGTTGTAGCTAATGCCCGCTCTAGGTAATGACCGGTTAGTTAGTGAAACCGAGAAAAACGCCTCAAAATAAGACATAAAATATTACATTCCAATGTATGAAATGGTGTATTGTACAACGTTTCGAAAGTCTTCGCCACATACAGAATTTGCAATTCTGCACATAACAAAAGTTGTGGCCAAATATCTAAGAGTACATGCATGTATGTAATAATAGCTCTGATGAATATGATGCACAAATCAAGTTGTTATAATAGCGCAGTAATGTCATTTCTATTATCTGCTGGAGAATTGTCTGTGAGTAACTAATCAATTCAGTTTTCCATCTGGAACTGCCTCTCTAATATCAAGAAGAATTATACAGACATGACCATTTCGACTGAAAATTCACACCTGACAGGCTATGAATTTCCTTGCTTCGACATTTTATTTGATTTTATTTAGACAGAAAATGAATATTTTCAGTGTTGAAGGTCCCTTCGTTTTGTTGAAGGTGGCTACTGACGTGAGTATGCCAAAATGCTGCATCCCTGATAAGGAAATGACAATTCTCGCTGTGGAATGTTAGGTGTATCTTATCCCCAGCAAAATAGGAAAATGTCAAGCTGGACTAGACAGCTGAAACCTCAACAATTCACATCAACAAAACATCTTTACATGATTGGATTTTGTGACAGTTCAGAGACTCATGTGACACTGAAAGAAAAAGGACATCATCAGAGAAGGAAGTCTACTATAAACAATATCTTGGGCACCCTAGTAAAGCACTTCCATAGAATGTAGTCCAGGAGCTACCACGAAGTTGTGCAGGGATTGGGGTCGTGAATAACATCATGTTGTTTAAAAACACGATTTTCTTGAGTTATTGACACAGGATAAAACTAGAGGTAGGATAAAGCTAGATAAAGCTCTACTTCAATTCATATGAGTGTTCGTTCGAAACAAATGTACGAAGCACAAGTGGAAGCAAACATTTGCATGTACATTTAATCCTGAGAGGAAATGGCAAATATGTTGAAATAAGCTGTCGTTTAATGTGAAAGTCATTACAAACAGTGTTATTATGAGAGTCGAAGAGCAGAGATTCTGAATATAGACAACTACTCATTAAGAGAACAAGTCAACAGATTTCTTCTATACAAATCATTTTAAGAAATGCGTCTTCGCCGTTAACCAGCAGTCACGAATCAATGTGTCACAGATTTTCCATTGGAAATGCGAAGTTTTCAATCCAAGATATTCATGAGATAAAAGTGATCTGATCTGGCAGACGCACATATTTGTAGACATTAAAACGTGTAGGTCTACTGCACTCCAGACTTATAATTGGAACATTGTACAAATATAATTGATATATTGGTGAACCTGTATACACGCTTTATAGATACCAATTATGGAAATGTGCCAAATGTATATTGACCGCATTATACTCAGATTTGAATTTTGCCTGCTCCACCGATCTCCTTATCGCTGAAAATGTGTTTCAAACTAGTACTGCACATATTTCCCCCAAGAGGAGATGTTTGGCTGCAAAGATTATACGACGGCTTCTATAAGAACACTACGGATGTCATTTTTCATGTTTAGCACTTCTGTTGAAGTGCAGTACATGACTTAATATTTCCCTATAACCTTCGAATATCTGAAAACATCTGAAGCTTAGATTTGCTTTTTCGAATTTTTATATGCAAAAAAGGCATGAGCCAAACGTTTTGCTCATGCAAATTAAACTGTTTAAAAGGGCAATTAATAAAGCCTATAGCAAAAGTTATGGAGACCGAGGCTACTAATGGTCCGCCTCACCACGAAGTAGAACAGAGGAAGTTCTGACTGAAGTAACACAGTGGTTTTGTTGTTGCAACTTCTCATAAAGAAGTAATAAATATAATATAGATTGTAATAGGTTTCGGCAATTAGTCGGCTATTTGAATTCTAGTGCCACTGTGAGAAGAGTGGAATTTGCAAAAAATTATTTAAAGTTGACTTTTAATGCAGATTTATTAATAGGTTTCCAAAAATGATCGTTCAGTCAAAACTCCGTCATTTCCCTGTTTGCATGCAAAATATATTCGGTAAATACTCGATTTTCGTCACGTTCGTAACTTTGACACGTTAATTTTGTCACTACCCAACAATTCTTGTATTAGTCATACCGTTTTTGTATGATGAATAAAGTATTCTATTATTATTATTATATAGCATTTCATATATATATATATATATACAAGTAAAATAAAAGTCAGCCAGATTCACTAATAATACTTTATGCCGATCGATTTCACAGTTTGACTACTTATCAAGGCATTAAATAAAAAGTGAGAAGAGGATGCATGCATATCTATACAATAGACTAGGTTTATCAAATCTCAACAGATGTAACCACCACGAGACATGTTTCGGCCTGTTGGGCCTCATCAATCGTGGGTAGGTTTGAACCAGCGACATTGGAGCTAGAGGACGTGCAAGCATACCCTCTAACCAAAAAGGCCACAGGACCATCTGATGAGAGCGTAAATTGTTTACATAAAATTACGTTTTAAAAAATTGTTTACATATAAATAATGTTACATAAAATTTACATAAAATAATGTAAATTTTTGTTGAATAAATCAGTTTGTCTTGAAAAGCCGCCGTAGCGGCTGAAATCGAGCGGCAGTAGCAAACTTTGCTTTTGATTTTCTGGTGGGTCATACTTTTGTATTATCATTTCCCATTTGGTTTTCAATTGTTAGTAGTAATCACGCAAAATCAAGCACGGTGTGGTGCAGTGATGAGTTATCGATGAGTCATCATGGTGACTCAGCCCCCCCCTCTGGCAAGAGGAAGGAAGTGGCCAAGGATGTGTTGGGAGGCATGGGTCCGAGAGGAAGAAGAAACTGTTCCCTCCCCCCCCCCCTCTGGAAGGAAGGAAGGAAGGAGGAACTGTGAGGCATAAGAGAATTTTAGAAAGAAATTTAATGAGGACTTTATTAAAAGTGATGTCATATGAATACTGAAATAAGAGATTTACAGTTGTTATAATGTGGATAAGTGAAGATTTTTTGAAAAATAATGTTGAAAAGGTAGTTTGCTAGGTAATATTATGAAGTTAATAATAGTAATAATGTGTTAAGATGTAGGTGAAATAGTCATCGAAGATTTTTTTTGGTTTAATGTAGGAGAAGGAATAACGTATGGTTTTGAATGATGCGAAATGAAGGTAGTTAAGGAGTGTGGAGGTGGGGGTGGTTGGATGTTTGTTTGGTGGTGGATGGATGGTGATTGGTCTGGTGGAACTTGGTTGGTTGGAATGGGAATGGATGGTTTGGTGATGGAATTGGATATTGGAGGTGGGATTGGAATTGGTGGTTGGAAGGAATAGGGAGGTTGGATGGATTGGTTTTGGTTCTGGATCTGGATGGTGGATGGATGGGGATTGGGAAAGGTTTGGATGGTTGGATTGGGCTGGTTTGTGGAAGAATGGATGTGGACGGAATGGATGTGGAGGTTTGGAATGTTTTTGGTGGTTGATGGATGGTGGATGGATGGATGGTGAGAATGTGGGACGGATAGAGTGAGAAAAGGTAGGTTTTGGTGGTTTTTGGGATGAGATAGGTCGGAATTCGCATGAGGAGGCCTCGGAGTGAAAACGGAGTGCAGAGATTCGGAATCTACGTGAAAAATTTTGGGTTAGGAAGGTGTTTTCCAGCGGGAATCGGAGAGAAAAAAGTTTGAGGACGTCCGCCCCCTCTCTGGACGAGACTTCCAACTTTGGTTATTAGAGGTGTAGAAAGTCGTGTGATTGCTCATTTCAAAAGCTTAAGGAGTAGACAATTTAGTGGAAGAAACGGCTTGTTATATCTGCCTTGTTTAGTTTTGAGACGCCATTGATAATTTTGGAATTGGCCGAATAAAAAAGACAGAGTTTGAATTTTTTTGAAAATGGCTTAGCGGGCGTAAACGAAGCCCTCGGACGGGAAGACGGTGGACCAGATTGGAATCAGCGTGCAATTT